>CM055971.1:27912500-28370000 GCA_029531755.1 Holothuria leucospilota
CGGAAGCTGTGAAGTATTTACGACGGATATTGTGGACACGAGAATGACGTACTGTCAGTCAAATTTTGGCTATCTTCCGATTACCTAATAACCTTAAATACAAACTAAAAAGATTACAAAATCAGCTTTAGCCCAGTTTGTATTTCAGTAACAAATAACGGGAGTTCCCTTTGATGCTGAAAGGGGCTTGTCCTGTCACGGGAGGTACAGGTGGCATGGGGAACTGAAAGATTTGTACCAATCAAGGTAGAAATAATGAGAAAGCAGAAACTGGCGCGCCGAAAAACTGCATTTTTGAAAACATTTCAAAGTTTTACTTCATAGTACATTGCCAAAATTATCTATTTTGTTACTGTTACCTACAATCATCACTTCTGTCATTATATGTATGGGAATATGAGGGTCCTTGCAGGAAAAAAATGAAATTAAACACTGCTACAGTAGATGCGATTTTGTGGCATCTGGGAAAGGATTATTAGACCTACTCAACTTGTTGACTCCATTCATCTCCTTTATGTGCGAACCAATTACCAATCTTGTAAAGCCTTGGTTTAAATTGAGTATCCCATTTTTTTGCAAAACGCCCCCTACCTCCCCCTTAGCACTCATCGCCCCCTGATTTGTGCAAACGCCCCCCGGGGGCGATAACGCCCCCGGCTGGGAACCACTGCCCTAGACTGTACTATTCTTCCTACCATGTTTGCTTCCATAGAAAAATAAGCAAACTCTTGCAAATCTCCTCTTATTGCATTTTAAGTCCAGTGGCGTAGCTAGAGGGGGACAGGGGGCCGTCGCCCCCACAATGCCTCCGAAGGCCTCTGTCGGAAATTTCTAGTCTCTGTCGGAAATAAATAAAAACAATTCATTTGAAATAAGTTACAAACACTTCTTATGTTTTAAGCAGAACTACACATCGAAAAGGTTACTGCAGACAAGGCCTGGAAGTGCAGTCTCGGAGATATTTAAATCTAATTTTTTCCGCGCGCTACACTCTAGATGATGGTGACGCTACGCTTAAACAGGACATCATTACTTCAAGATAATCTGTCGGAAATTTTTTGCTTTTGCCCCCCCCACCAAAAATATCTAGCTACGACACTGATAGAGCCACAGTAGTGCTGGCAAGAAAAAGTTCCATTCAAATGACTGAACTGGACCAGGGCCGTCTTAACGCATGGGCCAACTGGGCCCAGGCCCAGGGCCCCGCGATGTCAGGGGCCCCGCAAATTGACCTCTGTGCCCCGCAAATTGACCTCCAAAAGACAGGTCCAGCTCCTCAAGTATAGTGGCATGACGGGACGAATAGCCTAACACATCATTATCCGGAATCTTTGCACTGGATAATGTATTATGAACTATTATGAACCAAAACACATACCTATCCTGCATGAGACTTAATTTTTTACCAAGAGATTATACTAAAACCTCAGAGCTTCCGGGGGCTTCGCCCCTAGACCCCCACCAGTTGCCTTAAGGCGGGCCCAGTCTTTTAGCCAGCTCCTATTTGTGCGACAATGTCGCATAAACGGCGTCAAATGTTGTACAATAAAATCTAACAAGCAAATTCTACCAGGGTGTAAATTTTGAGGTTCCTCATCAGGGCAGAAATCCACTCAAATATTGCACCATTTGCAATCTTGGCACCTTTCAAATTCCAAAAATTTCAAAAGGGGAGGGGGAACCCCCTCCCCTTAGACCCCTCCCCCAGGCCACAGATCAGTAAGTGAAGCATTGAGAAAACGTCCTAGCTGAGACACTGCCGGGCCTCTGGATCCCAACCGCTTAAAACTATGGCGGCTTGACGAAAGGAATAGCCTAATAGGGGAAATCTTTGCATTTGATGATGCATTATGAACAAAAATATATCCATCCTGAGACTTAATTTTTCACCCAGAGATGTGCTTGAGGGGCCCCGCTCCAATGCCGGGCCCAGGGCCCGGTGATCTCTTAAGACGGCCCTGAACTGGACATAGTTGAGTCCAGTTTAAGTCTTCAGTTGGAATCCAGTTGAGTCCTATTGAGTCCAGTTCAAAATTTCCACTAGAATCAACTGGAATTTCAGCTGGGTAGCCTGCACTGAGTTTATACGTATTGCTCTCGGCATGCAAGATTTTGACTGTGTGTGTGACCTTAATGGGGGAACACAACTGACTGTACAAGTCATTGTTGACTAACAAGAGTGGAGCTATAGATACTGTATATTGTTTGAATGAATGTCACTCAAAGTGCAGTTACCAACGGTATTTAGAACTCTAGAGCTATTCCTAAATCTGTTTGGACAGAGAGTTGCTAGCAACTGCCCGGGGTTATTTTTTTTTTCTTTTTTTTTCTTTTTGAGGGGGGGGGGGGTGCCATATCCAAGTTCACAAGTGAATTGTAATGGTCGCCTTTATACTTTTATGTGAAAGGAGCGGATTAAAAATGGAAAAAATGTTTTACACAAATTTACTTGGGGAAAACAGTTTTCTACCAGGTGGAGAAATCTGAAAGAAAAATTTGAAAAACCACGACCTAAATCGTGTTGAGTCATAGCTATACCTACCTACTTCAAAGCGCCTCACAGATCATTCTCGCCCCTCTGACCGAAATCCCTATCTAGCTCCTCCACTGCGCAGCTTTGATCCATCCTTCTGTTGTGAAACTTTGAGGACACACAGGATCCCTTTCTCCGCGAAACTGTTTCTTGCCTTTTCCATCCTATAAACCACACATACTGCCACCGTACAGTTAGTCAAGTACTAAATTTGCCTTTTTCGCTTTCGATAGTTTGCCCATGTGCTGTGGTTTGTTGCAAACCACCACCGTACCCGGCCGTAGGAGGATTGTACTGCCACATTCTTTTTGAATACTCGCACCCAGCACCCCTGTCCAACAGCACGCTAAGCAGTACTACCACTTTACTACGCCGCTACAATTAGCACGTACGTACATACAGTACTCGCGTAATAAAATCAGCGCTGTATTCACAGTATAGTACGATTTAATCGGCGAAACAGTCTTGCAGTTACAGGGTGTCCAGATCCGGTGGCCTACAGGGATTTTGGCTTTTCTTTGCAAGGAACCCGGGAACGTTTGTGTTTCCTGACACCCTCTCTGTGCATTGAAGATGGAAGAAGACTGGGATTTAGAAATAGAGTTGGGGGATAAGTTCCAACAACAAGTGACAGTCCAGACGCAGCCACAGTATGGTGGTAGTGGTACCGCGAACCATTTCCATGAACGTAATCCATCACAGGTGTACGACTACGAGTCAAGAAACAAATCACAGTGGAATAAGAATGGGCCACAGACCAACTCTTGGAGGGGTAATAACTCCTCGAAAAACCCTCGATCTTTTCAGTCAGGTCGGGGAAGGGGTAGAGGGTTTAGACTGATAAATGATGATATGTCTGGCCAAGGAACAAGGAGAAACTATGATGGAGGAAGCAATTTCCAAAGTGAAGGGAGCTGGAGGAGGACAGCTGAGTCTACAAATGATGCTGAAAGTAACTCAACCTCAGGGTCAGTGGTGATGCAAGTCCCATCCCAGATGGTGGGAAAGGTTATTGGTAAGTTGTGCATTCGTTTTAGTATGTCCCGAAAGAAGGTACTGTATGTGTAGAACAGCCTTAGGCCCACAGGCGCCCCTTAACATTGTATAGTATACCATATACTATGTAGTATATAGACGGAAAGGTATGTCACAAATCTCCTAGCTCGAACAAACAACTTACGTTTCTGGCACAATTACTGCACTTTTCTCACCAAATTTTGTCTGTGTCGAGACTTTTGATCTTAAGGTACCTCAAGGCAGCTCTTTTTTCCGAATAATTTCACTTGGCATTGTCTGAAGGATGAAATTTCGATGGAGTAACAGTATGAGGATGGTAGCTGCTGATAGGAGAGCATTCAGCACTTCCACACTATATAATAAAATACTCCTAAAATATTCTCTAAAGTTCTCTTAACTTTCTAAATTTCTTCCAAAATTTGTTTAATTATGGTTCACTTTTTATTATTGCAAATCTTGGAGATATATATTAGCATCAATATGAACAATTTTTGAACATTAAATTTCATAAAATTTGAAAACCTTTTGAAAAGTGGAAGGGCTAGCATTTTCTGCAAGCACTTGTGACAGTTGAACTGTAACTGTTGTACAGTCTTCAACTGCCACAAATGCTCATAGTAAATGCAAGCCCTTCCACTTTTCAAAAGGTTTTCAAATTTTATGAATTTCTGTGTTCAAAAATCTTGCATATTAATGCTAATTATGTAGATCTGTAGGATTTGTAATAATTAAAGCAATACATAACTGACAAATTTTGGAATAAATTCAGAAAGTTAAGAGAACTTTAGGGAATATTTTAGGAGTATTGTATTATATATTGTGGAAGTGCTGAATGCTCTCTGTCAGCAGCTACCATCCTCATACTGTTACTCCATCGAAATTTCATCCTTCAGACGATGCCAAGTGAAATTATTCGGGATAAAGAGCTGCCTTGAGGTACCTTAAGATCAAAAGTCTCGACACAGACAAAATTTGGTGAGAAAAGTGCAGTAATTGTGCCAGAAACGTAAGTTGTTTGTCCGAGCTAGGAGATTTGTGACATACCTTTCCGTCTATATATACTACATAGTATGGTATACTATACAATGTTAAGGGGCGCCTGTGCTTAGGCCGAGGGAATGAAAGTCATAGAAAGCTGGTGGTTATGTACAGAAGGTAGGCCTATGACCACAAGCGCTGTACTGTACTGCTCCCTTGGGGCAGTTCCTTCCTGGATGATGACAATGTCCACCCAATGAGCTCCTATCAGACAATTCCCAGCCAGGACAACTACCCCTTGGACCGCTTTCCCAGGCACTGGAAAATTTTGAATTGCCCTGGGTGCAAATTGTCGAGAAGGGGGGGGGGGAACCAAGGTCATGTGCAAAGACTGAAGACCTACTGTAAACATGTGTTTCTTTTAGGTCTGTACTGTTCTATACTGTATACATGTGGGGAAAGCACAACCTTCGACTGTTTATGAAATGAAATTGGTTCAAGTAAGTACTGTATATGACTTCATACAGGCTGCCATACTAGCCATACTAACTTTTTGAGATTGAATCATGAATCATATGCAAAGAAATATCTTTAATTATTTCTTTAGGTAAGCAAGGATCCAAGATAAGGGAACTGCAGGATACAAGTGGAGCCACCATTCAGGTGAGTGAATCTTTGACCTAGGAGTAAATTTACAGTACGTGCAGTAAGAGTTCAGACACATTTCAATAATCTGCAGAGTATCTCTGAGTCTGGTATATTTTAATCTTTAAAATGAAGTAATAAATTGAATAAAAGGAGGGAAAATAGTAAGCATTAATTACGAACAGTATTCATAGGGGCTCTTTCCGAATGTTTTGGAGAAAACAGTACCCTCTCTTAAAAGTTTCCAGTGATTCGTGTGGGTCCATTGGGTCTGTTTTTTTTTTTTTTTTTTGTACACATCAGTAATTATTTTTGAGGTCAGTCATACTGGAAACTTCTTGCCCCAGTCTGGGCATATAATTCTTTCAACACCAACTCCAGTTTTGCACCAAAAGCATACATGTCTAACAATACTCAAGTAATTAAGCTCCTGAATTCCTGATTAAGACCATTAGCACCTAGAAAGGTGTAGTGTCAGCCCTATGCCTGTGGTATATCCCAAGATTCAAAGATTTTGAATTGTTCCCCTCTCCCAAAATCATATTCTCAAATTAGCTAGTTACACCACATACAGTACCATATTTATTGGGGTAGAATGCCATATACCAAAGATCTATGTTTTTATGGAATGTGATACTTTTCAGTTTGACAGGGGAGGAGGGCAACACTGTCTTGAGGAGGACCTATAGACCTTATGCAATGACGTCACAGTGTTAGTTTGGAGGAAAGCATTGAGTGCACTGCACGCATGGCTTAGATTTCACATACGCATGTAGTAGACTTAAATGTTGTTGACTTACAGACCTGTGTATCCCCTGGTGCACAAATCAGCTACTGTATCTGCATTGTTGGTGTACAGTAAGTGTCAATGATAGGCGCTTGCCTCCATTGGAGGGCTTACTTTTTGTTCTGTGATGTCATATATATGGTCTATACAGTACATCTATACTGTTTGTACGGTATTGTATGTCATTGGTTTTGTTCAGCAGAGGTGCAAAGCAGGTAACCTTTACCATTACAAGCCTTTCACATGTGGTCAATTTTGCATTCTTGTTGATGCAATGGGAAATTGAATGGTCACTGCCATTAGAACTAGGGAGCATGGTGGCTGCAGCCCTTGATGACTTTTAGCTCAAAGGTATGTTTTGGAAAGTCAAAAATTACCTAGAAAAAGGCCAGAATTCTGGAAATTAATGGCTCAACTCCCCAATCTTAGATCCCTGCCCACTACACCGATGGCAGTCCTGTGTGTAGTATTTGATAGTGAATACAGTAATAGGTTACAAGAAGTGGTCTTCCACTAGTGTGCCTGTTCAATATCTATGTCATCTGAAACCTCCAGGGATGTTTCAATACCAATATTCACATACAGGTACTGAGCTACAAAATGAAGATCTGATAGATGTTAATCCTGGGATCTTTGTAATACATGTAGTGTGCTAAAGGCAATGCCCAGTACCATCATATTGTGCATGTTCTCCGGCTTAGGATTTACAAGCTGGTCGATGTCACAGCTCAACAGTATACAGTACTGCCAGAACATGTATGCTAGTGTAATGTGATGTCGTACTGCTACGTAACATTGCATGGACTGTTGGACAGACGGTCGGGCCACGAACACAAACTTTGTTTTTCACTGTACATATTGCAAGATTTCAGGACACTTCTTTGGTGTGATTGGACACTTATGTATGTGCAGGAAATGTTTCTGTGATTTTGAGATTGTTTGCCTCACTCACCTGGCGCTATTTTTAGCGCCAGACAAACACCCACTTTTTCAATTTTCTGGCGTAGTCACAGTGGTCTCTGCCGCTTTTGCACCAGAGCGCCAGTCTATTTAAATGACCCTGCAGTTTTGCTGTCCTGTCTACCGTAATATAAAATGCTATGCATGTACATTATATTAAATGGCCACCAATGCACAACCATGTTTTATTTTTCTACCAGGTTGCAAGAAATAGTGGTGGAGAAGAGACTGATATCACCATCTCAGGGACTCCTGATGCCATAGAGTCTGCAAAGCAACTCATCTCAGACTTGACAGCACCAAGAGATTACTATCAGTCCAATGGTATGTACTGGTCATTTGGTCTGAAAGTGACAGGTGCCACAGCAGGACCCCAGAAATACATAAATTAACATAAAATATACTAGTCAAAATCACACCTGGGCTAGCTTCGGTTGAATGAAAAGCAGTACAAAAAACTGCATACTGTATCTGTGTAGTTATAGTGCGGTTTATGCCTTTTGAGGAAAGTGCGAATGTGGTTTGGGCTAGTGGAGGACGTTTATCAAATGCCAGGAACGGGCTAGTAGTAAACCTTCAGAAAGTTTGATCCCGGTGCCTCAGATATGCATATTGTACTTACAGTAGTTGCCTGTGAATTAAGTACAGTACATCTTTATTACGACAGTTCAGGTAATTAGAGAGCATTACAGGCATATGGGATGTTTTTTGGAGGGAAGGGTAGGGGGTTCAGAGGTGGGCTTACAGTATCTACTGTTGTGTGAGAAGAACCTGAACTGGATTCTTTCATGGGACCAGATTGCCAGACTTTTACCTGTAATCTGCGAGAGAAATTTGCATCCCCCCATCTCCTGGTGCTTTCACCTAATGGAGAGCATATATTGGACAAGTGGTTAAGGGCATTGGACTCATTTGGTCACCCCAGAATTACTGGTTGGATTCCCCGCTAGTTGATTGTTGTGTGAAAAATATCTCAAAGAATACAAACTTTCTCACAAAGTACTTCATATTTGCATTCTTGTTGTATTTGGGTAGGGGAAATGAAGGGGGCAGGGGAAGTCCTGAAAACCCATATCTAATGACAGTTGTGTTTTACGTGCCAAGTGCATACTGTACATGTTCTATTGGAGTTTCAAATCAAGAACATTTGTAGTATTATATAATTACATGGGACAAAGTTTAAATACTACTTTACAATGTACAACACTAGTACTGCCTACATTTTAAGGGTTAGTTAGTTAGATGGGGTTTTACGACACACCAACACGACTGTGTTATATAGTGTCACCTAGAAAAGAAAAAGGTGCAATGTTGGGGTACAATTAACTAAAAAAGTGGGGTAAAATTTCACTAAAGAGTCCAGGCAAATGCGGGAGTCATGTCAAAAATTTCTAAATAGTTTACATTCTTTGAGAAAGCCCAAAATAAGGGAAGGATCTGTCTGCTCAAACAAAGTTTTCAGGTCTGGCACAGCGTAGTACTTCCGGCGAATATGGGAGTATTCATAACAGTCAACGAGAATGTGACTGACGGTGACAGCACAATCACAGGGTATACAATATGGTCTCTGATCCCCCTTAAGTAAATAGGCAAGGGTAAGGTAAGTGTGACCGATGCGAGCCCTAGTCAGGACATTTTAAGGGGTGGGGCTATCGATGGCTTAATGACAGTACTGCATATCTGTTATTATCTTTGTCCATCTGGACCTGTGCATTACAGTACATATTACAGTAACTGTTTATCAGCAACTTTACAAGAGTCATGCATGTGTAATGTCAAATCACAGTAACTGTGCAAGAATTTTGATGGGAAAAACAAATAATGGTTGAAATACGAAATACAATACTACCCGAGTAGGGTACAATAATGGTAGAATCCAACTACAGGTTTTGTTAAAAAAAAAAAAACAACAGAAATCAAAGATTTCAGAATAAATTCAAATTAAAGAAAACTTTGACACTCTGAAATCATTTCTGCAAAATTGTTTCTCAAGTTAATTTTAAGGAAGGAAATATGAAGTTAGTATGTCAGGATTCAACAAAAGCCCGCCTGACTGTCCAGGGCAATGAAAAGTTCACTCTGGCAAGTGCACTGCTTAATATTTCAGCGTGCCAGGCAAATATCCCAGAAAAGTCTTCTCAACAAAGGCTTTATTGCAAATTCAAACTGGAAAAGTAGATACAGGGGTATTTATGTGAGCAAGTAGATTTCAGAGAACATTTAGCCTGACAGACAAGAAACGAAAAAATTATTTGTTGATCCCTATAGTATGTATATTGTTACAGTACATTGGTAAACCAGGGTCAAGTATATGTAAGTTGATATAACTACATTGTATTAAACACACCAGATGAGATCGACAAAGAATGTTTATTTCCTTTTCTTTCTGTCCAGATTACAACTCTTCTGGAACAAACAGGTGAAGTTTGAAATAAGTGTCTAAATTTGATTAAGATGCACACTATTTGGTATTCAAATCAATTTCACTCCTTATGCATATGCAATTAGTATGTTCTGCCATTCTCTAAATTCTCATAATTTTCTCTAATTGTTATGGAAAGATTTTGAACTACAATATTATGCACAATCTAATAGGGTATTGTACTGAAGAGAGGTACAGCATGTCACCCAAACTCCTCATTTATCTTTGATTGGCAGCCCATGCTATCAGAAGCAAAGGAGGACAAAACAGACGTCCGATTGCATTAATACCTCTATCAGTCTCCTTTGATACAGTACTTATTAGAGTAATTATTAAAGGATTGTTGTGTTTTTCTTACATGAACCAGGTTTGACCTGCAGGCCTCTGCTTGAAAACCGCTGCTCTGCCGTAAAGCCATAGTGAATATTGCATATTCTTACCTTGTATTTTACATACTTGCAGCCCTGTGAACATGGTTTGGAAGCTTTTGAAAGATTTTTCTTGTTGCAAAATATTTTTAAAATTACTTGTCAATTTGACCATTCAAGACACTGTATACTGTACAACTAATTGTTAAACCATGAGTCGTGCCATGAGAATCCTGTTTTTATTTTCTGTGTGCAGAGGGTATAGCTCAAACACATCCACAGATTGGAGAGAGGGTGGCGGACAGCCTGGTGAAATTACAGATCAGATGAGCATATCCAACAAGATGATCAACAAACTCAGTGGTCAGTTTGTAGAGATTAACAGGAATTTTCTTTGAAATTAAAAGATTTAAGTGGATCTGAAAATTGACCCTATCCATGCAAAACATTTTGTAGGAAGCTGACTTGTATAGTCAGGTTACTCACTGAAAATAATTGGTTCATGTTTTAGAACAAGTGCGGAATGGTCATAGGAAAACAAAGGAAGTTTACTTGTGGAGGACAAGAGTGAATCACAAGTTACTTTGCAATTTTCTGTTTAAGTTATGTGAGTAGACTTAATTCTGTCTCAGCACAGAAATGCTTTGCCAAGGTGGGAGGTAGAAATGGACTGTAAAAGTACTGTATGTTCAGTAAGGATTCTTTTTGTAAGCATAAGGAATTAAGAGTATATTACAGTAACTGGAAAAGAGGCTTTCTACAACTTTAAAAAAAAATACTTTTCTTTTTGAAACAGGTCGAAATGAATTTAGAGTGAAAGAAATCCAAGAAAAAAGTGGAGCCAAGGTCAAGGTAAGGTAAAACTTTTATTGAAGTAATACAGTCTCACCATTTACTCTCTATGGGTGCTGTAGATAGGGTGGGGGAGGGGGATAGAGTGTAGGCTGTGGTAGTAAGCTGATATTGCAAAGGTTTGTTGGCCTTGCCTTGTTTTTGTTATCAAATTTGTAGGAAAAGTTCACTGCATCTTCTGCTTCAGTGTTGTCATTCCTTTCATGATTTGATTTATCTTTTGAACATCTACTTATAAAGCAGAACAAGTACAAAAGTTTATAGGTAGGGCACTAGGTAGGGCTTAGTACTGCTCAAAAGTAGTTGCCAGCCTGCCTTTGATTGTCCATGATTTTTTTGCAGAAGAATGCAGGCAATTTTTCACTCCATAGAGATCATCCCAAGTGAATGGGTGTGGGAAGCCACTGTTGTGCTCCTTTCCAGTGGTTTATTTGACATACACCTCAGATTTTAAATAAATAGAAAAAACCCATTAATTGACTTGTACAATTGTCATTCCTGCATGATACAGTGTTTTCCCTCCTTGTACAGTATGTTTTAGTTCAGATCTAGATAAGGGTGATAACTATTTGGGGAACCTGACCTGAAAGTTTCTTGCAATATGGTGGCATCACTCAAATCTATGATTAAACCCATTACTCATTTTGTTTGGGCTTATACTGTTACTGTTCATTCTCTCACCTACAGTAGTGGTATTGATCAATTAGGCCTATCTCTCCCTGAGGCAGATTGACTACACTTTAGTAAAGCCATTGAAAGGAACAATGGAAATAATTACGAACTAAGCACTTGGACCTCCACAGAAATTTACATGTCTGGCTGAACCAGATCCTTTTTCATGTATCTTTCAGCTGATTTTAAGCATGAAGTGTGACACTATATTCTCTCAAGAAACCTAGAAACCCTTTTGGGTTGTGCTGAGTATATGGTTGTCTTTCCAGTCTTGTCTACCACTTCTTCCCAATAAACTCATCAGTACAATGAATGAAAAGAAAAAAAAACTGGATACCCCCTTGGATAAGGCAGTAATTTTCCCAACAGCTGAATGTTTTGAACATGGGCATTTTCAGTGATCATATGCTGTCATATCTTTAAAAAACAGTGGATTATCATCTATGTTAGAGCCAAATAAGTTTGGTAGGGTTCAGTTGTAAGGGGAACTTTATTTAATACAATGATTAACAAAAACAGGGTTTGATTTTTGTGTAGTGAAGAATTCAATATCTCCTCATGTTGCGGAAAACGTTGCAGAGAGAAGGATTGCCTAGAAGCATGACGTTCAAATGCATGCAACTTTGAGAAGTAAAGGGCTTTCCTTGAGCTTTAGTACTATTTCATACAATATGACAAACTTCCCAGCAGATGCACAAGTAGTTGACTACCATTAATTTGAAAGGCCAGAAGTAACAGACCATTGTGTGCTGTGGGGTATCAATGGCTACTATCAAAAGTGATGGATGAGTTGACTGTCAAATTTTACAAGTTACAATTCGAATGGAATTGCTTCCAGTGTATCATATTATCAAAACAGGAGTGTAAAGACTTTAAAGTAAAAGAAGTTCCAAGAAGGTGATTTCTGGTTTCTCGAGGACAACAGCTATTGCAATCTACTGAAGGTGTGTCTTATGTAATTCTTGTATGACAACAATATTAAAAATTGGGAGAGTTCCATAGTCCTCAGACTTACCCAATGGATGATATTTGGCATTTATGAAGTACAGGGTAAGTGAATTCCTATGCCTGAGTTTCAAGTTACAAAAATTCACCTCTCTTCATGCAGGTTTGGTTACAATACAGTGACGGCTATGAAACGACAGTGGAAATAACTGGCCGTAAAGATGAAGTTGCAAGAGCCAAAGAGCTGATTAATGGTTTATTGGATCCTTCTTTAGGTGGTATGTACCTTTGTATACACCCTGCTTGGTACAAGCAGGTATGGAGTTTTGGCTTTTGCATCGAGGCCCTCTTCCTTATTATTTATGTCCAGTTTTATCCTACTGCAATATTCTGATTCATTCATTCTGTAGCTGGGCCAAGATGATGTCAGTATTTTTGGAATCAGATACCCACAACGCGATGCCTGATATTGAAAGTAGTCCCCAGTTAACATTTTGCCCTGGGAACACTGTCGGCGTTTGGTCCAATTGGTCAGATTGAGGTCTGGGTAATTTTAAGAGTTAGGTCGGAGGTCAGGCTGATGTCTTTGCAAGGAGCAATCCATTTGTGGCTTAAATACGACGTCAGATGAAGGTCTAAAAATGTTGTAGTCCATTTACGGAAGTGGAAATGATGTTACATGGACATAGAGCAGTTGAGTTTTAGTCCAAACAATGTCTGATGGCTGTTTTTGTGGATGTCGATTTGACATCAAACATATTTGACCTAAATCGATGTTGATCTGATGGCAAAATGTTTACAGGGTCAAGACTCCTATAATGACATCATATCCGACGTGTAAACATGTATATACCACAGCAGCTATGAAATGTTGATTACTATCCTATCAATTGATATTCCACGTCAGTAGGCCTACACCGCAGGCTTCCCAGTGGCTTAGCTGCCAAATTACCAATGTTAGAGGACTGTGCTGTGGTCAGAGGATGAAAGTTGTAACTGAGTAGAAAACACAGCCAAAACAGCCGGTTTTGTTGTAATTCTTCATGGAAACCTGCAAATGCAAACTTGAAAATATGATTTTATGCATGTTTCTGAGAGTGTTGAAATGTCCCAAGAGTCACAACTCCAAGGCATGTGGAGTTGCTACTCTTCTCCTGGGCATTGGTAGTGACTCTGAAGCAGGGCTGCGTTAATCCCTCTCAAGCCGTTTATGAAGAAATCTTAGGCATTGGAATTTTGTAAACTTTACATTCCCTTTGGAAACTACTATATAGCAACCCTGACCAATGGGAGGTCAAAGTGATAGGATCAAAATTAAAGAAATACTTGATAATGGATTTCAGTGTTAAGGGGAAATATTGTGTTTACATTGCTTAAACATGCCACAGGCAGAGAACGGCTTTTATGATTATGAAACCATTCAGTCTCACTAATTGACACTGGCAATAGCTCCTCTTCCCAAGAATTTTATGCCTCATATTTATATGCATCATTTGAAACTTTCAAAGTATGAGTGAAAGAATTATTCATGAGCTACTAAGCAGTACATTCCTTGGTGTGTAAACCTTATTTCTTGACGATAAAGTCACCCAACTGCTTTATTTTAAATTGCTTACCATTCCATATCCTTAAATCATAATTTTAGAGTATGAATACTTTTATACCGCAAAAGGGATATGTCCCTTTAAGGGTGTGACATCACACCTTCTTGTTTCAATGTCACATTTGGTAAAAAATGCGGTAGCCACAACTGTTAGTCCAGAGAACGGAATACAGGAGTTGATCGACAGTTTGATTGTAATGCTTAAGTCTCTCTTTAATGTGTCCAAAATTAAATGATGTCATTTACCATTCTTCTTTAATAACACCACCACTTTTCTGTTTTGTCCTTACAGTGACTGGTCTTTCAGCTGAGTAAGTTCTGTATAATTGTTTCACACAGGCATATAATGCAACCAATATTTTGTTCCTAGTTAAATACAGTTATTTACATGGATGTTTTAAAGTGGATATTATCAGTTTTAAAAACTTAATGTGATATATGGTGTTCGTATTTATTCAGCTAATGATAAAAGTCACATTGAAAATCATGTGACCACACAAGCTCCAATCATGTAAAAGATTCCTCTAAGTTTTTGCTTAAAGTGTTTGGGGAATATTGAGCTGATTTTGTGGGTGGGTGGGTGGGGGGGAGGGGAAGGAGGGTGGGGGGGAGGGGAAGGAGGGGGAGGTGGAGTGGATAATGAGTTGTGTTTGTGGTTGTTTTAATAATGGTATAAAAAGCACCTGAAGGATTGGAACATCTCTTTCTGATGTTACAGTTATTAATGTATTTCAAACCTACTTTGATGAGACAGTTTGTAACTTAAAATTTCTCTTTTTCACAGACCACCTCAGATTAATTGGGGAGAGATTATAAAAGCTTCAAAGGAAAGAGAGTCAACAAGATGGAAAGGTAAGTTACCAGGGGAGCTGCTTGATTCTAAGTCACACATCGAGGGCAGTTATTTTATTACACTGGTCAACCACCAATGTGAGCAGCTTGTAAGAGCTTATGAATTCTTACATTCTCATGCCAAGTGGCTTTGAATTTATCCTTTCAACCCAAATTTCTTTTGTTTCAATTTAAAAGTCATTCAGATGCAAAAACTGTACATTGCTCTCAGGTAGGGCAGTGATGGTGTAGCCATTCTTAGCCAAACAATCATATGTGGATCAAACATTGAGGAAAAAGATGCAGTATTTGCATTTAATAGCAAAATATTTTTCCCCCTTGATTTTAAACTCACGTCAACACCCCTCAATTTCCCCATCTTCTCGCCATCTAAAGTGTCAAGTACCTTGATGTTCAAAGGTGATCAATGTAGAAGGCAGTGGACAACTGGTATTAACTATGTCTTCCACAGTTGTTTTGATCAATATGTGCCCCCAACCCCACACTGCTCAGGCCATAATCACATTGAATTACGAAATGATTATAAAATTTTGAATTAATAGTTTAATGATTTGGCTACATATTCACAGCCCTTGTCTTCTTTCTTAATATGACCTAGTTGGGAATTTTACTTCAAGCCATCTGATTTCCCAGCTCCCTAAGTAGATTCTATAGCTTGATTTATTACACCTCTGTATTCAGACATCTCTTTGTTCCAGCGTCTCTATATTCAGACAAGTCTACACTGAGGTCAGTGTTAGGATAAGGGTTAGGCTCTAACCTAAGCCTTATCCAAACTCTGACCTAGTAAAGACTTATTGGAAGATGGAGATGTCGGTACAGAGAGCTTGATTCACTTGGCAGCAGAAAGGTGCATGTTACAGTTGAAGTGCAAGTTGGGAAAATGCTTATGACTTAAATCTAGGAAGACAGGATGGTTTTATTTAGAAAAGAGACTTCTCACTGTAGTTTTTCAAGATATTGCTAATAATAGATTTTATGAGTTCAATGTCATAGCATGCCTGGTAACTTACTTTAGTGTATGTTCCTGTGGGTAGTATGGAAGGCTTGTTTGTCGGTTCTAAATACTGGTTGAATGAACAGACCACTGATTACTTCAGATAGACACAGGTGAGGACATTAGAATAGCTCTGGAGTTAGGAAACTTCTTAAATGGTGTTCAGTACTGAAAACTCCACAAGCTCCTTCGAACCAAACCTCCCCTCCTTCCCAAAACTGAGTCTTAAACCTCGTCTAACTCACTCCCCCTCTCCCCTTCCTCCTCCCTCTACCTTGCATATTCTGCCTTTCTGGCTTCCTGTGGTTACCAGTGAAATTTACAGGTGGCCTTAAAGGGGCCTTGGTCTTAAGTTTCCACTGTAATTGGTTGCCAAATTTCAGACATACAGCCCCTCTAGGAAGGTAGGAAGAATGGAAAACTTGTTTTTGTAAGGGTTTCTGGGTAGAACATAAAAGTTAGAATTACTTGCATTTTAATATTATGTGTTTATACCACTTCATACCATATCAGCCATTTACTGTTCATATCTTCACAACATTGTTGCAAATAGATTCCAAGGTTCTAAAAATCATAACTTTATTGGACTGTGAATAAAATTCACTAGCCCCTTAGGATCACAGAATAGAGAACCAATAATTGGCTGTACATCAATTCCCTAGGGCCTAATTTTATGGTTGATCGCAGCCTAAGTTGTCAAGTGTTTTGGGCCAAGAACTACTTTTACTTTCCACTTTAATTTTGTTGTAGTAGCCAGGACTTCATTATACAGCTTTTTTTTCTTATAAAAGTTTGGGCCCTCCAGATTTCCAGTGGGCCTTTTCAGTGCATGTTGCAGGCTGCAAATTGCTTTCGGGCTGCCACTTGATAATGTAGAGTGGGCTGCATTTAAAGTAGGATTGTTGTGACTTGTGAGAGGGTTTGTGGGAAGGTGGTGTGATGGAAGTTGAAGTGAAATAAATTATATTCATCTCACATGGTATTTTTGTTTAAATAGGTGCTGTGCCAATTGTTAAGGATTTTTACAAGGAGAATCCAAGGATAGCTCGTATGACACCAGAAGAGGTGGCAATAGCAAGGTAAGCGTCACTGACAAAAAGTGGCAAACGTGTGAATATGATTGTTGTGTGTGTTTGGGCCAGGGCATCTTCCAAGGACAGTATTTTAATCTTTGTTATCTTCTCATCTCAGTATGAAAGGCTTGCTTTGGTTTTTGTGGTGTTGTCTGTTGCTATGCACTTTGGTGTACATATTACAGGCCTTGTCTGTGAGCCGTACACGATGTACCATGCTTTAAGCAACATCAGAAGTTGGCATCCTAACGCCTTTTTCAGACATGATCTTCACACTGCATCCACAGTAAAGCACTATACTATTCATCGATGATGCGTAATAGTACAATTTATGTTGCACACTTAAAATTTAGACCTTTGATATGTCAGGTCCATGTAACACTTTTTATGTAAAATACAGTGCTTGCTTCCTGTACACATGACAACACAGTAACACTAGTTTCTCTAATAAACCCCTGCCATATGCATGATTATGGCAGATATGCATGTGAATAAATAGTATGAGTAAAGTTGTGTGTAACCTGGCATTGTGTTTGTGCGGTGTATCATGCAGAACATTTTAGATTTGGCACACTGGGGGGTGGGGGGTGGGAGGAAGGTAGGGTGTAGTAGGAAAATTTTGATTTTATATCAGCTGTGTACTATAGTTTACTTGTGGCACTTGCTTGTCACAGGACAGCATTCTTTGGCTTCTACCAGATATCCTTGTGGTTAGAGCATCCGTCATTCAGCTGGGGGAGGCTGGGGATCAACTCCAGGCTGAGTCAGACCAAAGGCTGGGACCTGCTGAGACCTGTTGTCTTCTCATTTGTTGCCCAGCATATGAGATGCAAACGGGAATAATAATACGTGTGAAAATTAAACTGGGAGCTCTGCCATGTATAGCCACCAGGGGCGTGAGAAGGTTAAGGCATTACAAGATTGCAGTGGAAAGTTGTTAAGCCCTTTGAGGTCTATTGTTGACAAAAGTCCTATTTAAGAATGGAGTATTATTACTGTTGCTGTTGTTGTTGTAATTATTTCATAGGATGTACTGTATGAGTGTGATATTCTGAATATTCATAAAAATTTGGCATTGAAAATTTTCTTCTGAGGGAACATCCCTCGTTTTCAGCCTTAGTTAGATCAACCAAGTAAGTGAAATACTGATCATGCTTAGTGGCAACATGCGTTGCTAGTCTCACACATGCCTTCTCATGTAAGTTGTGGCAGTTGTGTGACACACCAGATAGTTTTCATGCGGGTGTGTTACATAGCCTACTTTTAAATGCCATTTTATGTTAGGCTGTCATCAGTGCTGTGCTGTGGAATTGTGGCTTTCTAGTGCCTCTCCAATCTAAAGGTTTTCATCAACATTGCACTGATATACTAATGATTTTCATTTGACAGGGAAAAGCTCGGTGTAAGTGTCAAAGATGATGCTAAGGAAGGAACAGAACCAAGGACTATTCCAAACCCAATTGAAACATTTGAAGATGCATTTGAACATTACCGTAAGTCATTTATTGCACTTTTTGGCCAAGATGAGGAAGACAGAGAACTTGACTTAAAAATGTATAATGAATTTTTAGTTCTTTATTTAATACTTTTAAGCACTACCTTGATGTAATGTCACGTGAAATATTTATGCACATCCTTTCTGTGAGCATCAGCAAAACAAGATTTGCTGTACATATTGGTCTTAAAGGGACTTGTTGAGTTGGTTCATGAATTTCAAGAACTTTTGTCATGCCTATTGAGTTTTACTCACATCTTGATGGTAAATGGTCAAATAAGAGATTCTGCACAACTAACACACAATTGGAACAGCAATGATAGGGTAATGAATGACTGAAATCATTTATTACAAATTCGTGATCAAACACTTTGTACTGTATATATCATAGGCAACCCCTGTTCAAAGAGTGAAGCTTATACCAACCTGATTGAAAGGCTTGCAAAGTTCTGCTCTTATGAACAGTGGTTGTGATCAAGGCTTCCGTTGTATATACATGTTGTATATTGAAGAGTGGCATTTCTGTCAAGGGCTTGCACATGCATTGTGAACTACAAGCTCTTAAACCCATTAAAACTACAATATTTCACATTTTTGGTAAATATAGGAATTGATAAATGACTTATGAGACTACTTAGAAGCATTCTTAGCTTACCCTAACAGTGAGCCCCTTTAAACACTGTTTTGTTGGTGAGTATTCTTTCTGGATCAGGCCACTTTGAGATAAGTGTGATTTAACAAGGAACCTCCTAACCATGCAAACCTATTATCTTGCTACAAGCAGGAGGTTACCTACAGTGCTCCACTGATTACATCTACCCCTTTATATCTGATGTGAGTAGCCTCCAACACCCTGCAAGTTTTGTTCCCAGCTTACCCAAATATGTATGGTTTATGCTGCCATCTATATCCCTATCAGTCAAAGTGCCCTGTAGGCATATGGGCTTGTCTACAATAAAGGGTCATAAAAGTGTTACACAGGTGGTGAAATTTGAAGTCCTCTAAGAATAAATTTTTGTTGGAGATCAATGGTTACATTGGTAACGAGGACGGACATGTCAGTCCTCGTTACCAATGTAACCAAACTATGTTCAAGAAAATTAAGCACTTTAAACACTTGAATGCATTGTGGCACAAGTTTTGCTCTTTCCTGAAGTGTAAACTGATGACATGTGAAACATTCATCAAAAACCAATGTCCCCATATGCCTACGTTATACTACCGACAAGGACATGGTTACGTTGGTAACATCTGGACGGACATCGCCTTGAAGGCTCTCATACCCTTGTTGTAAGCAAAAAGATGGAGGAAAGCACACAAACCAGTGACAAATATGGCCATCTGCCAACAGATGCAGTTTTATCAAATTCTCTGGTAATTTGTGTCCTACAGGCCTGTTAATATGATAGTTACCAACGTAACCATTAGGGGACAGACATGTTACCAACGTAACAATCATGTGCTCCGCAATTGACTATGATGCATTTACTGCTGGATTATTTTATTTGAGGTACTGCACATGATCAAGGTTAAGTGTTACATCATAACCTTAGCTCTGGAAATCTTTTCTTTCAGTTAAAATATCAACTATTAAGATTTAGTATCCAGATGGACAGACAAATCTCAAAATTTTACTCCAAATTGCTGATTAAATTTTGCGGTGTTTGTGCACCTTAAAATATTCATTTATCATTTACCATTTATTTTGAACATTACATTTATGAATGAAGACAAAGAACCTGCATCAGTCACATCTGCAAAGGTCCCACTCACATCATAAATTTATTCCACATCCTATGTAACACTTATAGGTGGTAAAAAAGGCCAAAATAGCCCCAAATTCTGCCCAAAACATCCTCTATATAAGTTGGACATTGATAAAATTGTCTTTTTTATCTCTCTATAGTCCTCCAAGTATGGTGAACTGTAAAATCACCAAACCATTGTGACATCTTTCAAAATATCATCAAAGCAAAAAACACACACTGAATATTTTCCTTTACTGTAGACAAGCCCATATCTCTGATAGAAAAGGAAAAATCTTTCACATGTTATCAAATCATTTGCCTGGAGTTCAAAAGCAGAAGGGAAAATAGCAAAAGACTGAAAAAGCATTAAATTTGTGCTGCTATGTTGAAAGTTTTTGAATTTGAAATGTTTGGTCTGCTGGCCTGAGAGATTGAAAACCCATACTTTACTCAATGTAACTTCATATGTCCACAATGGATAAATACGTAGAATTAAGCAGTTTTATTTTCCTTCACAACATAATTTTTTTTTTACTCTGCATTCTTGACTTTGACACAATCTTGAAAGTGATACAAAATTCTTAAATTTTGTTGTCTTGAAAGTATGAACTTTTTTTATACCAGTATCATCAATCACAAGTGCCCAGTTTGGTAATATTCTTCTCTTTCATTGTTTTTCAATTAACAGCTGAAATTTTAAGGGAAATGAGAAAACAGAAATTTGAAAAACCATCACCTATACAGGTAAGGTTGTCTGGTAAACTTAAGCCATATGTTTGATTTAAAAGTTGACACCTTTTTTTCCTGACATTGTGACACCTGAAGGAGAGGTTTATGAGTCTCTGAAAAATTTGTGAGTGAAATGACTCCATATGTCAGCTTCATACCCCAATCAGACCCTTTAAAGTTATGTGTAAAAAAATGGTGCTCAGGTACAAATTGATTTCAATTTTCTTTCGTAAGTAAACTTCTGTAGTACCTCTGCAGCACAACACACACAACACAGCATGTCAGTAAGAGCCTGTATTTGAGCTGTGTGACTCCTTACATTGATTACAGTGATAATTTAGGGAATATAAGGAGATCCTAAGTTCCTACCTCTCATCCTAAATTGTCAGAAGAAAAAACTATATCCCTGCACCCAGATACTTTTCTCTGCTGTTGTCATGCCTTTTCTATTTAAACACAGGTGTCAGACACCTGTAACCAACAGATTCCTAAAGGGGTAGTCATTGCTTTCTGTCTCCATTTTAAGCTTGTTTCAAAAATGCCTACCAATCAGGGACAGTATTTTGATGCTTTGTCTCACCCTAAACAATAAACATAGAACAACATTCAGCTCTGTACTATGCCTTTGAAGGAAGCAAACAGCAAAGGTATTTTGACCATATGTGGTTCTTGATAGCTATATAGCATGTAAAATTTAGGAGTATGAACATGACCTTAATGAACAACATTTTCTCTCCCAGCCGTAATCAGCTAACTACTTGTGAGAAGTTGTTACAATGCTAAGGTGCTTTGCCATGTGCACCTGACCATCTTATGTATTGTCAATGTGCTGTACATGTATAAATCTTTTTTCCATCTGTTTGTTTCCAAACTCTTTTCCTTCCACCAAGACAATTTGCCTCTGGACTAGTGCTCATGTGACATTTCTCACCTGGACAGTTCCCACTTGGGCAGTTACCATCCCAGATAATTTTCCCCCAGGGACCATTCACACTAATGACAAGTACCCCTCAGACAGCTTTCCTTGGATGGGAATTGTTGGGGAGGGGGGTATTGTATGGGAGCCTGGGAAACCCTCACATTGTATCATAAGCTTTGATCCAAATTCTTAGGCTAAGCTCTTAGCAAAAAGAGAACCAGAGTCTCTAGAATGACTTTTTAGACAGCTGGGTTTCTATATCTATGTGGAATGAATTCTGGTTGGTTACAGTCTTACAGGGACTGTTCACTGTTAGCTGGAATGTTTGCCATCACAGTGATTGTTTGTAATCTTTATTTTGCATGGGTAACTCCAATATTTTTGGGGAGTCTGGTACCCATGGCCCTGTAAGTCATGCATTCTGAAGGAGTGGCAACTCCTACAATGATTTCATAAGTGATGTAGCAGCATACTCATCAGCTGCAAGAAACTCAACTACTAACCTTACACTAGTAAATAAAGCTTACACTACAAGGTTCTCAGTAATGTCTTAGGCTCCAAACTGACAATGTCAGTGAATAACATTAGCTACCTTTGGCTAACTTGGAATTAAAAACTAGAAAAAAAAACAAAAGAGCCAAATATGTTATAACACTTCACTAAAACCCATGAAATAACACAAATGAAACTCCAGAATATTATTTTTGTGCATATTTTGACAGTATTACAAACTACTCAGGAGTTGTTATTCCAAGGAAAGTGGAGTTGCTACTCGACTCCAGGCCAGGAGTCATGACTGTGAAGCAGAGTAAGATAACCTGCCCAAAGGCTCATCTTAAAGGGGCTTGTTGAGTTGATATTGGTTATTTTGTGATGAGTTTGAGGAAATCATTGCATGACAATGCTTCTAATTAGTCTCAGCACTCATGTATCTCCTCCTCTAGTTACCAAAAATGTGAGGAATTATACTTTTTGTGGACAGGGGTTGCATATGATTAAAGATTAATACATAGTGGTAAAAAGTGTCTGGTCACGAATTTGTAATAAATGATTTCAATCAGTAATTACTCTATCATTGCCATTCCAGTTGTGTGTCAGATGTGCAGAATCTCTTAGTTTGACCACTTACCATCAAGATGTGAGTAAAACTCAACAGGTGTGAAAAAAATTCATGAATTTTGTGAACCAACTCACTAAGCCCCTTTAATTCTTTGAAAGGAAAGATATTTGAGGCAAGTTAGTCAGAATGTAGCATCATTTACAAATATTTCTTTTTCATATCTATCATTTTGATAGGCACAAGGCTGGCCAGTTGCTTTAAAAGGATATGACTTGATTGGAATAGCTCAGACAGGGAGTGGCAAAACACTAGCATTCCTCTTACCAGGGCTGATACACACAGACCTTCAACCAACGTGAGTACAGCAGTGCCTCTCATTTGCCTTTCAAATTTGTTGGGAATGTCTAGTGCTTAACACAGATTCAAAAGTACACTGCAACTGCATTAACAGGGTTTCTGCAGCCTGGAAAAGTCCTGAATTTTACAAGAAATAAGTTATGGATTTTTGTAAAGACAGTAATCTTCTTTTAAATGCAGTGCAATGGGTATTTTTATGCTGGATTTTTATCCCCCAGGAAATTCAGATACTTCAGTTTCCTTGCAGGGATGTAGCTATGGTGGGCGGCGCTGGGCGGTGACACCCAGCACTTGATATTCCCGCCTAGCACTCCAGACAAACACACGTCTCCCCGCCCACCACAAATCTGCCTACCAGGACCTAAAACTAGCCCTATATTTACTCCCTAAAGTAAAATGAGGGAAAAAGGAAAAATTAATGGCTGAAAAATGAGGTAGATGCCATGGGGTGGGGTGGGGTGCTTTTCCCAGATCACACAATTACCCAACACTCAAATTTGGCTAGCTACATCCCTGTTTCCTTGTATGTCATGGATTTGTCATCATGTGGTTATGAAAATGTTTGGGAAAAGTTTGATTGTTCTTAAAGGGGCTCATTGAGTTGATATTGATTATTTTGTGACTAGTTTGATTATGTTATGACAATGTTTCTAATTAGCGTCATTACTCATGTATCACTTGCTGTAGTTACTGAAAATGTGAGAAATTTTAGTTTTTGTGGACAGGGGTTGCATGTGATTAAAATGGAATGGTAAAAAGTGTCTGGTCAGGAAGTTGTAATAAAAGATTTTGATCATTAGTTACCCTGTCATTGCCATTGCAGTGTGTTTAATAGTTGTGCAGAATCTCTCAGTTTGACTATTTACCATCAAGATGTGAGTAAAATTCAACAGGTGTGAAAAAAATATGAATTTTGAGAACCAACTCAATAAGCCTCTTTCAGGTACAGTATCCTTCATTTATGGATTGGGATTTTAAATTGGCGATTTGACACGAGTTTCTGGTTGTCTGACTGAGAAAGTTGTCTGATTCATTAAGCATCAATCAGTGGTCTACAGCAAGAATCCTCCACCCTCCCCCTGCCTTTTGGAAAGTAACCAGAGACTGATGAAACTCTCTTGTGTGTCAGATGGTTACATTAAATGGTGGTCACTGAAGCTTAAGTGGGATTGATTAGTACACCCCTGCCTCACTCTAATCACTTGTCCAAAAGAGTCAAATCTCTCTGTGTTCATCTAAATCAACCTGGTGCATGATGAGCTGAAGTAGCTTCGTGACCCTAAAGTTATTTTGAAGTAAATGATTCATACTGCTGTTGATAAGATGTGGATAAAATCACATTTTGTGAATTAGTTCCTGTCTTCATTTCTTTTAACTTCTTACTTTTAATCTCTAGCCCCAGAGCCAAGAGAGGGGGGCCAAATGTGCTTGTGCTGTCTCCTACCAGAGAACTGGCCCTTCAGATTGAGACTGAAGTAAAGAAGTATTCATACAAGGGAATTAAGTGGTAAGATGTTATTCCAATCTCAGTAACATGGTAAAACAAAAGATGTTGACTGTAGTACTGGGGCATTTCATAAAGACTTAGGATCAGTTGTAAGTGAAATTTGTCATGTAATAGGCCTGTACAAACCATACTTTAGATCGAGGGTAACTCTGTATGAAACCAAGCCCCAGATGGGTGAAAGTAAGGTTTCTCTCTTTGCTCACAGGCAACCTATGCTTTTTTACCTCAAATGACATTCCAAATTCATAAGATTCCAGATTTGTGCCAAAATGTGGCATTGGAAGCTGTGCAATGTACAGTTGTAATCCATAATCCCATAGGCATGTGAGGTGGGGCTTGCACCCCCATTTGAGCAGAAAATTTGCTCTTTTCAGGCACAGTGTATGCTACTTTAGGGTTAACATGCATTAAAAATTTGGGCAAAAATACTGCACCCTCCCCCCCCCCAAGTAGTCTCATACACTTATGTATAAGCCTTTTAATACTGGCATCTCCTCCTGTAAATTCCTTTTTACTCACTGTCATAAAGGTAACTGCCCTTCATGCTTGAGTATACTATCATTTGGAAACTTTTATGCATGTTACTTCTTTGATTTGTGTCTTGGAAGATGGTTACAGTATTCTGTGCTTGATGTTTAGATACTCCTCATGTGGTAACACCTAGCTTTTAGTATAGACCATTTCTCTGCTGTCATGCTCTTCTTTCACAGCCCTCCCCCATAGTTATCTGCAGCCCCTAAATGGGTGGTGACTTTGAGTCCCAGACAATTGTACTATGCTACCTCTTTTTGATTGTTTTTTAGTGTGTGTGTCTACGGTGGAGGGGACAGGAAAAAACAAATCAGTGTCGTCACGAAAGGAGTTGAAATCATCATTGGTGAGTTAAAGAACTGTACTTACCTGTTTGTTTGCCAGTTGAGTTCACAAAGTGCATTACAAGAAAGATATAGTTTGGTGGGAGTGTTCAGAAGGAGAGGGATCCTACAGTGATATTAGTATTGAACAGGGACAGGAGAGAGTCACCTGGTTGAAAAAGGGTTGACGTGGTTTCCATTTCATTGGGAAAGTGGAAAAGTCTGGAATCAATGTATATGTTGAAAGGCCTTGAAGTTTGGGTGTTTTGAGCAGAAAAATTGCTGTATGGTCTGGCATACTGAAAACAACACTTCTGTATTTGCCTTGAGGGCATGTTGCTACAAGGTCCACAGTGTGTAAATTTATAAGTAATGCAATTTTTCTTTTAAAAAAGTTTGTTTGTCTTCATTTTTGAAAGTGGCCATCCCTCGGTCTTTAAAAGGTCTTTAATAGACTTTTTTCCAAATAGCAATTGCAAAGGCGTGTTGTTAATTCTATCCCACAATCCTTTGTAATTGTTTGGAAAAGGGTCTATGGCAGTATCTAAAGCATTTTACTAGGGAGATAGGTGTGACCAATTTGTTCTTCTTGTGAAAAGGGAGATGCTAAAAAAAATAACAAAAAAAAATTAACTTCAACTGGAAGATGAAGACAAACTTCAATTTAAAACAATCAAATCCCATCTCTATCTCAGAAAATACTGGTGAGTATAAGATTTATTATATTTTTCCATCTCATAATATATCTACCTTTCATTTACTTCCCGTATCCAGCTACCCCAGGGAGACTGAATGACTTAATTCAAAATGGCTTCGTTAATGTAGAGTCTGTCACCATGTTAGTATTAGATGAAGCCGATAGAATGCTGGACATGGGGTTTGAACCTCAAATTATGAAAATACTACTGGATGTGAGGCCTGACAGGCAAACCATTATGACAAGGTAGGTTTGCAAGGAGAAAAATGAGGTAAACTTCTTAAACTAGGTCCTGAAATTGTTTTGAACATTTTCAAAGTCAAAAAATAGTGGCAGAATATCTCTCATCTGGGCAGGACTCACACTGGACAGCTTCTCTGGGTCTGTATTTCTATTCTAAGACTCAAATTTCTTTTTCGTACATTGGCTCTGACTTGAGTGTCACTTAGCTTTGTCAAACCATGTTGGCAGATTGCAGTCTAAGCTAAGTATTGTTTCAGTGATGAAATGCTGTTAGGCACTGAGTGACGGCTGGATCCCGAAAGTTTCAGCTCAGACTTGAAAATAGTGTAATACTTGTATGCCCCTGATCCATTGAATATTGTATGGGTTTTTGGGAAAGTAGATCACCTGTCTGAAGTAGGAAAAAAGTGCTGGGGAGGGGATTAATTTTCATTGAAAGGCATTGTATGCAGTCACTGCTCCAGGCTCCATTATGGTCTGTGTGAAGTATGTATTTTGTGTCTGTCATGGAATATTCAAAGAATTTGTGGCCCATATGAATATATTATTTCAGTTGCAATGTGCATAATGTATTGGAAATCTATAAGGAATGTTCAAGTTGAGGCCATTGACAGAGTATACTGTTGCAGTGTGGGTCACTTTGTTCTTTACAGAAGTTTTGAGCAGTTGTTTTATTTCAAGTTTAACCATTAGTATGTTTTGTGTTCTTTAAGCCTCAGTGTCATTTCATTTTTACTTCACAATAGGGACACAGATTTAACCTGCTTCATGATTTTGATATGTCTTCTTTGTTACTGTAACTTTTTTAAGGTACCTTCCTACATATGTACCTTATTTTAGTATAAACTTTGGCAATTTTCCACATATATTTAATGCCCAGAAAATCAAATCCTGCACTCTGTTAAAGCGATTCAAGCCTTTTCGTGCTGTTACTACTGCAAGGCAGTCTAATGGTTCCCTATTAAGTCTCATGCCAATTTAGGGCCGTAACTTCTCTTGGGATTAGTTTCAAGTTTTTGCTTGCAGTAGGTGATAGCCTGCAGTTTATATCAAACCAAGCACTTTGTGATCAGTTGTGTCAATTTAGACATCAGAGTACTTGAAAAATACCTTTGAGGTAAGGAATCACTAAGCCTTTTGGCTTTCTAGTTATTGCTTTGTTCATTTCTTAAAGGTTTATTTTGAACAGTAAGTATTTAAGTATAAAGTATCATATCATCATTAAAGTTCCCCCTCATTCTTTCCACAGTGCAACATGGCCACCAGGTGTCAGAAGGTTGGCTGAAAAGTACATGAGGAATCCTATGTTTGTTAACATTGGCTCACTGGATCTGTCTGTGAGTCTCTTTTGAACTGCTGTATTCATTCTTACAGAAGTGCACATGATTGTTTTGTCAATGTTCCAATTAATTGTTGGGTAATAATAAGTAAGCTAGCTCAAAATACCTCAAATGTTTGATTAATAACTGTTGAGAACCTTTTTGAAACAGACCCTAATGTTGTTGTCGGCTGCAATGTATTAATCAAAGTTGAACATTCCTGAATCTCCGAACATGTTTAAATCATGTTTGTATCCTTGGGCATAAAAACCCTGTGTGTGTCTGTAAACTTTCATTGTAGTATCGTACTTGAACCTGTTCTCAAGAAGTCTTGCAGACCACCACAGAATTTCCATGCCATCATGGACTTGTCACAGAGGTACATCCCTCCCAGAGAAAGAAAGATATGACTGGAATTTAGGTGTATATGAAGTCAAAAGTGTATATTGTTTATCGTAAGGCATGCAAGATCCCCCTCTCGATTGTAAATGGAACTCGGAGCTTCACTGGTGCTGATAGTCGACCCTTTCATTTGAAGTTGATTAATGGAGCAGCTCTTCTTGAGATTACAGCATTTAATTGGATACAGTCACAACATCAACTCTGTTTTTCTTTTTATTGCAAATACAGTCAAAACAAATCTTTCCATTTTTTGACACAAGCTTGATCAGTTCATAAACAACACTTGTGGAGTAGAGTAGCATTGTGAGAAAATCCTCACTGTGCTTTTTAGGGCGTTCCACTGGTAGGGTGAGCTCGGTCATTTACGCGTGAAAAGTGTTTCATTGCCCTTACAACTCGTGAACTCGTGCGGTGAGCTGGGAATTTTCTAAGCAACTTGAGTTGCCTACTGGCGGACGTAGCGAAGGTAGCCAAACAATGAAGTTACCTATTTTTACCTTTTTTTACCTATTTTACCTTTCATCCTGTAAAATCCATACACAGCTCTTCTCAGTTGTAAATCTGAAGACGCAACTCATGTGTAAGTGCTCAGTATTGGTGATTATTACTCATAGCCACCGTTTTGTCGTTGTTTTGATGATCGATTCTTACGCCTTAGTTCGTGGAACATCGTCTAATTTACGTATACGTCAAACGTACAGGCACGTAGGACCCAATGAAACGCTTTTCACAAGTGGGGAATTGGTGCACACTGTGCGCACCTTACCAATGGAAGGCGGCATATGTGATATTTGCTGTCAAATTGTTAGTGATATGAGTGGTAGGTAATACTGAAAACAGCAGATGTGTAGAGCTTGTCGTGGAGTAATCCCATCTTTAGGCTTTGAGTGCGATTTGACTTCTGGCGATTGATCGATTATACGACTATTAGCATTAGTCTACACATAGGTTATTGAAAGCTATTCTTTTACAGTCCTGTAGGTGGTTATTCAATTTGAAATTAAGGAAATTGTCTGGCCAAGCCAATAGACAGACCTGATTCAAGGAATTAAAGTGCGTCAAAGCTGTTCTGCAGGTCTCAGGTTTGGCTGGGATGGTGGAAGGCAGTAGTGGGGAGGTTGCAAGATGAGAACCAATCAGTAATGATCTGTGCGTAGTGTGTTTTTGTAATCCTATCATTTGAGAATAATTTAGATTCAGTACTGCAGTTTGTGATAAGACTAGGTTAGTGTTAGGGTAAGGAGTGTGGTGGGGGGGGGGGGGGGGAGATTATTTGGGGCCTTCAGCTTGTAAGGCACATAGTTGTTTTGTTTGGGGGGGAATGTTAAAAGGGGAAAGGGGGAGATCCCACAGGGGAAGAATACCAACCTGGATTTGCCACTGGCAGTGATTAAAACTGCAGTGTAATCTGATAATGTATTATCTAAATTGAATTCTTACAGGCGTGTCATAGTGTCACACAGCTAGTTGATATTGTGGAAGAAGAAGAGAAAAAAGATAGGGTAAGTTTTTAAGTTAGAGATGTAGTACCTCATAAACCCATCACTTTGTACCCAACTTGACAGGCGCATTGTTAAACCTTTCTCAATATACATATATTAGTCAACAAGACCCCCTACATTTTCCCTAGTTTTATACCTGGCTAATCCAGCATCTAATAGACTGAAGTCTGTGCATAGTAGAGCTGGCAAGGAGGTCAAATAGAGATTCAGGTGGGTTAGTTTACAATACACAGAGAGCTTAACCTCACACATGGGTATGGATTGTATACTCAGATTATAATCAGGGTTTGAAATGAGAAGTTGCCTGGTTTTCAAATGCGAGTAATAATAGCCGCAGTCAGGTAGGAAACTATGAGAGTGCTATGCCAGTATTGGGAAGGGTAGATTCTGTGTTAATTTGGTTATAGTTATTGTCGTATTATGTTATTTGTATGGTAGAGCGCAATATACGTCATTGCAGTAATAATAATGAAGATGGCAATGACAGCTAAGTGAACATGTAATATGTTTAGTTGAAAAAATACAACTTCCACTATGGGAGCACAACTTTGGTAGAAAGTGTGATAGTTTCTGTAAGGTTCCTTTTTGGCAGAGTTATGCAGACCAGTGAAAGAGGCTGAGGACTGCCAAAAAGTTTAGTTCACCATAGTCAAGTCACCAGTGGAAAAAATATTAACGGAAACCCCTGATAATGTATCAAGAACTGAGACCAATCAGAAGGCTTTGGTACCATGATTATATTCTGGGATAGGTAAATGTCACTGTGACATTGAATGAAAGAGTGGGATGGAATCGTATATAACAGCGAGCATGATGCTGTTGAGTAAAATGAATGTGGATTCCTTTTTAAATTAACCTCAAAGAAGCAAAAAACACTGAAGTGAGCTTCCTGTGTTTTGTTGACTTAATGACACTTCAGACTTTCTTGATCTTGAGTGGAGTTAGTTAGTTAGATACATAATATTTAACAACACACCAACACGAATGTGTTATATAGTGCCAACTAGATAAATACGTTTCAAGTTTGGTTTCAATTACTGTTCAAATACAGTGCAAGTCCTCCCCTTTAGTCGCCTCTTACGACAGGCGGCAAATACCGTGGGCATATTCTACAACCCCAGCCCACAGGGGGCTTGATCTGGAGTGGAAAGTTGGAGTGCAAACATAGGGGTCTAGTGTAAATGTGCAGTGGGTCATATTCATTGGACTTGGTATTTGGGTTTAAAGCTGTGTACATGCTCATACTCCAGTATTAACACTGCAGAGAGACCTCAGGTTAGTTATTTTATTACACCAAACTCAGATGAGGTATAGAATTATAATATTTTCCACAATTTTCGTCTTGCAGTTATTAGAGATCATTCATAACATGGGAGAGCAAGACAAACTGCTGGTATTTGTTGGCAGAAAGGTCACGTAAGTAATAGATCACCTTGAAATTATTCATCCGTGGTATCACATCTGTGAGACTTTTTTAGAACCTAGCTAGTTGCTGACAACAATCTCTTATTTTGTTGTAATCTAAACTTGTAATAGTCTTGAGGGAAGGAGAAACTAAATACAGAGGTTCACGTCGTCTCCTACATCTTGAAGAGTGGCTCATCAGGAAAATTTGTGCTTTTCTTTTACATTGCCAGTCGTTTCAGTCGCAAATTAATATATGTTTTTTTAAGCATGTCATGGTACTTAAAAAATATAACATTGTCATTCCATGTTTCGTGTTGAACATGAATACACTGTCTGCAAGTTGAGCATCCGACTTGCAGCCGGAAGGTCTAGGGTTCAAATCCTGGCCGGGTCATACCAAAAACTTTAAAAATGGAACCTACTGCCTTTGTGCTTGGTGCTCAGCTTAAGCAATGGAGTAGGGAAAACAAGCCAGTGAGCCACAACTGGAAAAAAGGCCGTGGTCGTCTCGACTTGAACCAATTGGTTGGAAAGTGGGACGTTAAACCTCATCTAACTAACTGTCTGCAAGTTGCGAAAGAATGTGAAAATTGATCAAAAATGAAATGTAGAAGGTAGCCTCACGCTTCTTTTTCCCACTTAGCAAAAGCATTACTATTATTACCAGCATCTCTAGGTTTCATTGCGATAAACAGTCATTTTGAATGTTAAAACATTGGCGTTTAGGGCCGTCTGCAACTTGCCACACATCAACCCCTGTTCCTGATAAACCTTTTGTCAGGGTAGTAGTGTGGTTGAGGTTGCCTAGGATATGAGGTACCAGTTAAAAGTATTAGACAAAAGAACTGGGTGCCCTCAAGTCTAATGATCCATCATTAAATGATTATCTCCTCACACTTTAGTTGATCAAACAGTATTAAACTACATTTTCGGCTGGATCTCAGCTGTCAAAGTAACATCTCCCTGCTTGAACTAATGGTAAGGTACTAGCTACGTCTTAGTCCTAGCCATGGTTATATAAAAGTGGGTCATTGCAAAAAGACCATGCAACTCATGTATATACTTCATAGTACTGATATTGTCAGTCACCAGAATGAGGAAGAAGTGAGTCACTTAACCTGCAGGTGTCTGTAACTTTTGTTGACCCAGGAGTGCATCATTGTGGGTTCACTTGTCACATCTAGTACAGTGGGGTATGCATATTGCCAGTCAGTTGTGTGACTTAAAACAGGGGTCGCGACCCTTTTGAGGGTCGCGAAAATATTCCGGAGGGTCGCTAAAAGGATTCAGGAGCGAAAAATAATTGTCAAATTTCTCATTAAAAATAAGCAATGGGAGTTATTCTAATCTAAGAACCAGTGATCTGCTTTATTAACATTGCATAACCAAGTAAAATCAAACTCCTTTCACCGACCCGTCAATTTGAGGGCCACCAAGATTCCGGAGTCAAAAATTGGGGCTACCAAGCAAAAAAGTTTAGAGACCCCTGACTTAAAGGAAGGGTCTAATCTCAAATCAAGTACTAGTTTTGATATGTAAGGGGGTACTTATTCTGCATTCTGGTGAAATTTGCATTAAAGTCTGATGTGATGTTCTCAAGATATTAGCAGTTTAAAGTTGTCACATTTTCAACACAATGTGAACTTGAAGCAAGCACATATGACATAACTTCACATAGTGAGCACTCTTTTGTTTTTCTTTAAACTTAATAAATCAGTTTTCTCCTCCATAATCCCATGTTATCAGAATGTGAAAGCATGAGAGGCAAGGAAATTTTACAAACTTCAAATTCCCAGTGGGGAGTTCCTATTACTGTTAACTTCAAGGTCAACACAACAGACTGAATAAACAAAGGAAACAACAGACTGAATAAACATAGGAAACAAGGCATTTCTCATCAATGTGAGGAAGTGATATAACCCCTGCTTGCCTCAAGCTCACTTTGGGTCATAAATGTAGTACCTTCATTTGCTGATATCTCGAGTACTACTGTCCGATTTGAATGTAAGTTTCACCAAAGTGCGTAGATTTAGTTACTCTTCACATATGAAAACTAATTTTTGCTTAAACCCTTCTTTTAAATGTTTGTCAAAAATACACACTGTACATCTCTTCTGTGACCATGGTGTGTGTCATTTTACATAAGATGTCAGTCACACAAAAGACTGAAGGTATCATCAATGTGCAGATTTTGTTGCGACACGTTTGTGTTATAATGCACCTTGTCTGGAATTTATGAATGGAGTGGATGTACAACCATTAAATAAACTCTACATGCATACTTTAAAAGTAACTCATGTCATTAGTAGAAAGACAAGGAGTTCATTTGTACTTGAAAAGATAAGATGTTGTGGAGTAGTCGTGATTATTTCACTGTATCAGTTGCAAGGTTCATCAGTACTAAACATTGTACAACTCTTCTTTTGATATTGAATAGTTAATTTCTCAGATCAACATTATTTTAACGATCACGTATAAGTTGTCCACATTTTCAATTTACAGAGCTGAAAATTTGACAAGTGACATGTTTATGTTAAATGTCAATGTGCAGTGTATCCATGGTAACAGAGAACAAATAGACAGAGAGCAAGCTTTGGATGAGTTCAAATCAGGTAACTGTGTGACTTTGTACTTTTTACATCTTTATAAGTTATGACAAAATGACAACAAAGCGTGCAATGTTTCAAAACAGTAGAAAGAATGGATGAAAACTGGAAAAAGTCTGAAACGTTTTTATGGTCTTGAAAATCTTTGAAGTTTGGGTAATTAGTATGAAAGGTTGCTGTATGGTCTGGAAAATCTGTTGTACAGATGATCATGCTACATGTGTCAAAGGTGCATGAATGTTTGCTAATGAAGGTGTAGAGACATACAAAATTTTATGCACTTGAAATGAGTAGGTGGCCAGAAGCCAACATATCACTCAGAGCTCCCAACTCTCCCGCTTTGGGCGGAAAATTTCCAAAAATCCTCCGTAGTTACAGCTTTTCCTCATTGCCTTGTTATTCTTCCGCTCAAAATGAAGTTGTTGGCTGGTCTCAGCCAGGGTTCATGAGTAGTAGTCAGAAAGCCATTACATAGGCATCTTTAACGTGCAAAGCATGCTACATCGCTTTTATAAAGTTTTTGGCCCCTAAAGCCTGCCATATTTTATTTCCAGTCTATATTGTGCTAACAGTATTTCCCATTCATACATCACAGACATTGAAAGCAAATGGGCCATCTGAAGCTTCTAAAACGCTAAGATGTTAGGAGCTTCTGGGCACTGCGCCCACTGGACCTCCATTAGGATTTTTTCCCTGGACCCTATGGCAAGCCCCTGGACCCCACCCATTAAGGGCTTTGCGCTTTGCACTCGTTGTACACTTCATGCACATATCCACTTACCATATCCTTATTTCTCTATTTTGAATTCTGAAATGTTGGGAGCTCTGTATCACTGAATGCACTTTCTTCTGTTCTGTTTTAACAGGGTTCACTCGTATATTGATCGCCACTGACGTCGCCTCAAGAGGCCTCGACATTGCGGACATCACTCATGTCCTAAACTATGACTGCCCTAACCACATAGAGGAATACGTTCACAGAGTTGGCAGAACTGGTCGTGCAGGGTGAGTTGAAGTGGACAAAGAAAATTATTTACTGTATCTGGGTGGCAGATTCTTCTTTATCTTTCTCAAGTGATGAAATTATGATACAATGTTGGATTTATTACCTGTACATATCAGCTGTGTGTCTCTTTGGTTGCCTAAAATTAACTTGGGGGTCACTTGGTAATGATCTTTGCAAATCATGGGTGAAAGGTAAGGGGGAAGACAGCTGTTGAGCTTTCATGTTTGCTGGTTGCAAGACATTAGTGTTTTTCATCCAGCCTTAAATATGAATTTGATGCTGATTAATTCCAAGTAACCATGAACACTTTCACCATTTTTCAGAACAAAAAAGGGTGAATTTTTGGAGTAAAAAAAAAAAAAAAAAACACCCTTTTGTCAAACAAACTCAAAGAGCTTTATCTGGGGTGGAATTTCAGTAGCATCATTTAAGTTCAGTTACAATTTAACCAAGGTGAAAATTCTAGTAAAATGTTCCCTCATAAAATGTGACCTTATGCTTAATAATATCTGAGGAATAAAATTAGCTGGTGTAGCAGAGGTCAGACTGCTTTTTATGTTAAATAGACTCTAGTCTAGGCGGGTTTATGTTTTGAGGTTGAACCACAACTAGCAACCTCAGGATGGGAGTATTTGCAGAGTGATTTATATTTTTAATTTTCAATTGGGTGGTATTCTTTTTAAAAGAAAGCAGCTAAACCATCTTTCAGAATTTTCAAGACAGTGAATTTTATGGTGGCTTTTAAATAATTTTGCAGAGGATTTTAACCCTGCTTAATCATTTTCACCATGGTTGAAATGATCATAATGGTGTCAAATCAAAGCAAGTCCTAAGGGAAGCATTCAAGAATTTTTAATGTATTTGGGGGAAGTCCTGAGCATTCATGCAAGGATGTTGTCCTGTCATGAACACTTTTTATGCTGTGGTACCTTCTTTGAAATGTTCAAAAATTTTGCTGGGTCTTCATGGATATCTTCATGAAGGTCTAGGGTTCAAATCCTGGCCGGGTCATACCAAAAACTTTGAAAATGGAACCTACTACCTTTGTGCTTGGTGCTCAGCATAAGCAATGGAGTAGGGAAAACAAGCCAGTGAGCCACAACTGGAAAAAAGGCCGTGGTTGTCTCGACTCGAACCAATTGGTTGGAAACTGGGACGTTAAACCTCATCTAACTAACTAACTTCTTGGATATCATAATCATGATATATTGTGTAAGTTGTATCACATGGTGTAAACATAATGATGGCATTTGTCTTCAAGTGAAATTATGTGGTAGAAATTTACTACATTAAGGAAGATGTTTTCATGATATGCTATGTATGACTAGAGTGTGACAGAACATGTGCCTGTATCATGTTCTTGAGGAAATTTTGCCCAAAGTTTGCCCTGTAAGTGCCAACAGGTCATAACATACAGTGATTTAAAGCTGTTGGTTCATCAGGGTAAATTGTGACGGGAATGTAGTTTTGTATGTGCATACATTTCACAACAAGAAATTTTCATTTGTGAACAAACTTGTAGTTCATTCTAAACTTCTACCCATCCTTTGATAAACTTACCTGTTCTCACAGCAGACTGGATTTGCACTTGCAAGTACCTGCAGACTTAAAATGTTATGCTTTGCTGTTAATGAAAAACATTAGTCTCTTTATACTCACGAAAGAGATGTGTACTCATGCTTATGAGCATGACATACATACACTACACCAGGGCTGCCAGATGAAATTCACACTTTATGTCCAAACTCTCCTCCCAAATTCGGCCAAATTCCAGATCTGCTATACCTACATCATTACAAGGAAGAATTTTTTGGGCCAAATGGCCACATTTCATGCCAAATAAACTTTTTCAGTAAGAAAATATGATAAAACTGACAATATTTGGCTGAAAAACAGCCAAATGTTAGCCCTGGCTGTGCTACACTTGTACTTACACACAATGTTTTTATGTTTCATGTTCTATGTAACCTCTGTTAAGTTGCACTTTCTGGTTCCTTCTTTTGTTTATAATATGAACAGTTTTGGAAGAATTCAGTTGCAAAATGAATTAAGCTTGGAATGGAAGTTAATATTCATCTTCAGGTACTGGAGGCCTTAAATTGCCTTTGACTGTAGTTATAAAATGGTTCAAGGCAGCTTCTGGTCCAGATTCTTTCCCATATTTTAACATTCCTACAAAACAGCTTACCTTGACAAAGAAAACACTATGCAGTAATTAGACGAACCTGTTAGATCCTTCTCCCGCAGTATTTATCTTGTTAACTTTTAAAATGTTGTTTTTTTGGATAAAGTTCTCTTGTGTACATCGTAAAATTTCCTGCCGTAACTGTTTACAGTTTCCTTCTTACTTTCTGTGCAGGAAAACGGGTACTTCCCTTACATTCATGACTCGGAGAGATTGGCAATGGGCTGGTGAGATCATCAACATTATGGAAGAAGCAGGCCAGGTAGGTGTCATATCTCGGTTTTTGTTTTCAAAGAAGGAGAAAACTATGCAGTTCATGCAGATGCTAAGGGTCAACTTGAGGGATGTCATGCTTGGCATGTAAATGCCCGATTTTGAGTACAAGGAGAAGAATGTTTTTAATTATTGTCAAAGGTCATTTGAGATCACTGGAGGTTAAAGTGTAATAAACTTTTGAACATATAATCTTAAGAAGAACATTAATGGATGTTATGTTTCTAATATGTATGTATGCCCCATGTTGAGTACAAGAAACTTGATGGTTTTGGTCAGGGCCATTAAAGATCAGCATTTGTGAAACTGTAATAACCTTTTGAATATTGTGTCTCAGAATGTAAAGTTTTGAAGAACTTCTAACTTGGCACTTGGGTACCCCATAGTGACCTGAAAAACCTTATTACTTTTGGGTCACTCTAGGTCAAACTGTACAAAGTGCAGGATGTCTCAAGAAGTATAATCTTTAGAGTTCTCATACCTGCACTTGTGAACTGGAATGTTATGTCTTGAATATGTTTGCCCCCTGTTGAATACAAGCAATCTGTTTGGTGAGGGCCATTAAAGGTCAGCATATGTGAAACTGAAAACCTTTTGATTATAGTGTCTCAAAAAGTAAGCTTTTGAAGAACTTCTCACTTGGCACATTGGTGCCCCACAGTGACCTGAAAACCCCTACTACTTTTAGGTGAAGGCTCAAAGGTCTTTGGAGTTACTCTAGGTCAAACTGTGAAAAGTACAGGATGTCTCAAGAGGTATAATCTTTAGAGTTTTCATACCTGCACATGTTGAGTACAAGAAGCTTCTTGTTTTGGAAAGGTCAAAGATCATGAAGGATCATGGTGTGCCAAACCTTCCACAAATCTGCTGAAAATCTGTCAACCGACAATTATACATAAACAAAATTCCTCAATGCAGAGACCGACTGCATGGTCAAGTGGTTAGAGCTTCCGACTTGCAGCAGGAAGGTCTGGGGTTCGACTCCTGTCAGGGTCATACCAAAGACTTTAAAAATGGAACCTTCTGCCATTGTGCTTGGTGCTCAGCGTAAGCAGTGGAGTAGGGAAAACAAGCCAGTGAGCCACAACTGGAAAAAAGGCCATGGCCGGCCCGACTTAAACCATAAACCAGTGGGTTAGAATCTGAGCTGTAAAACCTCATCTAACTGCAGTTTTGGATTCTGATTGGCATCACAATGCAGAATGGAGGGTGATGCTTTTTGGTCACACCACGTGGTATTATCTCTATTGATTTAATAAAGGGGAACACCTTTTTCTGTAAGTGTGTTGAAGTAAGTTTTAAAATCCTTCAAGGGCTCAGTAAAAACATTTTGGTCAAATTTTTGTGAAGAATTTACACCCTTTTGTTCATGTATAAAAATTGGAATGAGCCCTTAAATAATTGTCTATGGGTCTTGTCTGGAAAACTATGGTTTCTCTTTGACAATGTTGTTTTGAAAAAATATGCTGGATATGACAACATCATGAGAGCCTTCGGTTGTGCTTTGAATTTATGACATCCTGAAAATTGCAGGAAAATGTTCAAACCTTGTGTAGTTAAAAGATTACCATGGCAACATAGATAACATAACAAACTTCAGTGCAAACTACAGTTTTGTTGTCTGCATATTGTAGCAATGGTCTTGAATGCTGATAAAATAACTTTACTAGTTTTTAGAGAATATTCAAGTTGGGCCATGTCCTGTTACACAGAAAGCTGTTTTATGGAATGAACCATTTATGTTGTATGGAAAACTATTCAAGAGTACAAAATTTGAAACACTGAATTGCATCTTACAAAAGAGCAAACTTTTGACTTAAGCTACATGGTTTGCCTGTTTATATGGCTAAGTAGTATGGATTGCTTTCCAATGATAAAAGAAAATACTGTACTTGATGTTCAAACTTTCTTCTGTTTCATTAGGAAGTACCAGATGAACTGGCAGAGATGGCTGAAAGATATGAACGTGCTCAGGAGAAGAAACGAATGGAATTGGAGTCATTTGGTGTAAGAGGGGGTAACAGGCGAGGAAGAAGGGGTGGAGGATCTGGTGGGAGCAGGGACACTAGAGGTTGGGGTAACAGTGGTGGAGGTGGGGGAGGAGGGTCATGGGGTGGTGGTGGTGACAGACGAGACAATAGAAATGGATTTGGTGGTCAGAAAGGTAGTGACCGACAACCCAGGTCAAGCGGATTTGATTGGTTTGATGGCTAGAAGAATATGTATCAGGATGTTACTGAGTTAAGCTGAGGATAACACAGGGCATCGTTTGGACGAATTCTGCTTTGAGAAACCTCATCCTTGCCCTGAGAGGTGATAGTTCAGTCATCCGAGGAGATTGCTTTCAGGCGGGATAAGGTAGTACAGTACAGAGAAGAGCGCTAGTGGAGGCTGCATTCAGTATTTTTGCGTTGTGCCTAGGAGGCTGGTTGGCAGCTGGAATAAAGCTTATGTTCACATGATTTCACTCCGTTTTAAGAGTGGATTTGGTGCTTGTTATGTCCAATTTTTAGTAATTAGTAGTGATCAGAGAATCACATTTTCTTTCAGGTATTTAATTAGTACATTGGGGTCTGAAGGACAGTTGGTTGTACCATTGTATTCATGAACTGCTGAGGACTCAAAAGCCATTTAAAGCTACAGTTTTGGTGCACAGTTTCAAGAGATACACTGACAGTGGGGGGTAGCACCTCCCAAGGAGCTGTTGTGTGATGATTAACTCTTCACCAAAAACTTCATATCTTCCATAGCATACTATAAAATTTATCATTGGGTGTTTTCTCTGTCTTTTACCATTCAGATAGAGAGATACTATAGTCTTCAAAAAGTTGGTTGTGGTGGGAAAAAAATTGAGATCCGCTTAGGCTTGTAACCAGGCGTAAGGCGAGGGGCAGATTTAAGCTAGATAATAAGTAAGTTTAGTGAATACTCTGCTGCATTGTCATTGCAGAGCCCCTCTCCTGTATCCCCGTTTCTGGGTTTAGGCCAAAAACCACTGCTTAAGTGTTTTGCTGTTGATTGGTGGAACATTTGTAATGATTTTGTGGCATTGCAAATTCATTTTAGTAGTTTCAAATAATGGATTTAAGGCAAGGTATGTCCATTTTCATTTCTCAAAGTAAATTTATTAGTGTTTGGGCTGTCAAATTAATTGTTTTTAAAGAAAAAGAATTAAACTTACCTTATTACATGGTTCTACCATTAACAGGTTTTACAAAATATTTGTGTGAAGCTATATGAATGAGCAGAATCATCCGTCCACAAATTAAATTTCTTTGTACTGCTCACCATAAAGAAGGCTTCAAAACTGATGTTTCACAAATGAGAAGCACTTTTAAGGGAAAAAGGAAAATAGAATTTTAGGATCTGAGTGGTGGTAAATTGTGTTACAAATTATGCCTGGATCAGTACTTTCTAAAATTCCAGTACTTCTAGAGAATATTTCCATAAGAAACATCATAGTGTCATGAGTCAATGATTGACTCGGGTTGCCGAAACAGCTGTAACTAACCTCCTCAACATAAACTTATTACAACTCTTTGCTGATTTAAGTTTAGAAAGACATAATGTGTCAGTGTTCACATGAGGCAACGGGATCACATGATTCCCACACTCCGTTCAATGATCGGGCAAGTTTTAAAATCATGTGCGGGAATTTTCTGTTAGGAAGAAGTTGACTATTTTGTTGGAACTCAAGAAGATCACTCCATTTTGAACTGATATCCTCCCTCTTGAAAATCACATTTTGAAGGGGGACTTTCCCTTCCCCCTCCCTAATTTTGAGTGTGTTAACCCTGTAATATATAAGATTTAGCAGGCTGTGCCAAAAACTCATTTTTGGTTCTTTGCATTAGCAAAAGGAACCAATGTAGTCAGGTTGGCATGTGTGTGTGCATGCCTTTGTCTTTAGGTAAAACCAAGGACCTAAACAATGGATTTCTATGTCCTTGGAAGTGATTTCAATAGATTTCTCAAGTCGTCAGTATTTTAACAATGGACAGTCTATTGTTAAGGTTGGGGTTAAGGAAGCAAACACAATGGAGATAACAATGAGGTCCTCAGTAGTGTGTAAAAACACGATTGTGAAAATGGTGACATCAGCCCATTTGATCATTTAGGGATGCCCCTTCCCCACCCCCCTGACAGTATGGAAGCTTTGCACAGTGTTGTAGCCTCTACCCATACTGATGAATGTGGTATGTTCTTGTACCAGACTGCTTGTACTCATGCTCGTGCTGACAACCTGATGTGATTTAAGTATACCTATAACGCTGTCCTCTTAGCTGCAATCCTGCTTCATGAATTGGATGCCAAGCTGGCTTATTACCAGGGAAACAGTTAACTTTTGTCCCTGTTTGAGGGTTTGGTAGATACCACTTTGACACTTGTTCTGATTTGTCATGTCCCCATTTTATTGGTAAATATTTCTATGCATGAAATGGCAAGGATCCCATTAATACTGCTGTGCTACTGATGCTGAGCATAAATGGTAAATCTGTAATGGACGTTTTCTTGGAAGAGGTGATTGTAACATTGAAAAGAAATGTTGTTCCCAAGCATCACTGTTACTACATCAGTACTGAAAATCCATGTTTGGCAAAATGCAAGTAGCCACTGTGGAATACCCTGCGGCAAGAGAACTGCCACTGTAAAGTTGAACATTCACGTACTGTACTGTAGCAACTATAATGTCAAATATTTCAGCAGAAGGTAATGTTGGCAAAACAGATTTGGGTTTAAGTTAGTTTAGAATTTACTAACAAATGATGGTCATTTCTGTGCTGCCATGAAATCAAAAGGTGCCTGCAGCACTTTTGTATTTGATATGATATATGTCACCTACCCCCTCCCTCCATCTTCCCATAAACTAAAAGTGCGAGGGTATCCCACAGATGTTATTTGGGACCTTCTACATTGGTTATGTCTCCCCGCCCCCCCCCCCCCCCCTTTGTTGATATTTACACTTGTTGTAGACATTCTGGGGAGTATGCCATGTCCTTGGAGAAAAACAAAGCAATGTTGATATTGAAGGACCATTACAGACTGTCATTCCTTCTCTTAAATGTCGTACATCAGAGAAGCTACACTTGTTTCTGTCATACTTTACATAATTACCAGTTACTTTGTATTACATTTTAATAATAAAATACTATTCAGAAACATTAACAGCAGTTTATCTTCTTTTTGTTCTTCATGTTTTCTTCAACAGTCACCTTCCTTTTAACATAAAAAAGAGTAGCTTGGCAGCATACACATTTTCACATATGGAGTATTAATATTTCTGGAATTACATTCTACAGCCATCTTTTGTAGTAGTTAGCAGAGATTCACTCACTATTTCCATCTTCAGATATTGTGTTGTACAGGGTTCTTGACCTACGATTATTTAATTTCCATTACTCATGGTAGGATTCTTGTACTTAATATGGAGCATCCACATGCTAAGGGATGAGACCTTTAAATGTTACCCTTCTTGAAGTTCACAGGACTTGACCTCTGGTTACCTCAAATGACCTAGCTTACACTTCCAACAAAGTAATTGGTTGTATGTGCACCATATTAGGCATCCACTCACTATACAAGGAAGTCTGTAGCCAGCTTCCTCTGGAAAAATTTCTACCCCTCTACGGTATCAAAAATTACTAAATTGCCTTAATGCATTTTAGTATATCTCCCCACCCCCTGAAAATTACCCCCCTCCTGGACGTTATCTTGCCCCCCTTGGGCACATTACAATCTAGCTATGGGCCTGCATATAAGAGAGCCAGGGGCTACCTTTTTTGAGATGCCGTGTTTGTGAGGTTTCACTCTTTGACCTCAGGAACCTTGGGTGAATTTTTCATTTCTATCTGAAAGGGTACCAGTGCTCAATATGGGGCATCCATTGACCAACAGAAATATGAGATCCCTAAAGGTTATCTTTCTTGAGACATTTCATTTATGAGGTCTTCACAATTTGACCTCTTGATAGTGCCAAATGACCTCTAACCAACTGCCACCAAAATGGATAGGAATTTTGTACTTTACATTTGGCATCTTCATGGTAAAGTATGAACAATGAAATCCAGTAAGGAAACCCTTCGAGGGTATGGAGTCCAGGGTTTACTATTCCATTGCAAACATACACATACAAACACATGCCATTGTGCTATTGTTGTAATGAATGGTTAGGTACATTTTATGTTAGGAGACCAGGTCTAACCCTTATGGTTACACCTTCATGTTCAGACACTTGCATAGACCCTTTTCCAAATATCAATCCCAAAGGATTGTGGGATACAGGTTTGGTGTGCGCCATTCTTGACTACAGTAAAATGCCATTGACAAAAATGATGCATACAAAAGCTTTATCCCACAATCCTTTGTAATTGTTATTTGGAAAAGGGTCTATGTTTTGACACTATATATATATGCTGACATGTCACTGAATGACAGATCCAAGGTTTTGTTTTCATTTAAAATATTGGAATAAATGGTTTCCGTCTTTTTAAGTGTATCCCTTACCACAACCCTAACCTCACATATGACTCTAACCTAACCTTCCTTACAATAATGTGCAGTATCACTCTCCTATTGGACAGTGTCCACTCAAAAATTCCTACCTGGACAACTTCCTCCACCAAAAATTTGGAATTATATTGGGTGGGAATCATCTGGGGTGGGACTCATCTGGATGTGAATTGTTCATTGGTGAAAGTTGTCCCAGGGAATAACTGTTGAGGTGGGAATTGTTTAAGAAACTTAAAGTGATCCTTAGGGTTACGGAACAAAGAGACGTTGGAACAACGGGACATTGGCATACTGCAGTGCAGTCACTCAACACTACTGTACATGAAAACCTTGGGTACTTTTTGTTGGTAGGTACTGTAGATGGATTTTGTACAGTATTTGTGATACAAACCTGCCATTCTCTTCAGGCTACTGTATCATTGAGCTGTTTGGTTCTCTGGCATTCCCTTTATTGATTCAACAACAAAAATATCACTCATGTCACAACCGAGAGTACGAATTTATTTCATTCTAGTTTTATTACAACAGCCTCTGAATGACTTAGCAATATATCCCATAAAAGATAATAAATTTACAGATTTGTACAATATTTGTCAAAGTTCATACAGTATTACCGACACCAACAAGGAATCAACATACAGTACAGTGTTAAATCCAACTAAATTTCTCACATTTAACTAGAATTCCGATCATCTTGATGCCTGATGGTTACAACATTACGTGCATTACTGTACATGCTCCTTTTACTCAGACCTAGATTTGGCTCATCTTTGCGAGTGATTTTTCCAAGCATCATAGGCAGAAATTTCTCTCAATATTGGGGACGGCATGACCCCATTTTCAAATAAGTTACTGCGTGAACAATCAAAGTCAATGGGTGATTCCTCAAATATTATGGGGCATGCCCCCTGCCCCCCCCGGCCCCCCCCCCCCCCCCCCAGGTCGCTGTCCATGCCAAGCATAACAAAATCTTACTACTAGCATTGTGCATGTACTGCATGTGTCCTGGTCATGTTAAGGGCATTGAAGTAGCCACTAGCCAGGCAAACCTTACATCAAAACAATTGCTAAATTTTTCAAATATTTTGTTTTCCTTCCAAGTACATCTTAGGCCTGTATCTTTCATGTTTCTAGGTATACATAGAAATGTATATTAAATGTACATCATGGGTTTATCTTGGTTGAATGTAACCATTTGATTACAAAAATTACTGGTATATGATTAAAAATAACCAGTACCATGAAAACTTAGGTCTAAGTTTAAGTTGGTAAGTTCAATGTACTTTGTCTACACTGCAGTACCTCCTTCCAAAGTTATATATCACCAAATGTATGACACACTATGGTGTTGCATGTGATGTCCTGTTGGGCTACTGCTGGGCACATGTGCAGTAAGATAGTTAACAGTATTCTCACATGGCTGGACCTTACTGTAGATACCATTGTGACACAAGGTACTGTATATACCTGAGGGGCAAAATGTCAAACAATCTGGGAGATGCATGATGCAGTGATGTTGGTTAAACACCACTACATATATAGTTACAGTATCTAAAGATACTATACAGAATATTAATATAATGTTGCATTGGGAAATTGATCTGGCTAAACCAATAATTTGAAGAGTTGACGGCTCATAGAGTTAATTGTTGGCCTTGAACAGTTGATGAGGTGGTTGAGGAGGAGATTGATGGGACATTGCAATTTAGTACGTGCTGTATTTGCCAAAAAATTAGCTTAGTTTTAGTAACTATGACTGGGAATGGGATAAATTGTTAACTAACTTAACTGCAATTGGGATGAAATTCAGAATTTGTAAAAATATCATGATGAATCCTTGGAAAACAACTGCACTATGTGATTAATACTTTGAAATGCAAACCCGTTCAGAAATTGTTCATCAGAACTTTTCTGTCTCACACCCTGTTTTGTTTACACCCTGGAAGCCCCGCAAGTAGGGTTCAAATCCTGGCCGGTCATACCCGTCTCGACTTGAACCAATTGGTTGGAAACTGGGACGTTAAACCTCATCTAACCTAACCTAACCTAACCTGGAAGTCGCATAAATATGGGCTTGCTATTAAAGTCACTGTTTCAAAGTGTAACTTACAAAGCAGGGGCCACTACAATACATCCCCACCAAAGGTAAAGCCCTGAACCCTACTCACTCACAGAAGTGAGTCAAAATTTTCAGTTATTAGACAACATATGCAAGGGATAACTGCTTAGAATAAGAGACAACACTACCCATTAGAATGGATTAGTGCTGCATTCATAAACAGGTTTGAAAGTAATTACTGTAAAATTTTGAAATTTATGCAAAACGTACTTCTCTTACTCACACTGGACAAATACCATGTACTTGTAGCCACATCTAGTGGGACTACACTCAAACTTGGGCTCATAACATTGTAAATACATTTCGAGTCTAGCCATATTTACTGAAACTTCTGAGGACTACTAAACTGTACAAACATGAAACACATTGTATACACATATAAAACTTTTTCATTGATTGAACTTTCAAGTTTCACACAAAGAATGCCAAATCTACACTCAACTTGACCTTATAGATTTGAAGGATACACAGTCAAAAGATTTGATTATGTGAATTTTTCTCTTTAACTACCCGTAATAAATCTTATCATTTTTGGAAGGAACATTTTGTTATTATATGGGACTTACTGTTTGCTTACAGCTAACATGCCCCATGTAACTCAAATTTTGCTTCAAAACAGCTTTACGCAATTTCTGCACAGTAGATTTGTTATGAGTCATTGCTCCATAGAAACACCTAACCTTATTAACATCTGAAATGTCTGATATTTTTCATTTTAACCCCTATTACATAAGTTTATTTTTGGAATTTTAATTAAAAGTGAAGCAGCATTAAAAAACCCAACTCATCCCCCCCCCCCTTCTCCACGATCCACAGCCATGGTAGAACACCAGTAAAATGTAGCAACTCAACATGTAGAATGGAGAACTCTTGTGTCAATAAGCCAGATCTGAATTATACAATAGGTGGATCAAGTGAAGTAAACCAGCTAATAGCAGACTTTAATCATTACTAAATGTACCCAAGGAATCATGGGAACTGGGACGATAAACAATAGTGCAGACGTCACTACTCTATTGTTTATACTCTCAGTTCCCATGATCCCTTGGGTGCTTTTAGCTATGATTAAAGTCTGTGATGCCTGTTCCCAAAAGTACTGTACATACCGTACCAAGCACTACTGACCAGTACAGACAGGTCAAATTTGACTTTGCAGTTTCCACACTTGTGCACAGTACATGTAGAACATTTCACTCAAGTAAGCTCGACAGTCATCCAAAAATACCTTTCTTCACATTCTTTTACTGTACTAGTAATGTAGTAGAACAGCAGCTGCCAGCTGTACTTTGTTGCAGTCTCTGCATCTTGAAGCTGCCATCATGATATTCAATGAGCTCAGATTGCATATTCAAACTTCCTCCATACAGCTGAATACATAAAGTTCAGACTGAAAAAAAAAATCCCTTTTGTGCTTCTGACACTGAGTATTTTCTGTAACAAAAAATAAACTGGCAATGATCTTGGCTTAATTGGTGCTGTCTTGCTTGTAACACAAACAGGTAAAACTGATCGGAACTCAGCATACACTGTCAATAAATGCTATAATTGTTCAAGAGTTTCAGGTATTGAGACCCCTTTCGTAGGAACTGTTAGTGGCAAAATCATGTGAAAACACTTCCATATATCAATCCTATGAGCTAGAGTCATTTGTCTGGTGGTATCTGCACAGATTTCTAGATAATCAATACTGTGTTTGTATCTTTCCATAATTTGCTTTCTTCTAGAATTTATTTCCTGGAAAGACAAAATCATCTACAGCTTACAACACTTCCAGATCTCACATGACTCAATCACTTTTCTGTCTGCACATGTACCTGTACACGCTTCCAGACAAGCACTCTGGTTGGTATCCTTCCATTCGAGATCTTTCCATTGAAAACCATTATTTGAAACTTGAGGCACTGACAAAATCTAGGACACTTGAGTCCAGTTGTCAATGCTATAGCAACAACTATGATTTAAGTTAAAGTTTTCTGCAACAGTCCTCACAGGCTTCCACCAAGCACTCCACTAACCCTTCCATCAGAGTTCTATGACAAGTGATAGCATATTAAATCCTGTACCTATTATCTAACTGTACACATCTTTCTGACGCGCAGTTGCCTTGTAACACATACTGTAATACTGTCATTAAATCATGTTTGCAATATTGCTTTGTGAAAACAATGAACTTCATCCGCTAAGCAGTAAGCACCAATGACAGGAAGAGGAATTCATTTTATAAGCTCCTACAATATTATCATGCGTGCCCTCTCCAAACGATCATAGCAAAGTACATCCTACCCAATGCCAGTGCAGCTCCCCCCACTGTACATAGAATACCCATAAAAAAGAGGACATACGACATGCCAGTCTTTGCACTGCTGGGAAGTAGGTATGACTGTCCGCCTATCAGAGGTAGATCAAACCCAGCTGGAAATATCACAATGGCGACACAGAACAAGAACCATGCAAATAATCCCAGGTACTTAGGGTACCTTCTTAACTTTGGCCTTTTGTCTGACATAAAAATCATGGCGATTCCGACGGTAAGGGCAAGAATACCAATCCCAATCAGACAAGCTGCTAAAAGCCATTCCACTGGTCCATTTGGCATCATACATAGCATAGGTCGACCATGGATTTTTTCACAGTGTACAAGGAGACCTAAACTCAAATCTCCTTTCTCGGTGACCACCCAGTTTGGCTTGATGAGGCTCCATCCTGATAGCCCAATGGCTACGATGTAGAGAACGCAAGCTCCTTTCAGGAAGGAATCCATGGCTGCTACACACAGTCCTCCATCAAATTCTGGTGAATAGAAGAGGACAAAAGATAATGTTGTAATATGTTTCCCACAAGGGTTCAAGTCCAGGGTGAGAACCAATGGACTTACCAGTAGTTAATTAATGATGAAGTACTTACTGTACTGTAGCTCCATGTTCCTTGGGGGAGGATGTTTCACCAAACTTTTCTCCTATTTGATAAATTTGCAGTAGAAAATGGAGCATTAAGATGACTAGAGCACCAATGGTGCAAAAGCTCAAACCTGTCAAATTTCAATCCAAGCCAACATTTTGTTCTAGGAGGGCAATATTTTAGGTGGCATTTTGGTATGTATTACTCAATGAAACCCAAGCAAACATTGAACCCAATACAAAAAGGGCTCGATTTTGAGCCCTTACTAAAAGCCACTTTACTAAATACTGTACTTAAGGACAAGTAATAAGGAACAATAAAATGAGGGTTCTTTTTGCTGATGGACCCTGAGTGACCTTTAAAAATTTGGAAACTTCAAACAGTCAGTATCATCAAAATTTCTCACACCAAATACTGGTACTGCATCTATCAATCTTTGAAATGCAACTTTGAATGACCCCAATGACCCCCACAGTACTATCATAAATTTTGGCAAAACATTGAATACATGTACTAAGTTCCATGTGTAGAGTGCTTCTAACAATCTCTGCACATTTGACCTTAAATGACTCTTGATGACCTCAAACTGCCATAATAGCCTGTACTGACCCTTAAACAACCTTTGACCTTCACTTGACCAAGAGTTGGCCTACACCCATTGATGCTTGCATCCAAGTTTCATCAAAATCTGTCATAAAATGGATATTTGAGAACTCGTGGAATAAGTGATGACAGACAAGATAGATGGATAGAGTGATGGTGGCTGATTGCAATACTGTAGCCCAAACAGCTGTAATAGAGAACTGGTATGAACAGATCCACGGTGTCACTGTGTCACTGAAAACACATAAAAACTAAAACACATAAACACATAAAAACTACCTGTAATCGGCCAATGGTACTGTAATATGGTACAGCAGGAACTAAAGACAAAGGATGCCATGACCTTCATACAGTATATTTGGCAATGGCCTTGGTGCCCTACAAGATCACATACCATAAAACCTAAATTGCTACCTGTAGTAGGCTTTGTTCCCTCCCTAATAAAAACAATTAAACATACACCCGGATATACAGAACCTTATATTTAGCCATGGTGCCCTTTGAAATGCTTAAATGTGCCCTTAAAAAATAGGGCTTTGCCCTGTCCCTGGTAACATTCCCATTTGGGTTCCTTAGAGGCCCCATATGAGCCAACATATCGGCCCATGTGCGTTTGCACCCAAGATTCATAAGGGGCCTATATGGGCCAGCCCATATATATATGACCACATGAGATAATTCTGAGGCCCATGCTGTGTATTACAAGATCATTATAAATGATTCTGAACTGTAGGCTACCCCAGAATGGTATTATCTTGCAAAGCAGTATTACTGTTGCTAGTGTATATCATATGCCAAAGTTATTGGGTTACAATTTCATGGGCCTTTGTGAGGAATGCCACAGCCTACTGTTGTTGGCAAGAATCTCCCATCTCAAAAAGTGATTACATTGATATTTAAATATTTTGTAGTCAGTACAAAGGGTATGAAAGAGGAGTTGAAGAGATGAAGAGCTAAAGAGCTACTGTAGTTTGCCCTGGATAACCTTGGGTATGCTAGACCAAGCAGGCACAGGACATGTAAGCTTTAAAGCCAGAACATTTCAAGACATGGTAAAGCCAAAAAAGAAGTAACGTTGATACCTGAAAGAGGAACTAAATCTAATAAGCATTCTGGTGAAATTTCCATTCAGGCCTGATGCATCGTTTTTGAGATATCAGCAAATGAAGTTAATACATTTGTGACTTTAAGTGAGCTTGAAGCAAGAACAGGTTTACACCATCTCCTCCTATTGATGAAAAATGCTTTCTTTGTTTGTTTGGTTTTGTTTTTCAATCTCTTGTTTGACCTTGTACAGTAGATACAGGGATACAAGTATGAACTTCCCAATGTGAATTTGAAGTTTGTAAATTGCCCACACAGTACACCTCTCATGCATTCACATTCTGTTAACATGAACTTACGGAGGAGAATACTGGCTTTAAGGTTTAAAGAAAACAAAAAAGCTCATTGATGTGAGGTTCTGATGTCACATACATGTCCTTGGCTAGGCTACAGGTAGCCTACGAATATGATATTATAATAGACTGAACTGGAATTTTGTAGCACAGTATTTCTGCTCATACAGTACAGCTTCTCGTTTAACACTGGAGTCATGTATCTAGGCCTACTGCCTTCACAAATGGATAGAAATATCAGTAGAATGTACGTTATTTACTATTATTAAAATTTTCCCATAGTGCTGTCAGCAATTAGCGATTAATCACCAATTAATTGCAGGTCAACTAATCCTTTAGTGAAAGACCACTTTTGATTAATCGCATGTTTCAAATCTTCTATGATATAAGTCATCGATCGCCGCACTAATTCATAAGTCAGTGTGCACCTCAATTCAACTACACACAACTGGCAGTCTCAGCAGAATCCCTGGTGTGACCATACAAATGTTTACAAACAATTGCAATTCCAAAAGGAAGATGAACCATGCAAAAGATTTGCCTGTCAAATAAGCTGTAAACAAAAATACATGGCCACGATCACCAACTTAATCGCCATGCAGCCACATGATTCATCAAAACATTCTCGCTATTGGTCAAAACGTCCCTGCTATTGGTCAAAACGTTATTGTACCAAAGTGTACGCAAGTTGAATTAGTGGTAGTTTTATGATAGTTTTGTAACTATGTGGTCAGTTTCTTGTAATGTTTGCATTAACATCAGTAGGCCAGTTAATTATGTTTCTTCAAAGAAAATGAAATATCAATTACAATTTACAGCTCGATACTTTTAATGCCATTTTAAAGTGATGCCGTGAGTTTGCAAAAAATGAAAAACATAAGATTTTGCTTCTTGTTATGTCTTTCTTTATCCTTCAAAATGCCACGAGTGCTATACAGAGTTGAAGAATACAATTTGAAAGCTCAAAATGATAGTGATAGTCTCGGGAAGTAACCTAAACAGCATAAAATCAGAAAAATTTTGAAGGCCTTTTTCAAAAAACGGTCCTCATTATAAAGCGTTAGACCACTCCTATGCAACGAACCTGTTGTTGAATATGCAATATTATTGAGGTGTCACCACGTTAAAAAACGTACTATACCACTCAACCCAGGCTAGCTACACGGTACAGCTGTTCGCTCACGGCCGGGGAATGACCTTCTTGCATAATCGCTTGATAATACAACTAACGTTATACTTGTACACTCAATATAGCTTTCGGCTCTAATTTAGAATCAACTTACAGGCTACTGTCTTTCACTCATTGGTACGCGTTATAGTGCTGATTTGAATCTGAACGTTACAGGTTTACAGCGAAAGTTGCACCACTAATAGGCCTACTATCTCTTTTGTCGCCAAAACTGTTTCTGAATTGAACGTCAGACACGATGGTAAGTGCAAATAAAAGGCAGAGCATCGTCTCTCGCTACTAGTAGTACTAATGTTAGCGCAAGTTAGGCTCAATTTACTGAGGTATCACTCGCCAGTAGCCTAAAGTTAGGCTACTACAGTAAAACGGGATAGTTTAGCCTTGTGGTATTACCTTGTACGGTGTATATTGCAATATCAACGTTACTTCTTCAAGATCCACACATTCAGTCAGTCTTGTTCGCTTGTGTTGTTGTGCTAAGACTAGCAGCTAAGTCGATCAGCTGTTTACACCTAGTGAATATGCATCAGTACTTCGTTCTCATTGGTCTGCTCAACAGATGTTCGTTAGGAGACTGAATAGTGTTTGTGAGCAGCACATTTTTGATTTCCTTGTGTTTAGTCGTTATTTTTACGAAAATTTCATGGCTGATGCCGGAATTCGCACAACAGGCCATATTTTTTCTCCCTTACTGTTCATATGGGCCACTCAAACGAATGACTAAGATTTTAAACTCGATTTTTTAATGTTTTTCCCTTTTTGCAAACTCACGGCATCACTTTAAGTGTTGTGTATAGCCTACATGCAGGTACAGCACCGGTGAGAAAGTACAGGTGGCACAGGTAAGCTATACAGTTAGTGCAGTGAAGTACTTTTCTTCATGCTGTGACCAGCATATTACTGTTCTGAAAACCAAACATGTCACTGCTTTCCTAGTATCTATAACAAATCAATTACAACTGAACTTCTCTGTATGTTTTAGGCTATGGATAGCCTAGGCTATGCCTAGCCTATGTATCATTGATACTGGGTTGGAGGCGTTTTGTATTAGCCTGCATACGTAATGCCACAGGGTCGTTTGCTTAAAAGTGGGGATGTTTTGGCAGCTACAGAGCCCGGCATTTTGTTAAAGGGATGTTTTGACTGGACATTCTTGTTAAGTATTGGGCATGCCAACTCTTGGACTCTTCAAAGTGGGACAATTCCAAAATTTAGCCGTTCCTCACCCTACCTCCTACATTTTCAGTGACGTTTTCATTTTTTCTACTGTTTTCCTGTCCTATTTTTTATTTCTTCACAAGTTTTTTTTTCCTATAATGGAAGAAGGGCCTAGGTGTCCCCTATATATTTCCTTGTCAAAGGAAAAGAGGACTGAGATAAGTCAGGTATTTCCCAGTAACATTATACAGAAAATGTATGCCTAAGGTAGGCTCACCCGTGGCCGTGGGCTACGTTCTGCAGATAAATGATGTGGACTACAGTACATTCGTCAAAGAAGGATTACTGTAAGTTAACTTTACACTCAAGCATATAATGTAAAGAAGGGAACAAATAGCTTCATGTGGCGTGCGTACAGCGACCAAAATTTTAAGTCCCCACTGAGGAGTTTACTAGAAGGAATGGATGATACAGTCACGTTCAGTGACTAGTTCGACCCTAGATGATATATACAATGTCACACTCTTAAGTGCACAAAATAGAGTAATTATAGAATACAGGGCCACTCGAGGGATGTATCTGAGCATCCGGGTACCTTGGCAAAATGCCTTTTGAGAACGACACATAGTTGATCCTGAATATCTTCGTTCATGCGGAACTTTCTGTAATTTTTTTTCTAAGTCCACTGTAAGTTTTTTGGGGAGGATGCGCAGATGCTCAGATGTGGAGTCAAAATAAAACTTGTTGAAAGTTTTTTTAGGCCTAGGCCTCACTCAATTCCAAGCATCCCCTGGGTGGATGCACTGATGTGTGGATGGTCAGTCAGAGTTTGGAAAAATTGGTAGTCCATAATAATGTGTTGGTATATGTGGAAAATTTTTGAAAATTTTTTCAAGTCCATTCCAAGCATCCCCTGGGTGAATGTGCGGATGCGGAGTCAAAGTTGGGGCTGTTTAAATGAACACGAAAGATTTAATAATAAAATAGGAATACGAATACAGCTGGTAAGTTCAATTTGAGAATTACCCTTTGTTGTCCATTCTTTACTAAGACCACAAGCAATATTCTGGAGTGGATGCACGGATTCTTGAGGCAGAGTCAATGATTTCACCAATATCAATCTCTGGAGTGCAAGCCTGGATAAACAGTTAACTGTCACATTGCATCCGTGCATCTGGATGCTAGGTGATGTTCAAGAGTGGCCCTGTATTCCGTAATTGTATCCACAAAACATTTCCTAGAAACCGGGACAATTAGCAGGCAAACCGGGACACCTGGAAAATGTACCCCAAACTGGGCCAGTCCCGGTCAGACTGGGACAGTTGGATCCTCTGATTAGTATATATATATATCAGAGCTTGAAAATAAGCTTTTTCCCTCTGGAGCTAAAAACAGCTTCTGACAACCTTCATTTTGAAGCTTTTCCGGAGCTGTTTTACTATTGTCTGGAGCTGTTTTCCATTTTTCAAAGAAACCACTGTTCCCTACATGTAACATCCTCTTATCGCCTCCTAACGTTATTTGTGCATTTAGTAAAGAAAGTTAAAGTATGAGAGGCAGGAAATAAGACAACAGAACATTTATTTGGTGTAGCAAATGGCAGTACTAAACAGGGCGTGGTCATTCCATCTCTGAAAAACTTGGAAGGAGACAGAGGGGCTGGGTGCATGTATACAGCAGCTTTGGATTGCCCTCACTTGCACCTTGAGTGTGGAGAGGGGGGAGGAGTTCATAAATGCTATCCCCTACCCTATGGCTGGACTCATCTTTGATTGAGATGGTGCAAGGTTGGATCTCCACTGATTTTGGATCAACTTGGAGACTAGAGTCCATGACCTGAGTTTGTAGTAGCTTCTCGAAACAGTGATATATACTGGAAAATTTGTAAATATTTTGTCAAATTTTGACATGCAAAGATGCCACCCTCTCAATAAAATAAGACCCTGCATGTTAAGAGCATGTTAGAAAACAAGCATAGCTTTGGTAGGCACTCAAGAACAAAAATAATTAGAAAAACGTTAACCTGTGAAAAGCTCTTCAAGTAAGAAGATTATTGCAGAATTGTGTGTAGGTTAGGTTCTCATTGTACATACTGTATGTGCTACACGTTAGGCAACGGCAAAAGTGCCAAGACATGCTGAAGAAAATTACATCGTAGAGAAAAAGGACTCACCTGAAGCTTCCAAATGTATCGCAGATGGTTATTTGAGGGTCTTTTGCACATGCCATGTAAATGTTTTTGGCATTCTTGACCATTTGGAGTATCGTGGACGCTTTTAAATTATTGATCCTGCTTCGTAAGGTAGTATTAGTATAAAGTGTATGCAGAGAGCAGTAGTTCACTTGTTTGAACGAACCGTGCATTTAGGTCTGAAATTTCTTCCGGTGGGGAGTCGGAAACCATAATCGTTGCCTTAGCCAGACTGTATCACTGTAGATCATTATTAGTTTATTCTAATTTGTTTCATCCATCCTAAGTTGTTACGGGCAAAATTCTGAGGGCTCCATGAGCCGTATCGATGTTCACAGAAAGTGGAATGTTCCAGCCAATCCCAGCCAGTGTTATATCATACTGCATCGACTGGGAAATCCAAATGCATTCACAAGGAAGCGAAGTAGTACTTGTAATGAAATTTGCTGGATTTTAATGATATTTATTCCAATTTTTTAAGCGGGTTACAAAGTTCCGTTTTGTCCTGTGAATCGTACAATTACTTTGTTCATTAGAAGGTTGCTAATACAGAGATATTTACAACAGACAATTCATTAATTTGGGGTCGTATCTATACCTTGGGACTTTCAGGATGACAGGCACTACTTTCGTTAAAGTAGTGGCGCCTTGTTAAACTCTTGTCGGTGTCTAACGGACCAGCTTCTTCCAGCTCCCTGAACGGACGCTGTTCAGCTAGAAACAAGCACTAAACAGCGCAGCCGCTAATTTCACCCTTCAAGTTGAACCTGACTACTTTTAGGACTTCGACAGAATATAATTATGCCGATATGGTAACAATCACAGTAATTTGGTGAAACTGTAAAGGCATTGTTATGTGTGTTTGCGTGGCCAGGTGAAGGTACAGACGCTTACAAGAACTGTCTAGCAATGAGCACATTCGATAAGCCCACATGGCATGGAACTCCCAACAGATTCTTGTGTTGTGTACGTCTTTGTATCAGTGCAGTATACAAATACAATATGTGTAATGTGCTAAATGCGATGCCCAGTACATCGCATTGACAGACGGTCGGGCCATGAATACAAACTTTGTTTTTACCGTACATATTGCAAGATTTCGGAACATTTCTTTGGTGTAATTGGACACTTACATGCAGGGAATTTTTCCGTGATTTTGAGGTTGTTTGCCTCGCGCACCTGGCGCTATTTTTAGCCCCAAACAAACACCCACTTTTTCGTTTTTCTGGCGCAGTCACGGTGTTCTCTGGCGCAAAAGCGCCAGAGCGCCAGACTATTTTCGAGCCCTGTATATATATATATACAGCAGGCACAGGCTGGTTTTTCACACTATCATGTTCAGTGGTCGGTGCTCCCACTGGATAGTTGACATGACATAGTTAATGCTCCCATGCAGGGTTCTCCACTGGTCCGTTTTCTGTCCGGGGGCTCTTGTGATCGCGGTCCTGGGGGAGAGGTCTAAGGGGAGGGGGTGTCCCCTCTGGGAAAATTTTGAAAATTTAGGAGGGCTGAGATCGCAAATGGTGCAATCTACGGCCTTGTTCTTAGCCTTCCCTATGTGTTCAAATCTGGGTATTTTGTGGTCATTTTTTTTTGCAAATTGCATTTTCTAAATATTTTTACTTTACTTCTGATCTTTAGATCTAAAGCTCCAGTTTCCACTTGGACGTATTCAAAAATGAAGTAGTTCACTTTATTGGAAATTTCTGGTGGAAATAGGGAAACCTAAGGGACAGTTCAATTGAATGGTTTTGTTTAGTGTATGAGTTTGATGGTAACGGATTCCTACTGTGGAAACATATGAAAGAAATGCAGTAAGTGCATATTGAATCACATAGGTGCAAGTGAGCTGGGTTTCCATCTCCGATGTTTTATTATACATTGCGCGACATGAGTATTTGAAATCAAATATAAAAGGCAGTCAAATGACTACGTTGTGGTGTTTGTGATTGTGTGTACAGACAACTTCTTGACCGGGCGGGTCAATTTTCTGTGCGGGCGGCACAGTTTTGTTCGGGCGCTAAAGTAGTGTGGCAGATTATGTACGGGCGGAACCCCCGGACAAAACAGCTAGTGGAGAACACAGCCATGACGAGTCCGAACTATCCAATGGGGGGAGGGGGGACCGTATTTGAATGGGGGAAATTCCCTTGGTTTATGTCACCATTGCGACGATTGAACGTGATAGTGTGAAAAACCAAATTTTTGCGGAAATATGTTTCTTTTTTGAAGGCATTTTTGGTCCAAATGAATCATCATACTACTCAAGTGATTGGAACACAAGATTGGAGCGTGTGCGTATTGAAAAGAGGTAAAATGGAGAATAAGGCATAAAAATCATGATTCAGTTAGGCGAAGTTGGTACCCAAAGGCAGGGATGTCACTACGCCGGGTGGTGCTGGGTGGCCCTGCCCAGGACTGGTGAACTGCGCCCGCCACTCATGTTAAAATTAAACATTCCTCCCACCCCAGGGTGCATTCCATGTAAAGCCTACGCCGAAGGTACGCCGAGGTTTTCATGACCGTACACCGGGATGTACGCCGGGATTTTCTGTACAGTGCACATACAATGCATGTACATAGCAATCCATAGGCGTGCGAACATGCGTACAGTATACATGTACGTGATACGTACACAGTCACCATACATTGGCAATGCACGTACAGGTATATAGTATACACACATTATAGCTAAGTCAGAGGCAATCCGTAAGCGATTGTACGTACGTATGTATACATGTACGTAATGCATACACCATTCATTGGCAATACAAGTAGGCCTACAGGTATAGCACAGTACTGTGCGTGAACATACTAGCGGGAGTTGACTGAATCGGCCCGCCGGTATGCCGGGAGTACCGTTTGCCCGCCAACTACGCCGGCAATCCTCAACTTACTGCATTTTGCACGCCGACAAAGGCTAGTTTCTAAGCCTCCACGCCGACCGAAATCGTATGGCCACGCCGAAGATCTTTGGCGTATAGTGCACTAAATGTACACTGGCTCCCACCACTTTTTCCCAATAATGGTACTGGAATTTTATGACTTCTGAAAGAAATTTGAATGTAACATTAATCTCAGAGTGAGATGGCTATCTGGAGCATTAATTTAGAGTGTAGAAATATAGGCCTATCCACACCTCTAAATCCCAGGACAGTGATTCCCCCCCAAACCCCCCCCCCTTTTTTTTGAGTTTCTGGCGGAATCCCTGCGGTCGGTACCTTGAGTCAGTTACTACATACAAAACGTATAACACACAGACTGCATACAACAATTTTTAGGTGACCGACTCATGGTATCACCCAGGGCTGGTCATATGACCCGGGCGATCGCCCGGGCCCGCCTTATCGCCCGGCTTGGAAGCAAAAATACTTCCCAAGGCGGGCATGAAAATGCCCGCCTTAAATTGTGTGGTGGGCAACAAATAGCCCACCTTGAGAAATAGATCGCCCGCGTGAAAGAGCATTGCTAAAAACATCCAAATATATTTACATTAGTACATTTAAAAGACCTCCAAAAATTAAGAATTTTTTCCCCGATAATATTCGGCAACTGCAGTGACAGCCTCATGAACACGAATCGTCGAGTTCGAAGCAACGTTGTTTCTTACGATCCTTGTACTGTACACAGTAAATTACGTAGTAGCAGGCTATAGTAGTTTGCATACTAGACACGCCGCCCCGACCCATTGCAAGTTGCGATAATGTTCGGCGTGCTACAGAGCCCTGCATGTACAGTACATATTATACTACGTAATGCTGTTCCTTCAGTTCAATACGGCATGCCTCCTTGAGTATGCCAAAAAGAAAATAAAAAACCTCGCCCAACGTTCAAACGTGTCACTATTGTGCAAATCAGCATCTTCCCGCCATGTGTAAACTACCTAGATACGACTATAATAACGCGGTAAATATTAAAGAAAAGTTTCAAAATTAACTGTGCTATTGTATCTAACGTTAGTTTGCACCAAAATGACGATCGTAAAAATTGCAAAACTCCATGTGCAAGCTAAAATGTGAGTAGCCCGGATGTCAACACAAGGATAGCTACGTAAGAACGCACGAAGCTGTCAGTGATAATGTGTACACCCTGTTGTGGCAAATTTCACTAGCGTGACGTCATTTGTTTATATTCTGTAATTTCGGACGTGTAAGAGAATACTTACTTCTGACGGCTCTGATTGGTTGACATGTTTAAATTGGTATAACCTAGACAGCTTGGAGTTAAGCTTGTTTTTTGAGTCGGAAAACGCCCCAAAATTCAGTGCAGTAGATAGATAGAGGCCTTACGAAGTACTGCATTTATTAATTGGCTGTTTTTATCAGGTTTCTCATATTGTTAATTTTCTATTTGAAACGACACGATTTCGTTGTGAGAATTTTAGTCTTCTTGAACATGTGGTAACTACCACTCCGAGACAGGTGAAAAATCAGGCAAGTGTCATTACGTGCCTTTGCTGCTTTACTTTATTATATCGGTTATCGGTATCTAATGGATATGGTGATCGGGTACCCGGGTTACTACGTTTTTGTACCCTTGCAAACACAAGTTTTATATTAGGCAAACAAACTGCAATTCACCAATTCAAAATTATCCTGGTCCTTCAAAATAAGGCTCACCAGCAAAATCCTGTGGGCCTGGAGTGGCACTTTTTTTTTACTTTACCCCAGTGATCCCCAATACTTAAATTCAGACCCTGAGGCATAACTCAACAGAAGGACAAAAAAGGCTTTGAGATTTAACTTGTCACTGCCATTTTCCCGACTGTTGGCTTCGGCCCAACTATGTGCCATGGAAGAAGGAATATTGGTACATGGATGTCAGTTAATGGTTCCTTGGACCCCTATTGGCATGCATCCATGGAGTGGCTCCGCCATATGTTACCCTGGACTTGGCCTGCTTTGTGTCCACAGTGGTGCATATGGTAGAAGGGAATAGAGCGCCAACACTACCCTGAAGGGCGCCATGATGTTGCTGATGGGGGTTTTGTGGCAAGTTGAGATGCAGTCATTTTCATTTCTTCACTGATTTATATGATGTCAGAAAACATATGGCCCACTGTTTGTTGGCAGTGTGTCGCATATATGCCCTGTTGAGAACTGGGTAGAACACAGGGAGGGACACGGGGGGGGGACACAGAGCGTAAACCGAAAAGAATGATAAATTTAAATGAAACTTGTATATTTACACAACTGCCCGCCTGAAATCTGAGGTGGGCAACTAATTGCCCGCCTAGAAGCACAACATCTCAAGTAAGGCGGGCAGTTGCTTGCCCTCCTGAAAAATTTTCATGACCAGCCCTGGTATCACCATAACGTTAGGCCTAACTTACTGACAAGAGTTTATGTAGGGCCTGTAGGAGTAGCCTAGGCTACGTAATTTGTATGATGCGAACGCCTGTGCTGGTTAGGACCTAGGCCTAACCTACGTTGTGTGAACACAGAACAGTTTCCGCAAACAAAGATAAAAAAATAAATATCTAAATAAAGAAAAAACAGCATGAGAAATATGTGCAAGAATCACTAATGATCAACTTACCTTTCCCCTAGGCCTATGCATTCAACCACTCAAAAATATGGTAAAAAGACTTGCTACTGAAAGATTTTCCGGGCACCAATCAGATTCGGACTGCCAAGTTTCTGTTCCACGAAGATCATAAGGCTGGATTAAGGATTACAGTACTTCCACAGACTTACGGCAATAAATTTGAAAAAATTCCTGAAATATTACCAGTTTTCCGAATATTTAGTTTTGTCATCCTATATTTAACTTTTAATGTACTAAATTCATTGCAAACACTATCATGTATTTTCATAAAACATTTTGTAGCCACTTCAATGTCCGAAGGTTCGATCAAAATTTAAAAAAAAAAACAATTGAAAGTAGAAACAGTGCAACAAATCTGGAGTTCCATACTTGAAAATCGAATTTCCTTGAATTAAATCCAAAATATTCTCACACTTTATCAGACTTACATAAAGTTCAATCATGAACCCACTCGAGGAGTCAAAGAGTATCTTTTTACTTTTCTTGTCCTTGAAGTTTTGTAAGTATTGCTTGAAGCCGCTAACTTTCCTGAAAGTTTCATTAAAATCAGGAAAATTCCTTGCATGTAGAAGTACTATTGACCACACTGGAGAACTTTATGTTAATATACATTATGGCGTGCCTTTTGTACATATGTGACAGTGTAGTTACTCCAAACATTTTCATGTGACCCATATTTTGATTCCCAAAATTTCCGAGACCCATTTGAATAAATGTGGGTTTCCCAACTAGAAATTGGTTTCGGCGAAATTGAAAGATATTGTCCAAACCGATATTGCCCTTACCCTATATTTTTGTCACAAAAGGAACTTTTGCGGCGTCAAGGAAGAAAGAGGAAGGGTGATGGCCCGCCCCCATAGTATAGCTCCCCACTGGTTACATATGAAATAGTAACACGTTCCAACGACCTATACGTACTACCCTATTAATGTTTTGTATTTAAGGTCTTCAAATCTGTCCAGCCTTTTCAGGGCAAATCTCATCACACAGAATTCTCCCAACTAGCCTAAGTTTCTTCTTGTCCCTCCCACTGCCATGATAACTCTTGGCTCCTTCCTGTGTAGACACAAACCTATATTGCTCAATGGCATATCCTAGTGAGCATATATACAAGGCCCTAATGTGTAATTTATCAGAAGTCTTTCTGCACATGCTGTGTAATGTGATCTACTCTCCATCGTTTGGATTTGATGTTTTGCAGCCTACTAGTATCGTTGTAATCATCTGTTTTTGTGAAAATGACATATTTAAAACATTTCAAATGTGTGTATACTGTGTAGGCCGGTCACAGGTCACTCCTTTGGTCACCTCGAGCCATGGCCTGGATGAAAATTATGCACAAATTTATATAATCAGTGGTGACGCCAGGTGGGGGAGGGGGGCCATGCCCCCGTCGGGAAGACCCCCTCGTAGGAAAAATTTCCGGTTTCGCAAGTCGGGGAGCTGTTCTGTATACGATTAAATGTAGAGTCCCCGACAAAGGCCAGTCGCCCCGACGATTTACTTAATTTTGGTCTTAATTAGGGCCCTCAACTTGAATGGGCCAATTAGATGAAGAGCCGAAAATCGAAATAGCCGATAACAGACTGGCCTCTCTTTCTCTTTTTTCTTTCCATTCTCCGTCTTCCCTTTCCCTCCCTTTCTTTCCCTTTCTTGTCTCTGCTTCTCTCTTCTTTTCCTCCTCTCCTCTTTTCCTTTTCTTTTCCTTTCCCTCTCCTCTTTTTGCCGACAGACCGAAAATTTGTTGTTGGTCGACCAAATATTGGGGGTGGCGTGAGACCCCCACACCCCTCCCCCTCGCTACGGCCCTGGTCCCGCTTAATTAGGTATGTCGTTGGTTGTGTCGACGTGGCGAAAATAGAAAAGGGTATGCAAATCAAAAATGATTTGAATCGTGCGTTACTGTTCGATGCAGTTTCCTTCGTTTAGACGTTAAAAAGGAGTAGTCATTGCATTCGCTAAATCTGATATGATATAATATGATACATTACGGACGCAGGCTTACAAGCCTGTATATCCGCATCGAACATTAGAACACTGTAACAAACTGAAAATCAACAGACCATCATATATAAGAAGGGTAGTCAGTTTCAAGATCAAATTTCATGTCTAAAGTCCCCCAAATTCATCAAGTCTTCTCTCAAAAGTAGCAACAGAGTCAGCTTCCACAACTTTAGCTGGAAGACCATTCCAAAAATCAACCACTCTATTTCTAAAAGCAAATTTCCTCATATTTGACTGACAATGTTGTTTAGCGAGTTTGAACGATGACCTCTCGAAAAATCTCTCCTGGTACTGAAATTGAGCATGTTAAAAGTATATATACCACGAACAATTTTAAAAACTTCAGTCATATCTCCCTTACGCCTTCTATATCTAAGAGTAGGCAGATTCAATTTACGCAACTTTTCTTGATATGATGAACCCTGTAATAATGGAACAGGCCAGGCAGCATGTCAAGCGTTAAACACAGAAAGTTACCTCATTGCCAAAGCACCTTTTAGGGTTATAGCCGTCGAGCAAGGGCGTCGAAGCATAGTGAGGGGCATTTTTTTAGTTTTGTTGTGTAAGGAAGTGTCTTGTCTGCTGTTGAGAAGCTGGACGCGGATCTAAACCTGATTGTTACATCGAAAGCCATTCTTACAGTTGGATGGTAAGTTGTGTTTGTTTTATAAGTAGCAATCCTCAAAAAAGTGAGAGTCGGTACATGATTTGTAGTAATAATTCGAATTTTGCCGAGCACCTGGAGTAAGTAAGTTTTTTTTTTGAAAAGTTTTTTTTTTTAAAAAAGTTTTTTTTTTTTTTAAAAAGTAAGTAAGTTACACTACGTGTGTGGGAGTGGTGAGATATTGCTAGACGGGCGGGGCTCGTCGTCATAATCCCATTTATGATGCCTTAACTTCAATTCAATTAACACTTTAATTCAGTTTACGTGAAATTTGTTTGTGCCTTAAAAACACGTGTGAGTCATTTCATATGTAAGAGACAGGCAAATTTACTGAACATAGTATAAAGCTAGGACTGGAAAACCTCATGGGTAGTAATGTAAACACTACTCGTTAAATAATTTTGTTTGCTGCATCTAAAGAACACTCAGCGGGCAGCTTAATTTTTTCCACGAGGTTATGGGCAAATCCCAATTGTCATGAATTTTGAAAGTTGTTTCAAGATAGTGATTAGGGGTAAACTATAGGTTAGAGTTACACCCTTTCGAGAAATTTGGCATGTTCTTTTATAATCCGGCATCAGAATTACCAAAAAATGTAGAGAAACTTTCATTTCGGGAGTAAGGGGCGTGGCCAATTTCCAAGAAGTTGATTGGTCCATTGACATCATTTGCCCATAACCTCGTGGGAAAAAATTGCGCCAGCGGGCAAGAGATGTTTTGGGCGTGGTAGTCAAACGTATGTATTTGTGGGTTACTTAAATGAATGTGCCACTCAAATGGTTATGTTAGATGAATGCTTGTTCGAGGAGCTTAGCGTCCCCCTGTAATGGGTGCAACGTCGTCATTTATATAATTATTGCTAATTTTCAGCCTTTCTACTTTGGGTGACGAGTAACACTATTTTGGGTCTAGAGCAGGGACGTTCCGTACAACGAGGCGTCGCCGAATGCCCAGGGATCATTAACCGACTTTGAGGTTTGAAGCCAGGATAGTGCATGTACCATACGTTTTGTTGAAACGAACTTTCGTGAATACATTCAATCTAGTAACATTTATCAAATAAAAGGGATATTCAATTGATTGAACATACCATACCAAGGGTATGATAATTAAGTGGATGCATTCAGCTCTTGAAACAAGGGGCGATCTGTATAATGGGATAGCTGCAGTTAAAGTAAAGGAATTAATGAATAAAAGAGACTTTGTGTGGAAATGACAAGGTAATAGCCAGCAAGGAATCAAAAAATGAATGATCGGGAAACATGAGGAATGTAGCCAATAGCGGTCAGAACTTAAAATAGATAGACTGAGGGTCGACTCGGATATCATCTTTTACCTTTAGTTTTTCGTAGCAAAGTGATTACACTCCAAGATTCCTGTATATTTGTATATTATATTTGTGTATGTTCACATAGTATATTCTCGTGGTGCACCACATAGTTAACTGTATTTTGAATGTATTTATTTATTGAGGACATTCACAGTTTTTTCCTCTCAGGAGTCTTTTGTCTTATGTGACAACACCCCAGCATACGGAAGAGAAAGTGGAAACGGGCATGTCACGGGGTTCCCGGTAAAATTTCTAGGGTTTCTCTGACAAAGGCATACCCTTTTGATGGTTCCCAGACGATCCCCGGTAAATTGCTACCATGAGCAGTTCCGAATATTCATGAGGGAATGTTGTCCTAGGGGCAATTCATGGTCAAAAATTGTTTGGAGTGCAGGGGATATTCTAGGAAATTCCTAGGGAGGGGGAATCATCGAGAGGAAGATACCCCGGGTGGGAGTTCACGGATGATGGTTTATTAACACACAGGTCATTCACCAATATAAATACTAAAGAAAGAAAATGAAGCATTTTTTCGATCAATTCACACAAATATTTATAACGCTGAGGGACACGTACATCACTGGAAAGGTCACGGTTAGAAATTTGTTACTTTACTTGTGTCAGCTCTCTTGCTCTCTGAATCAGCAACACATTGCACCTGGGCCTAGGCTAGGCTATAGGAAGTGCTAAGGCTTCAATTGAAGATCGATTGTCCAAAATATTGATAACTCTTTAATAAAAACCTGATTTTTTTTTCAAATTTATTTCAATAAAACCCTCAAGTTATTTGATTTTTTCAATAAAAGTTAATTTTCATCAATAACCACCTGAAATTTTAGCATCAAAATTTGGGAATTTGCAATTATTTTGGTAACTCGCTGCCTTTAAAGGGGTTTCAGGTTAGCTGCCCCCTTTCCCAATCAGGCAATCCTGGTGCCACCCATGGTACCGTACCTGCATATGAAAGGAAAGGTTAGAAGTTGATTTCACAGCTAACAAATGGCAATGGTTGTGACTCACTATGTACGCAAATATGCAAATGAGGAACGACATATGGAAATTGCAAATGGACATCCTGCTGGTCTTGGTGGGGAAGGGAGGGGGTGTAGCTAGGATGAAATTTTTAGGAGACCTCGGTACCAAATGGGGGGCCACGGCATTGATGTGCCGTCCTTAATTTTTACAAATTTTATTAGGACACACGCAATTTCTGGGGGCCTAGCAAACATCTGGGGGCCCAGGCCCCCAGCCCCCCCCCTACGCGCCTGTCGGAAGGGTTATGTGACTGTCTTCAAGTCAGCTTTCATTTGCTAGGTTCCTATTGAGGATATCAGGCCCAGACAAACTACTGCATTGCTTTGTTTTCTTTCAATACCTAATGCACATAACAAGTAGGCAAGCCTGACACACAAATCACAAAGAAACAATCTATTTACCTGTGTTTATAATATAATAAGCAATATTTGGTATATACAAAATATTCTATGTACAAAAATATATTATTATGAATGGACAACCCCCAAATGCCACCCACATCCTCACCTCTTTTATCCCTTCCTCCTCCCCTGGACCGTCTCCAGTTGTCTGGCTGGTTGAATATGCACCTTCTTGCTGAGGGTAATTTCAGTAACAGAAGAAACGGCAGACTACTTATAGCTCAGCTTCTATAACTAATAATATAGAAATTTCAATTACCTACAACACACATTCTTATCAACTGTATACAAATAGATTCAACTTTATAAAAGGAAGCATTTCAATTGTATACAAAATTATGTCATTTGATAGAAAATAATGGTATTATCAAAACTGTTTTAATTTTTCCCTGTTTGTTTGTCTTTTGTTTTGAGAATTATAAATTTATCGGTATTATAGTGTCCCTTGAAAGGCATTTTCCAGTGGCTTTTCACAAGGGTCCCATGTGAAAGAAAAATAATTTCAGTTCATACCCTCGAAACCCCGTAGCAATACTCTTTCCCTAACTCGAGATATCTAATATTAAAGATTACTTATTAGTGTCAAAAAATACCTCCAGTTCTCATCAAGCTTACAGAATATTATGTAAAGTTGGCAAATTGTCTCCCATTTCTTTTTTATTCCTTTATAATTGAATGTCCTGCTGTCCTTGAAATTTGATACTGGAATGGAATGTTTGAATATCTTCCCATGTAGGTTTAGCATAAATCTACACCATATGTAGGGCATAACAAACAAAGTTGCTTATATTCCCTACAGCAGTGTCAATATCATAACGAAATTCAATGCTTTGTCAAATTAATGTGCCGCGATGGCATCACAGATTTCCCATAATGCACTTTATCTTGAGAAAAATTGCATTTCTTTGAAACTTAGTATTTTCCAAACGCTACACGCTATTGAGATGCGGTTTTCACCTCCTAGAAGAGAAAAACTTTCTGCATTTTTGAAGTCATTGATTTTTGTCACTGGCAAATCCCTTTAAGGGTTATGTAAAGTACAAACAATGGTGAATAATATTCTCTACCCCAGCTCCCACATCCACCCAAACCAGACCCACCCAAATATAGTTATGACTGGACAAAAAAAAAAACCCTAGAATACACCTTGGCTTACATAGTAATAGTCCAGAATTTGGAAATTTGTGTAATCCTAGGACCCACCCACGCAGTTTGGAAAACTGGTTGGAAAGGGTTAAAATTTCCCAATCTTTTCACTGGAGTTCAGTTGCAATAGAAGTCCCGCTAAAAAAATGTCTGCTGAATATCACAGTCAAATGAATAACACTCAATGAAGAACATTATGCCTAACAAGAAGGGGATGCACGACCATTATGTAGATTGCTTAACATGACAGTAATGACCTGTGAAACTAAAGGTGAAGCAATGGAGATATAGTTGATAGCTGGAATTAGTTGAAATTAGCGCTACAGTATATGGTATCATGACAAAACAGGATACTTCTGCATCCCCAGAATTGAAATGCAGCCTCACCCCTCCCCACCAAGCTTACACCCAACTTTTGCATGCCTGTTCAGTCTGTCTTTGCAAACAAGATAGTTAAAAATAATAGCACAAGCTGTTGGATAAAAATTCCGATGGACCAATGGGTGGCGCCAGTATATGCCAGACGGGGCGGGGGTCCAGCAACTCGAACTCCCGACAAAGGCGACGAGTTCTCGGAGGATGGCGAAAGCAAGTCTTTTCGCCGCGCAAATTTTTTGCCACACTTTGCTCGCCGTAAATTTGAGGCTTTAATTGGAGAAATTTTGAAATTTTGGATTTCTATCGACGAAAATTTCAATATTTTGGTTTTTTACTGAAAAAATTAAGATCTGAGTAAGCAAAATTTGTAATTTCAGGTTTCTGTTCAAGACTTTGTATCCCTTGATAGCAAATTCAAGTAATCTTTCTGGGTGTTTCGTCACCATCGGGGTTACATGATGTATCGCACCCAGCTAGCTACCATAATTATAAATACCAAGTTTGGGAGCTGATCCCTCGATAATATTTTCCCCAAAAGATTTTTAAGCAATGTTCAATTGTCATTGCAGGTAGTTTGGGTTGTTTCTTCCCCCCATATCTCGTAACTTTCCCCTGACTGATAATTCTGGCCAGGGAGCTGTCTTCCAGCTCCCTGGCTAAGAGCCTGGTCTTAGGTTATCCATACATGAACGTACGCCAGTGTACTACACCAGTCCTTCCCAAAGCATGTTTGGCCAACCTTCAGTCTGTCAGCCATGGGTCACATGCTGTGTCTGAAGACAGAGGTAATATTGCCTCCTGTTCTGAAAAAGAAACAACTATCACACAAAATAGGGCGATGTCATTCCGTATAGGACTGGCATTGAGGGCATTTACAAGAGGTTTTTAAACTTTCTTGAGAGCTGTTACATTTTTTCCTGAGTTCTCGGCCACTTTTCAGGGCTGTAACACACGATTCCGGAATCGAAAACAGTTCTGGACTCGAGACTATTTTCTGTTTTAAATTTGACTCGGAACATGGGTACATCCATGCTCGGGTTTGGCTCAGAGTGGGACGTCTCGGCAGCGGAACTGGCCCGGAATAGGTTGTAACTGGAATGCAACTCGGAGACGGTTCTAGCCGAGTACACCGATATGAAGTTACATGAATGCTTCATTAAAGGCCGGGTCAGACCCTCAGTATAGAGCTATAAAACCATGCAAGTTGAAGGCTTTTCAACTCGGAACTAGTCTGTGATTGTTCCGAAAGAGCAAGGGCTGACCATCAGCGGTGTCACTACAGGGGGTGCTGCACCTTCCAGAAAATTTCAAAGTGCCATCCGTCGGAAAAGTTTTGCAGTGACGTTGGGGAAAATGCGACTTTCTTTTGCAATTCATTTGCTTTGTCGGAAAAATCTTTGTTTGGGACTACAGATATGGCGGTGAATGTTATGATCATAACTTTTTACTCAAAGTGAATAGTGTTGGGTGGAAATGTTGCTTTGGATATACAATTGACCAGAGACCTAACCCTTCCAGACTAAGTGTATTGGGAAACTGTTCTATTTATCGGGAAATAAGTATATATTATTGGAAAAGTAACAAAATTGAGGCTTCTGTGTCAGTAAGTGATCTTCACTACACTTTTCTGGGTGCCATTGTCTTTTAAAGAAATCCAGGCTGTCGAGAAAATGAAATATCGTATTGCATAATTGTCTGCCATGAAATAGACACCATGTCCGAATCTGTAAAATAAAGCATTTTGGAGTGATGCATTTCAGCGTGACTGCTTTGCGGGGATGACTTATAAGTATTCGTGGTCAGTTGCTTCTGGTGGTAGTCGGATCATAACTTGACCACGCAAAACACTGCCGAGGTGGATACATCTTTCTATAGTTAGTCAAGTAGAGTCGGTGTCGGTGCAGTATGCGCTAGTTTTACACTTACTCAAATCGTGAAGTCGGAGGGCGTTTCGGTGTTTGCTGAAAAAAAGCTTGAAAGTGCGTACACTTTGTATTGCGATGGCTGGAAAGGAGGCTAGCCTTCCGACCCGATGCAGTGCCCAAAACGATACTAAAATTCCTTTCAAGTGCTATTTTTTCGGCGCGCTTCCCGTGCATCCTTCATATGCGCTATTAGTCCAATTATTTATTCAAGTAGGGTGGGGGCGTGCCTCGGATTATTGCAAAAACCCGTGCAATCTTCGCGATTGCCCATCTACGCACCCAACCCCCAAACCTGCTGCATCATAAAGCAATGGAATGGCTGTTAGTCCTGGTTGTCATAAAACAAAAGGGTGCACTGCAATTTTTGAATCTGTTTAGTGGGTATTCAGTGCTATCTGTAGACAGGTAATTTCTAGGTAAAATGAAGACAAACATTACTAAAATGTCCCCAAAAGAGTTAGTTTTCAGCGCGCTTCGCGCTCATTCATTCCATGTACTTGTTGCCAGGCTATCAAAACTTCCAAATAGAACAAAGTATAATTATAATTGCAAAACTCCGTATGACCCTCTAGCCTCCCCATCACCAATCTCCTGCAACTGGAAGAAATCGATCGGCGGCTAGTCCGAATTACGCTATCTGAAAAAAAAAAGAAAATACCGTGCACAAAACTGCAATTTTATGGTATGTTTAGTGAGTATGCACTGCCACTGGTAGACAGTTAGACTCTTTATTCTGGTGCCCACAATTGTGTAAATGTTTCAGAGCTTTCGGCCCCCCTGGTCTCCTACAGAGGGACATTACTAAAATGGGCCCGTAGGTGGGCAACTAAGTCCACTTCAAAGACGTTCTTATGCTCTCACCATTCATTATACTCCCTCAGAGTTAGTATATTCCATGATGAAACTGACATTGCCAAATGGTTAAACCGCGTTTTTCGGTAGGTTTTTGTTGTTGTTATTGTCGTTGTTGTTGCTGTTGCTTGTCCCCCCCCCCCCCCCCGTTGTTGTATTAATTTCCGTTCCGAACTTTTTGCGAAGATTACCTTAAAACGAGAGTTGTGATTCAACCGTTCTTGACACAGATATTTGGCTGGAGTGTAACCCTTATTTGTCTGGAAAAGGTCCAGCACCCCTACTCATCGACCGTTTGGAACACCCCTGATCACAACTAGGGCAAGGACTTTCAGCGTTTTTATTGGCAGTAGGAAAACCAAGGGTCTGCGAAAAGGGGTCGTTTGCTAGGGTCGGTAGCGCTACCCCTGGATCCCTGCCTGATGGTACTGCGTACTTGGGGCTTAAAATGCACCCTGGAACTGAATACAAAGACAGACTTTGATAGTTTAAACAATGAAAATAATGGTCACTAAAATGCAGGGGCGAATGCAGGATGTTTCCATCTACCATGCAGGTAAGGATGACTTGGACTCGGAGAATTGGTAAGAGTTGGTAAGAGTTAAAAAGAGCGAGACTTTAGACCGCGAACAGAGCATCAGCACCAGTTGGCTGCAAGGAGAATCTTTGCCTAAATGCTTCCAGGATTGCTAAGAATTCCAGTTCAAAACGGAAAGGGTATACCCCTCTTCCGCTTTGAGAGGTTTTTGTTCATTTAGTTTAACGTTTGAGGGTCAGTAAGCCACTTGGCTCATCGAGGACCCTATACCAGGCTGATCACGGATGAAAACCTGCGGGATTTGCCTTCTCTTTTCGACTGTGCTCAGCAGGTAACGGAACAGGGGTGTACTATTCGCTCTAATCCTGCTCCCTGGACCGCCATTTACCGTCTCCATCAGACGGACTTAGACGTATCCCCATCCATCCCCACCCTTCCAAAGTTTGGTAGGGATGAAAATCCTTGCTCTGAACCACTGCTCGACAGCTGAATCGAGCAAAGCGGTCTACTTCCTGAATGTGACATATTCCTGACACGGACAACCAGATACCTAATTCTAATTCACCAATTTAAACTCCATCAACATCACTGCGAACATGCTAAACCAAACAAGTAAATATTAGTCCCTAGAAAATTTCAAGATGGTTCCAGCGAAATTTGATCCAGGGACTCTAGTTTGCCAGGCAGTACTCTCAAACCACCGCCCCAGCACCATCCCAAAAGTAGCTTAAATGCAAAATTGCACTATCTTTAGGCAAGCTTTTCAAAGTTTTGTGAAATGTGCAACGGAATGTGTGTCCTCTAATGGAAAGGGCCATTAAAGTTACATGTAAGATGTCAGATTATTAATGTCAAGGAACAAACATATATTCAGCCGAGGGATTTTGCTAAACACATGAACTACCATACTTTTCCATCACAAGTTTCATCAAACGGAAACAACTTGTTACATTAGACTGAATGACGAGGATGGTTGTGAAGAAATAGCGAACAAAAAATTGTTCTGTATTTGGAATGTAAATGTAAAGAGGGTTGCAGCATCGCACGCGAAGTGAGAGGAAATGCTATAGTGGTCTTGAGGTTAACCACACGTAAATATGCGGTATATGACATCCTTGATTCAGAAGATGTACTCACTCTAACCCTAGAAAGAGTTCAGCTTTCTGCCGCTATAAAAAATGGAGGAGGGGGGGGGGGCTTTCCCCCATTTTTCTGTGGTGCGTCAGTGATTGTGCTTCAGAGGGTAATGCCATGCCACCGGAAACTCTATGACTACGCTCGTATGAAGCTCGCATTAGCTGATCCATAAAAACACTGGAAGCACAGGGGCGCACACACCGTCGGCCGAAGGCCGACGAGTGAGCAAAGCCAAGTTGGGGGGGGGGGTTGGGGTCCTCCCCCAAGAAAATTTGAATTCTAGATGCGCTTAGATGCGATTTCCCAGCATCTGGGAAGCATATTTTCCATATCTATGAGGCAAAAAAAAAAAATCGGTCAAAACATCGTTGTTCATCCAAAAGAAGGGGGGTGGCGTTCGTCGGGTGCACCCCCCACCTGGATCCGCTCCTGGCACAACCAAGCACTTCATAACAAACCGGCCGACGAGAATTCAGACGAACAGCTAGTTACAAGGGGAATGTGCTAGAGGAGTCCTGGAGTACGTGTAACCGAGGAATTTAGGATTAAAAATCATCTTATTCTTGTAAACGTATTAATTAAAAATCATCATGGGGACGATGAGAACGCAAGAGCGATCCGAAAGAAAAAGTAAAAAACTTTTTAAACGATTAATATGAGTATTTTAAGTCATGTACAGCACAATTGTGTTATATGGCATTATGACTGTATGATCTGCTCTCAACAGCTTGATGCTCCGTCTCTGGGTGTCTGGTAATGGAGGATAGAGGTTTATCTCTAGTTATCGGAAAGATATTTCGCCTGGATAATTGCACGTACTCACCAGATCTATGATACTTCCGTGTATTATTGTCCTTATATTGTCTTGATAATGTTCATCAAACATGGAGATTCAACCGTGCATAATTGCGCCCTGACATTTAGCATTAAAAGTCACATTCCATGATACAAATCGCATGAAGCGTCCGCACTAAGACACCAAAATCTGTTCGCCACGAGGGCAAGTCTGACTTAAGAATGCCCACTAATCCTTATTGCTTTCAATTTTCTTTAAATACATCCTCCCAAAAGTAGAGGAAACCGGAAAAAAGTCCCCTTCCTTTTATCCTTGCAGGCCCATTCCCAGGCGGGGGCAAAGGGCGTGCCCCGCGCAGACTACTGTGCCACCCCCCAAATTGGAATATCAGTCTAGGGATAAAATTTTACTTCCAATGCAAGTCAGCAAGTGGTACTGGCAAGGGGTGTTGGGAGCCTGCCTTTATGGCGATTATAAGCATAAAAGACATTTAGTTACGCAAGTTTCATATGCAATGGGGTGAGGTGACTTTTTCGTTAATTATCAAAATTTTCGCGCACTTCGCGCGCTTTCACCTTTAATTCTATTTTCTTTCAACAACGCTTCAGACTTAGTGCGCTTTATAGGTGACTGTAAAGGTTTTACAATTAATATTGTTCTTCCATGAAGGCGTGATTATAAATAAACAGAATTGCAAAGATACGAAGAAAGAGTTTTTGCGCATCTCTCTACTTTAAGGAAGAATCTGAATGTTCAGATAGTCAGACTCACTATCATGACAGACATATTTTGTGAGTAAATTTGATGCGATTTTCGGAGCAAAAGTGCCCTCTCCTAAATCGGATTCCGAAAATGGTAAAAATGACCCAGAGGCGTAAGTTGAATCTATAGATTTCTGTATGGTGTAGGGTTAGGCGCCTTTTCGAAAGAGTGACGGATATGTCACAATTCACAAATCGTTCGCCAACTACCAAAATTTCCGCAAATCCACGGAAATCTATTAAACATTTGTCGGCGAGTGCTTTACTTCGTGTGCATGGGTGTGATTAGGGAAGAGCGAAGTATTGCAAGAATGCCAAGCGGGACAATTCTTCCCGAATTCCCCCTTCTTTTGGGAGACGGGGCAAAAAAGCTTTATGCTTCCGTACATTTGTGGAGACTTTCTACCACGCAGGGTCTCATTTAAGCAAAAGTAAATTTCTAAAACATAAAGTCGCAAAATAAGAAATGTTAAGATGCAACGAAAGGTCTGAAAGGTGCCACTTCCTGCCATCTGGGAGGCATACTATTTGGTGAAACAAATTTGGTAAAAATTATTTCTCCATACGCTACGCAGTAACTAATGTTGGAGCTTTACCTAGATAGTTTCGTTATGGGATATTTCGGCAAATTCACCAGGTCTCTTAATTTAAAGTCTTCAAAAAAAGGTGCGGATTCCTATCCCTCTATGCAGAACGATGGGATTTGCCACTGAGGAGATTAAAAAATTTGCCCACACATACTCTAGCGACATCTTTCAATGTGGGTCGCCTAATTACTACTACTGCGGGTGACACTTATTAGAAGGGTCTCAGTGTTGTGCCTGCTTGCAACGTTTAGCATGGTCAATTATTTTAATGCCAGATGATGGCTACATCGGTCACTCATTTGAAACGACCTCACCCTACCCATATAGGGAAATTGCATCAAAGGTCAAAACGTAAAATTCAGGGGACGCGCTAGTTGTTCTGGAGGACACCACTGCGCCACGCACCACATTGCTTTAGTACATGACCTAGAGTCCGCGTCTTTTTGTTTGTCCTCCAGAATGTACGTGGTTGAGTTAGTTGACTTTTGCACACGTGAAACCTCCCTATAGAAATGAATAGAAATATACAAGTTCAACGCCTTTGCCCATTTGCATTTTTCGTTCCAAAGTGTATTGGGTAGTTGGGGGCGTGTTCCTCCTTGCCCCTTTCATGTTGCCACCCGTGAATCTATGTTAGTAGATCCTATTATATGCTATGTTTACACATGAATTCATGATGGTCATGTAATTTCCGACCATACACCGTTAACTTTTTTACCTACACTCTTTTTCTTTTTCTTTGTCTTCAGTTTTAACCTTCTATTTTCTTTTTTCTTGTCCCTTACCTTTTCTTTGCTTTCTTGTTCACATCAACGATGAAAGGTTTTCACCCTTCCTATTTTTCATTATTCCATTCGTCATATATTTTCTTTTACTTTTTATTCCTCCTTATCATTCTTTCTTTTTTTTTTTTGTCTTTTTCTTTTCTCTTTTTTACTCTCCTTTTTTCTTCCTTTTTCTTTTGTGTCATTTTTCTCTTTTCTCATAGTTTTCTTTTCTTTGGCTTCTTTCTTTTTTCCCCTTCCCTAACGTCCCCTGGATACGCGCCTGAAATGCAAAACTGTACATATAGGTCTCTAAATACAAGGTCTTAGGCCTAACATGAAAGGGGGATATTCAATCCTTCATAATTCATCAAACCTTCCAACCCAAAAGTGATTAAAAATCTTATCTGAGGCAATGAATCCCTCAACCGCCTTCCCATGAACATGTTCTGCAAGCTAAAATTCAAGGATAATCCTTTTTGCAAACAATTCAGAGACTATATAGAGTTATAGACTTAGAACTCGTATTCCGGATGACACATCCTTCAGTCGATAAACACACTTTGCATTCAACAACTTGAAACTCACCTGCGTGTGCAGCCGTTCGATTTCACCTTCAGCTTTGATGATGGTTGCGTCCAGTAAAACATACGTTTGCACTGCGGAGAAGTCATCGTCCGCACAAAAGTGACAGAGAGAGAGAGAGACTTACCAAACACGACGAGCTATGTTGCAAACAAGTCACTTGCTCACTAGGCTATTTGAACTGTTGTTGTTTACACGTAGCAGAGCTGTCAGCCAATGATTAACGATTGAAGATATCAGCGGGATCCAATTTGCATCGAATAGGGGATACGCACGTCCAATGGACCAAAGCACGTATAGTTATATGGGCGCACGTGATCAATTTCATTTATTTCTTCAAGTATAAAGATGTCACCCAATCCCCTCTGTTTATTACCCCTGACATAATTGGGTTGTCACACTTCTAGTAATACCACCGCCATGGTGACCGACAGGTCTGTTCGTATAAGCAGGGAGTTGCCACTAGGGTAACCTACCTAAGATTTCCGTCAAAAGTTTCCTAGTCGCCTAAAAGCAACGTCACTTTTCACATGTACAATATATGTGGCTAACTTAATTAACAAGATGGTGCAAATTAAGAGGACTAATGATCGCTTAATCACGTCAATGCATTACTCAGGACCTCATCCAAGGGGCATGGTTGCCTCAGTACCAACAATTTCAGTTTTCAAACAACGAATAAAATATGGAACTGAACTGATAAGGAAGGTTCAATTAGGAAGAATAATGATCATTTTACCGTGTCAATACGAAAGGTCTCGGCAAGAGGGACTTTCGGGAATTTGCTTAAGAACATAACCATAGCATAGAAAATGAAATTTTCAATGGAATATGTAACGGGAATTTCATATGATGAATAATTTTGCTAACGAAACCACCGTTTCTGCAGGTTTTTGTTTTCAATAGGCAATTCTTCACACCCTTGTATCCAAGTGCTTTTCTCATGGGGGTGGCCGCGAAACCATTTGATAATGAGCTGTCAAGTCCCCCGCAGGCTTTCCTTACTGCTGTAGTAAATGTGATGTCGGCTCATAAATTGCTCAATTATATTCGAGGAAAAAGTTGGGGACAATTTCAGCATTATGAAGTAGTGTGTAAACATGTGTGTGCTCCCGTGTGCGTGGTCGTGTCGGCGGGCTACGCCACAGCCCCATGTTTCCAAGTCTACTGTTCGGGAGCCATCAAGTCGTGTGACATGAAAATAACATAGATATTTGGTGTAAAAAGCATTAAATATCCAGAAAGTAGCCGCAGTTCCCATTAAAACCCATCAAATATTGAAAATTTTATAGGGTCATTTCTATTTCACACTTGTATCATGAATAAACATGAGCTAAATATGTGACATCGAACGATGAACATACCATATATGGCTCATGTTAGCCTTTGTTTTTTCAACCTTAATTTCAAGGACACTAGTAACATTGGTATCCCCCGAGGGGTTTATTATGAAAGTTACAATTCTTTCCTTCGGAAACATTTATGGTCACTCAACAAACTGTAATCTATCTGATCAGTAATTAAGAGATTATATAGGGTTAACAAAAGAAATTTGAACACTGTGCAACATTAACACTCCGCATCATTATTTTTGCATAGGCAATAGGTTTCTTCAGAAACAATCGAACTTTGAAGACGTATATTTTGAGAAAGGTAAAAGATTTTGAAATGATTCCAACGGACCTTTCATTTAAGGACTTAATTCTTTAATTGACAAGTGTAACAGCTCTGTTTGTTACACGACCTTTAAGTTTTGAACAAATTCCGTGCAAATTGAAGATACCCACTATCGATGCCTAAGTGATGGATCTTAGGGTATCCTTTGCTGAATTAACATTCCGAACATTGTTCAAAACCCTGTGAACTCCTCTGTTATTGCTCTTGCCTCGTGTCCTTCAAAACTACCCCTCGGCTAACCTTAATGTTTGTGTGAATGGTCTAAATAGGACTCCACTGAGGTTCACCCTTGGATCTCACCAATCAGCCAGTCGGGTGGCGGTTTCTGCATAACTTTTGGGGAGCTCTCAGCTCTGCCATGTCTTGAACTCCGTGCTGTTGTATAAACAGGCACTTTTTCACCTGCTCTAGGGGGCGAAAACGCGTCATTCATTCAAATTTCAGAGCCCCGCCTGGTGGCTCCACATTTTTCGAGGTGAAGCCCTGCTCTTGACTCGGCCGAGTTTCAGAGGTTGGTCTAAACAACCTGTCAGACTGACGATGACCTATGGTGAGCGTATACGTCTGACCGACGTCTTGACGTCCACTCCATGCCAAAATGCAAATCGGTGGCTATCGTTGAATCATGGAAGTACTCCGAGGTAGTACTTCCATGGTGACATCATGGAGCTAGTTGTAGCTCCATGGTTAAATCGACGGGGGCTAAGGCTCCATGGCAGACGTTGTTCGGACAGTCTAATTGGTCAGTGCCGTCATACTGACTCCAGAAGAAGGACATTTGCGAAATCTATAGTGACGTTAAATCAATGTCGAAAACTACCGGGTTATTGCAAAGAGGTAATTCTCCTTCCATGGACCGACCACTAAAATTACCCCACCCTAAAGGGAATATGCAATCACCCCAATTAAAATATAGTGCCCTGGTATCGTATTTCGTGAATGGTTCCTTTCAACCTTTAGAAAAAAATTTTCTTACCAAATTGTTAAATTTATGCAGAATAACTCCTTACTTGACCTTAAATATTAAATGATGATGTATGGAAACATCAAAAAAGATATTTGAAAGAGAAGTAAAAGGTTTGTAACATTTAGCTGATGTCGCAAAACAATTTTCGTGCAACTGCTTATTCAGTTTAATACGATCAATTGGACGAAATGCCCCAACGTCGAACTGACGGAAGGAAGCTCTTTGGGAGTTGACCTGTACACATGAACTCATTTTAGCTATTGTGTAGATCTCATTTCAACCAGGGAGTGTGAAGAACGATGGCCATAATACATCTTAGAGACAGGGGGAGATGAGAGTAGCAATTTCGAACTGGAGCAAAAGCAACAAAGATGGAGTATAATCTTGAACAAGATCTTACAGATAAGCAGGAGTAGAGTTGTGCAAACATTTTAACGTTAGCAAAAGAACTTAGAACTTTATTCGGTTGACAACACGAAGCTAGTGAAGGATACGAAGGACAGAAGCTTTAAGTTATGTGGTCACTGGATTTTTTTTTTTTTTGTAGTTTTACTTATCTTGCGGCCAAGTTCTGTATGTGTTGCAGTTTCTTGAGTCGAGAGTCTGAGAGCCCATAGAGTAGGCTATTGCAATAATCTAGTCTTGAAGGTTCAAAAGCATGGACTAAAGTATCAGTAGTCCTTTGATCCAAGTATTTTCTAATTTTACCAGTGTATAAAACACAGTTAATTCATTCATTGTTTGGATTTTCCTTTCACTTACTTCTTGTCACCGGCTTGTTTTATTTCTTGTCATTTGAAATTATTTTTAGAGTATCACGTACGCTCTCCTACTGGTAGGTTCCTAGTCCATGGTGGTACCGGGCGGGGACTAACGGAGGTAGCCCCAAGGGCAAAAAAATGTTGAAATATCATTTAACATGCCATGCAGTCGATATTCGGGGCCAAATTTATGCCATGTATGTTTGCCAGTTATGGAATATATTTCGAACAAACACCTTACGATCCCTTCATGGCTCATGTGAGATGACTTCTCATTGGCCTCCGTACTAGCTTGGTAAAGCTAGCCGTACGTTACCCCGCTGAAAGGACTCGGTTTGCTCAGTTTCCATTAAAGGCTTCACAAACGGTTGGGGATATGACTGAACAAGGAATACACTGCACAGCCTACTACGTAGGCAAGCATGCATTTCGTTCTCTCCGTACAACAGTTTGTATACGAAGCCAGGAATCCGTAAATAAATAAATAAAAAAAAAAATAATAATAATAATAAAAAACAGCTCATTCTCTTATCCGCAGACAAAGGGCCCGTGACCGGCTGTTTGGACCGAGGAACTAGGAACTTCTTTTGCAGTGGCAAGTACATGGGCCCAAGCATAAGAACCCTTCAGTTGTAGGAACAGCTGAGAAACATGGAGACATAATCGGGGCGTGGAGGTATATTACCAGGTCCATAGTCAGGCAAGGTATTGACGGGGGAGAGACTGGTTCGGGGAGGGGGACGTGAAATAATTTTAGGGGAGAGTCACACTAGAAAGCATTTATTAAGGTAATGGTAATTTCTGGTTTTTAGGGGGCGATAGATAATTTTCAAGGGGGAGCGCCTCTTACCCCCCCCCACCCCCCCGACAGCAAACTTGAATATTACCCCTGGAATCCTTCTTAGCGTTAGGACCATTCGCTACATAAATCTAACAGAATCAAAGACAAAGAACAATTTTTTTTTATCTTTCAACAATTTATTATAAAGTCACTCTCCTTTCTTAACATTGTTACAAAACGGAAAGTAACTCTACGAAAGCACATACTCCTGTTGCTACAAATATTAAACTGGTTTGGGTTACTAAGACGTACTTCTACCGGCGTGGCATGACAGAACCGAATGATAAATACTTGTAACATTACATACATCGTTTTCCCAAAGAAACTGAGAAAACCAGCAAAACCCGTCTGCCCATAGAAACAGTTGAATACGAGTCAGTATCGGAACCAACGTGGAGGAGGCAACAAAAGCCACTGTGAATGAAGAGACTTTTCTAAAATGATATACTGCTCCCAAATAAGAGGGAAAACAACATAGGAGTAGAACGTATACATGGTTTCCCCTTCCCTGGGACTTATGTTTTTTGTTGAAGGGCTTGTCATTATCCCCTAGACTTAAACTGGTTTAGGCTGGCTCTAGATGTCGTCGGTAAAAGGGCAATTAAGAGCCCTGTCGGGCACTACTATTACATACGGTGTCTCATCATTGTGTTAGCAGGGTTATGTCAATGGTTGGTACCAATGGCTGTTCCTAGGAATTTTTCTGCCCTGGGGAGGGGCAACATTTAACAAGAAGGTCGTATCAGTTAGCCCTTACTGTACCAAGAAAAATGTTTCTAGAGAAAATGCTTCCCATATTGCGGGATATGGCACTTTCCATTCCTTGCAAGTTGCATCTAAACATTCTTCATTTTAAATCTCGAAAATTTACACGGATCAATGTGATAAAAGTTTTCCTTCGAAAATTTCGGGAGAGGGGAGGGACTTCCCCTGCCGCCAGCTGTGAGCCCCCACTACATAGGGTCACGCATAGAACTGATTCTCATACTTCGAATCAAAATGGTAATGTGAAAGTCCACATGAAACATGATTACCTTCACAGTTAAATACTCCTTCCGTAGGTTGTGTGTAAGATACCAGGAATGAATTTTGCATGGTACCGTTACACACCTAAGTCTATCGAAGAGACAAGCTCGGGGTTCTAATGAATTCCTTTTTCCAAACCTGTTGTTTTTATTACCCTTCTAAACATGCCTCGACCACCTGAACAGGGTCATAGTCATTTTTCCAAGAGCCCCTTCTGGTAATCCAGTGTAAGTCCCCCCCCCCCCCCCCTATTGGTTCAGTCAAGGATTCATCCCCAGAATACTGACAGCTGCCTATTAGATCTACTTAATGCATTTTTTTGTTTTCTTTAGGTATGACTGTACTCAGCATGTATACACACAAAAGCAGACAATAATGGAATCAGTCTGGAGAGTTGGTGTATCCAATATGTTAATGGCATATTCAAATTAATTACTTTAATACAAGCCAAATAATTTATTCCACTCTGCTGATAGAAGCTCGGATACATAATCCCATAACCAATCTTGTCAGAATATCCACTTCAGGATAAAAGCTATTTCTAAAATTTGTTAAATAATTTCATTTTCCAGTGGATTTACTGCCATGATCTCCCAGAATGTTATACTGTCCATGAAAAAATACCAGTTCTGCGACATGTAAACATGCGGAAGCACGGCTCGTATTAGATAAAAAAAAATTAGCATTAATACGTTCCTGATATCTGAACGCATCAAGATGGTGTTAAAAGTCACGTTTATAAGTAACACAAAAGTGGACCCCATCTGTATCCTATGATCTCCTGCAAATTATCCGTGATGTATGACCCTTAAAAGTTCAGTGAGGAAGGAGCTTGCAATTCTGTGAACTACTTTAAATCCATGGTAGAACTAAAACATTTTTGTAAAAAGTTGTAACTGCGTGGAAAAGGTGTAAATTTCTTATACATTGTCTTTCATGTTAATCCGCAGACAGTGTTGTGTGATTGAAAGTCTGCAATCGTCGTGGTTATTCCGAACTTGAAGAGGGTGCTTGACCAGTTTTGTAGTTCAAACGGCGGTATGACTAACGAACCATCTAATCTACTGAAAAAGGAATGCCTATCTGAACTGTAGGAGCAGTAGTGTAGCTACGGGGGTATGAGGGGGAACGTCGTGCCCCCCCCACGACAAAGCCGTGCCACCCTAGGTGCCCACGTGGAAAATTTTAGAATGCACAGTTCTGTATATAAGCCCTATAGAGAGGGAGAGAATTCAGAAATTGTGCCCCCTAGAAAAGGTTCGTGATTCCCCAGTGCCCCCCCCCCCTTGCTCAAAAAATCCTGGCTACGAAACTGTGTCGGAGTCATATTCGTTTCAATCCGTTAGGGGAAATTATGCAGTTAAACGTGAATTAAAAGTACACGATACAACGAATAAATAGAAGTGTAATACAGAAATGGTGAGCTTCTTGAGCTGTTCAATATTTCGTATGGTTATATGACTTTGTAAAAAGAACAACGCCATTATAACATCAACTTATCTGACATGCCACGCTTTCGACCAAAATAACGAAAGAAGTGATGATAGAACGATGGCGCTCTTTTCAAACACAGTTCGATCACTCTGTTAACAGTGAAATCACAGCGATAACAATCAACAACACTTAACATATTATTATCATGTTCTATACAAATCTACAAAAAATTTTCTTCTAATAATGATTAGCTTTTTACGTAATCCGAATTAAAATTTACTTGATTGTCCTTCGCAAGTATAAACACTTGTGAATCCTCTATAGAAACTGCTCGTTCCTTAGTTGAATATAAAGTACAAAATTAAAGAAAAATTCTTACAGTACCGAACAGTCCTTCCTAGTAGTTTGAGAAATAGGTAGCAGTCATTAAAGTGATAATTCTCTTTCATATTAAGTTCTGGCTAAGCTACTCTATGGGTAACCTTTGTTATATCAACTTCAAGATGATTTCAAACGACTGCACGAATATATAGAGCCTATACTGTATGGGGTCAAAGGTGAATTGTAAAACGATCGGTGGCAAACGATATACAGTGCATTAGCACGGACAGAGTTGCGACACTACATATATCATAACATGCTTCAAGTAACTATGTGCAAGGTTATCTTAAATACGGCAAAGTAGGAAAAATACTTAAAACGGGACGGAGAAGAAACTCTGCTTGTAATATGGCCTACGTGAATTCCATTTAAGTAGAAACAGGAGTCGCTAACCGCACACAGCAAGAACATTTATATCAACATTAACTCTGTATGCGCTCTGTGTTGAGTGTTATTTAGTGACATAAAAAGTCTTATTATTTGTCGGCTTCGAAAAAAAAAAATCACGCCTCATTCTTAGTAGCTCTGTCAAAACGCGTGAATTACTTCAGTTCTATTGCGTCATTGTGAGATTTTCTAACAAATTACTCGAAATATGGGAATTACAACCTTGGCCTATCACTCGCTATGCAGTTGTGGGAGAATGGCCGTGAAAGTACGACATCCGACTTAAGTATAATCGGCTTCTACGTATTTGTCTTGCTAATAAGCAACTTTCAAACAATGGCTTGTATAGGATCTAACTGCTAATAATTAATCAATCTTGAAAATGTTCTTTGGCACAATCGGTCAATGCAGCAAAACATGTTTTCCTTTAGAAAGGAAATATGAACCTATTACATCACAGGATCTGTCTTAAAATTTTATATCATGTGAATGTAGGCCTAACACACTTTCACGTTTACATGTGTCGTCAAAAAATCTATACTCTCTGTTAAATCTTTGCATTCAAAAGATTTAGATCAGGATCCAATCGAAATTAGGATTGCGTATTCACTCTAGTAAGCTTAATTGGAGAAAACATTTTCTCGAATTACAATTTTCAATCCAAATTTGGGTTAAGAATTAACGCAAATCTGTGGATTACAGGATACATTGAAAGTAAGCTTTATTTCATCGAGTTCGAGCCTCAAGGGAAGTTCCAAATCAAATTGCATATGAGTAAATTCCATTGTCATCATTATGCGTTCACCATTACTCATATTACAACTTAATTTCTTATAACAAAGAAGACCACTCGATCATCTTGCGCCACATTTCGTCTTTGTCCATCCTCATATTTTCCTTTGTCCATATTCCCTTTCTCTAGTTAAAAAACTGTCGAAATTTTACATTTAAAGTGAACTCCGCCATTATTGCACCCATATAGTCAATGACCCCGTTTCATTTTATTACATCTTTTTGTTCCGTATAAAGTTATTTTAATTTACTCAGTCCAGCGACCGGCGTCATCTATTCGAGCACAAACAAACTAGATCAAAATTTCCAAAGTAGCCCATTTTGACTAAGAAAGGTGTCATTTAAGACAACACTTTTGCTTTGTTATCTAAAGCGGTATCAGCAGAAATCGATGCCTGATTAAACCAGATTTAGGTCATTTTGAAATCTATGACTTCACGAAAAATGCGACAATATAACAACTGCTTTATCAATAAGTCCATCTCACCCGAGGTGAAACGTCATTTTAAGTTGTTAGTTTCAATCATTCTTATCGACATCCCAATTTGTCCTAGATTTATAGGACCTAATTTTCTTTTACAGGACGTTCAAACAAAAGCTTTGCATACAGTGGCGGGACATTATTTTAAAAAGATAACGATCGAACTTCCCGTAAATTATGGACCTTTTCATTATGTCGTTTGTTGTACATAGGCTCTCCCACTCAGGGGTTCTACAGCTGTAAAGCATTTGACTTCTCTTTCACTTCGTAAGAAAGGAAGGAAAACTCTTTTAAGTGGGACAATATGGCAGGGATAGTAACCTGGAGTTGTCAGCGTATGCAACTCAAATTTCCTGAGTAAAAGGACATATAAGGATATAACCTGGCCTACATATGCCATTAATTAGACCTATTTAAGTTCTTTTGTGTGACTTTAACAAAAATCGAACTAACGGCACCTGATAAGTCAAAAAGAGGGGTTAGGAAGGTGTTGTGCAAGACGGAAAACTGTCATGAGTTAAACCTTTTTGGCGGCGGGCACAAAAGTTGACCGCTTAAGGAGAATTTGGCACTTTTTCTTGTAGACAATTTTCTACTCCGTTAACGTTGGATGATTTGTCCACAGTGTAACTTAAAAGTAACAAACTCATTCTAATGAATGTAGGTTTAATAAAGAAAGGTGAGACTGGTACTTAACGTCTAAAATCGATCGATCCATTGATTGTTTTTAACAAAGGACGGGAGCTATTATCTTCTCTGAAATATCTTAGTCTATTTCAAGTAAAGATTGGCAGTCTTTGGCATAAAATTGAAATATCTTCTAGTTTTTATAAGAAATATAATTAAACAATTGAACTACTACTCAAAGCGATCAAAACAACGAACCTGACCTTAAGAGTTTAGTGTTCACTTGTAAAATTGGGCTTGTCATATAAGTGAGATCTGTCACAAGGTTCTGCTTAATTCAAGCCTGAGCTTAAATCCTTCTTTATTCGAAGTAGGCCTAATCAGTATAGTATAAAAACATAACTCTGAAAACACATGAAATTACATACAAGTTAACATGTACGTTCAGTAACCCTGAATTTAATTCTTCTCCACAATGAAATGACCTTCTAAACGAAACATGTTGCAGTATAGCCAGGTAGATAGCACACACAGAATCTGCTGTCGTAATGGGTTAGGAAGGGAATAGTTTGCACATGATTCCATATGGTCTAATAACACTAGGCTTCATCTAACCTACAATATAGTGCAGCCAATATGTTAGTGTATTTGGAACGGTGGGATGACCATTTACGGACATTCTGCGGGTGCGCTACCCTTCGTAGGCGTTCGCTGATTCCGTTAAGAAATGAGAAATTTCATCACATTTATTTTTCAATGATTTGCAAGCACCAGTTGTTCAAATAAGTATGTAATGCGGTGGGCTGAATACAAACAACATCGCCCGCAAATTCATCGACGGATTCCGACAACAGCTAACCGTCGGCTTAAAGTGGTGACGTCTATCACTGAGTTTACCGCAAATCGACGGAGTTTCCAGACTCCTCTTATTTCGTCTTCGCTCACAGATTCATTCGTGTTCTATACCACACAGATCGCCATCACATTTAGTTTTACCCTGTACAAAACACGCAGCGTCAGTCAGACCATCCACTGAACGCCTAAGTTCGCGCGCTCTCAAACTCATACAACTTCCTTACTTCTCGAGTCCTCAACTTTTTCACCATTGGATTTGGTCGTTGTATTGGAGTCCAGTTTCGCGTTGGGAGCATTTCCATTTGGTGTTGTGGAATGTGGTGGTACGCTGTTAGGGAATGCTTTTTCCAAATACTTCAACATCTCCGTAAAAGCATTTTGAAGAGTAGCAAACGCTGCAGACAAAGCCGGAGTTCCAAATCCATGTGATATGAGACTAAAATGTGTCAAACATCTTTGCATGGCTGGCTCTAAGATTGGTTGCGGGCGGGAATTTCCGATTGGTGTTCTATCTTGACACAAAACATCTTGAAGTTCTTTTGTAATTTGTCTGTGAAATAAAAAAATACATGCAAAAGTATAATTCGGCAACAGAAACGAAACTAATTTAATCATCAAATGACGCTAAGTGTTGTGCGACTTGTTTAAAGGGTCAATACTCTCGTCGCCCCAAACAGAAAAAAAATTACCCCACCAAGTTTTCATCCACCCCTTCCTCCAATTATAAAACACCCGTCCCTATAATTAAGAAACACCTCTCCAGTGCACCTCTTTGACAAACTTGAAGCTACAGTAACCTGCAGTACTTATTTCAATTGCTCGAACTGTCTGACATGCTTTGAGCACACTTCGACTGTACAACTTATCATTGACCAATCAGAGTCAAGCTATTGCTTGAATTAATGCTAACCGAATTGCAGTCACCAGTTGTTACTAGAGATATGGGTATATTTCTAAATACTTTTGGAGTGATGCAATAGCTCCTTTAAACGTTAGTCAGTCAGAGGGAAGAATCTGTTTCCCGGCCTGGGCTATCATTTTCCCCCCTTCAAAATCCGAAAGTTACCAGCCGTTTTAAACAAAAGCTAAAGAATAAGAAAGCCTGCATTCATCACAGTAAATTACTCAACACATTGCATTTTTGTACAATATGTATTTTCTTGTACACAATGTAATTCCCTATGCGAGAAGTATTTTCAAGTCTGCACAAAAAAGCATCCCGGTGATAGGAGGATCACCAACATGATGGGTGTGGATGGGTGGGGCTGGATTGGAAAATTCTACGCAAATCGTTTCGTCCCCCAATTGGCCCAGTGGGATCAACTTCGACAATTTTTACCCCTACTTAGAAGCATTTTCCCCTTGACGTCAAGATTTGTAACCATATTTTCAACTCTTCGTTCGCCATAGCTTCCAAAATATAATATGATTAATTTGATTTCTTATTGCCCTATATGACAATATAATAATTGATGTTGGATATGTTGAAGTCATGGACTTCTCATAATTTTAGAGCATCACGTGACCAAAATCGTTACCCCGTTTGACCAAATTTAGGAACCGCAAAGCTCCCCCTGGCTTTACTGGGGTCAGTTTATTTATATGATCAATCTGCAACATTTCAGACAAAATACATGAAAAATATGTAAATCCTTCCCATCAATCAAGTATTTTACCCGAGGTTTGTATGTTTTTTCCTCAAAAATTTCCCACATTTCTTTTCTCAAAATATAGCCTATCAGTGATTCAGTGTATGTAAACCACTTGAGTAAGTCCAAACTTTATACAGAGGGCATTATGCTGCAGGCATCTTAGGAGGTTTAAACGTAGAAGCGCGGTGGCACCGCCACACTACTTATACAACGTCCATAGTTGGAACTTAATCGAAGAAAACAAAACAAGTAAATGAAACGTTTCTATCGATACACTTTGAGAAAAAAAAAACTTACTTGGCTGCTAAAATCATGTTTCGGCGAGTTGGTATTTCTGTTGGATCGGTGTGTTGCCTGTTAACATATTCCGCTAGTTGTCGAGCAGGAAATTCTGTCTCACAAACGTACCCGAAGTCTCGCGCTAAATGGATGGCTTCACCTGGAATGAATAAAATAGAGCAAAATATTGGTTTTAGTCTACCCAGTAGTACCCAGCTTACTACTATGTGTCTCTGAAAATCGCCTGCATTGGCTCTTACCGAGTTTGATGATCTTGCAGGCGAGAGTGCCTGTGTATGCACACATGCAATTGTAGGTTTGTTTTTTTTTTCGAAAAGTCCCCTGACTCTCTGGCGAAGAGCCAGGGGCGAAAACCAAACAATACTCCCGAAGGAGTTCTGCACCCTGAAGGAGTAACAACGTCCCCAAGGGACAAACTTTGACTGCATGCAATTGAAGGTAGAGAGTTAATAGCGAAATTGCATCCAGTAGTCAGTTTCATTCCTGCTATTGACAATAATCTGGACAGACTGAGCCTCTACTTGTTACAGTATGCAGAATTGCGCCACCATCTCTTCGCAAGCGAAAAGACACATCAAATGGACTTTACATGACACCTCGCCACTCTGGTTTTTGAAAGGATTTTAAGTGGCCAAACATAACAGTTGGAACAAATTTGGAGCTAACAAGTTCGACTACGTCTAATAAACACATTCTCTTAAAACAAAGCGTACAACTAAAGATTTTGTTCAGTTTTAAGGAAAAGCGTGGGTCTTTCTAAGATTCTCACACTCTAAAAACAATTTGGTCAAATTGACCAATGACTGGGTCAACTATGCACCGAACCAAATATGGTCAAATAGTTTGACTAAACTATGGTCAACTTTGACCAATAAGTGGTCATATTTGACCAATAAGTGGTCAAACTTGACCATAGTTTAGTCAAAATATTTGACCATATTTGGTTCGGTGCATAGTTGACCCAGTCATTGGTCAATTTGACCAAATTGTGTTTAGAGTGCACAAAACCACAATATGGGTATTAATATTCGAGGTTTCACTACCCCGCGAAGCGGACTCTGTTTGTTCAGCCTCTAAGATAAGAATGACTGGACAAGGAATACGCCGTACAGCCTGCTACGTAGGCAAAACTTTCATGGCACACTTCAGAACTTCAAACTGATGAGATAACAATCGACGGAACAACTTTCTCAAAATAAATTCTTTGTGCTTGGTGTGACAATGAAGTGTCAGACAGACGGACGTGTTACGTTCTATGCCGCTATCATTTTTGTAAATTAACATGATAGACCAACTGTCTACGACTTAATGAGTAAATAATAAATAACCTTCTATACATTGTCTCTGTATTCCTAATATCTTGTCAATATTAAGACAGCCGTTCGGTGGTGTTGTATTCTTACATACACACCCGCCTTTCATAATTTGCAAATTTAGATGAAAAGCCTCAAAACTTCGCCGGTTGAGGAATATTCAAGGCCAGATAACAAATTTTAAGGTCATGTGCCAGTTTTTACCTTCCGGTTGAGCAGTTGTATTCCATTTACAGATAACGTAGACCAATTACCTCAAACGTATTTTTCCATGACTAATTTCAAAATCGTTATCCGACACAAAGTAGAATGCTAACAAAGTGAGCCTGAACCCAAAAATGCGGAATCGAATGTGCGATTGAAATATACTTTAAAAAGTCAACCTGCTTCCTGTATTTAAAGGCGTACTTTGATTTGCAGGTGGCTTAATGCGTTCAATTACATAGAGAAAATGACAATATTGGCATAACCAAACAAGGAGATGAGAGGTGAGTGTAAACAAAGGTGCTATAGCGAGCAGGATTCCCGCAGAGACACGGTGATCATAGAATCATTCGCTTGAATGGCTGCTAGCTTCGACTTGTTAAGGACGGCTGTTACATGCTTGACACCGTCAATTCGGTGGAGTGAAGGGAGAGAAACATACATAACTTCAATTAGCTTGAAACAGGAGCGACTCTAGTCATAGCGTCCTTGCCGACCCTAGATCGTCCTCGATAATTGGTCGCTTTATGCATATAGGTGTAAGATGTTATCTTCAATTTCATCTTGAGGAAAGTTGAAAAATAACTTCAACAACAATATCACTTATATGCCACGTACCCTAGTGAAAATGAGAAGGCACGTGACATGTGGATGTGGCAATGTAAAGTCTAGGTTAGTAACGAAGTTATCATCTTTAACAAAACATGTCATTAACGTCAATCTCATCGTCGGCGACGCGAAATTAGCGTAAACCATGGGCGACCTTCTAAACATAAAGGATGTCAATTTTATTATAAAGTTATTCTAAATTAGTAGGTAATATGGAAAGAGGAGTGATTTAATACTAAGGCACGCGCTGATCACCTTCGTAGCTTTATTTAAAGTAAAAACTTGTTACCATCACTGCATATTTTTCGGATTACCCATGGACGTGAAATATGTATGAGAAGGTCACTTAGCCTACATAAGAGGGTGACGAAGAGCAAGTGAAGAAGGGAGTAGGCTGTACTTATTTACATCATTAATGTAAGTTATCATTTAGAACCCGCCTAGCAGGCAAGGTTATATTATAATTGAGGGCGCACTCTCTATATTGAATAGTCGTATAGAGACCTAAGGCCATTTTACCTCTAACATAGGCACTTGCCTTATACACATACACACACATGGCGATCTCTCTTTTGGGAGCTAGAACTCCTACGGGAGTAAACTTTAGTTTAGTCGCCCTTCGGCCCTCCTCCAGGCATTCCAGGGGACTCAGGGAAAAGTATAATTCGTGCTTGGTAAAGCATCAGTGTAATAACACATGTGACACATGCCACTTTTGAAGTTCCATACTATCTCTTCTGTATGACGGGTGACAGTTTGTCATTTGAACTAGTACTTTAACTTGCATGGTAATATCCGAGTAGCATACAGTTACATCTCGCAATACCAGAACAAAACGATAATTATGTAATCGAGGCCTTAAATCCAGTCGCTAGTGTTCAAACGTACTTTCTGCTTCTAATATACTTAACAGGGATTTCCGTGTTTACCTAACACTACAGAGACTGTCACTTTCCGTTAGTACCTTACAAATCTCTCCTTTCAAATTTCAATATAAAATAGTCATAACTTAACGCCTCGGCACCGCTTCGTCTCGGAGGGCTTTGTTACGGATGAAAAAACTGTCTTTCCGGCGTCAAATTCAGTCGAGTTTGAAAAGAGCTGTCGTATCCGCTTCAACAGTATATGATGCATCGCGTAGGTATCGCGTTGGCAGGCAGGTGTGAAAGACGGTGGACGCTGCGCAAGGAAACGCAATTGTTAGAGAATCGTGTAGTTATGGTGAAAATCCTCTGACTGAAGTCTCTAACATATGACAGCTCGATGAAAAGAATAACAGCTGATTTTCAGAGCATTGCATCTATACGCGCAGGGATAATCGTAGAAATTAAGTTATCTCTAAATTAACATCTCGAGCCTTCGATTTCAAGTTTTCTTCAGTTCTGCTTCCGAAATAAAAGCGACAAAACGAACATGTGGTTACGCTTCAATTCACAGAAGAAGGGAGGAAAAAGTTTAAATGGGTGGTATTGGGGAGGGGTAGGATTTGTGGTGAATTTTATGGGTTCAGTTGTGGCAAATTGAGTCAGCAGAAATAAAATATCATATAGGGCTTATTCCATCATATCGTGAGTACTCTAGTGAAATTTCAGGGCTAATGCTTTAACAAACTGAGTATCAGTTCTCCTGGAAGGATTATAGGTAGCACGTCCATCTACCGTATTGCAAAGTAACTTTTTTTTGCTTTCTACATTCTACGTCCAATTTGTTGTTTCTTTTTTGAGTTTGGCACATAGATGAAAGAATAAGAATTAAAAAAGAGAAAATCAACATGTCTTTCATTGTTCACACTGAATGACAAACAGCCCCCCCCCTAAAAAATACTAGCCTGCGTAGATGTTCTTTTCGGCTTCCGTCCCTCTGGACTCCCCCCTCAGTTTTCGATGGAACACTTAGTTCGCTTCAGGAGCTCACAAATATCAGAGGTTTAGGATCAGTAAATTGAATTGCCAGACTACAATCATTATTGGAATTTTCTAATTTGTAGTCAAGTTTGGTATGATGGAAAAGTAGATTATCGTCATGAGCGTATGGGACCATTTGATTTTTTTTTTTTTGGGGGGGGGGTTGCCAGAATCTCTTAGCGTTTTAAGAAAAAATGCCCGAATTTCTACAGATTATGCCCAAATTTGGGGGTTTTCCAACAAAAAATTGGGCACATTGTCCCCTGCCTCATACAACTAGATGCTTATCGTCACTCGTTAAAGTTGGATAAATGAGTTGTCGGAGCACGTCATTCCGGTGTAGTACTTCCCCGCGGAGCGGACTCTGTTTGCTCAGCTCCTCAGCTTCCCAAACCACCAGGGATATGACTGAACAAAGAATATGCCGTACAGCCTGCTACGTAGGCAAGTGTAGTACATAAAAGTAGGGTAACTATATATCTCACAGTACGATGAGAAGTACTTCCCTCATAAAATTCCCCCTAGTGTAACATTCAGGTAACATAAGCTTTCTGTCATGTTTTTCTGTATGAAATTTTCCTTTTCATAAAACCAGGTGATAGCCAATTTAAAATTTGTCAACGAAATCATTCCATTCAATATTATGTGTGTTAAAATAAAGGCTAAGAGCGGAAATTAGATAAGAACGGATATACTCTTACTATCACGAGTTGAAAAATAGTCAAAATGTATGGAAAAAGAGAAATTTTAAAGTTCGATTTTGGTCAAATACAATGGCTATTAATTTTACGGTAAGATGTAAATAGAGGTATTCTGCTATGATTAGATGGCGCTATTCACTTCGAAAACAACCTTTGCAAACTAGCATTTATTTAAGTAATTTTAACGAAAACAGTTTTAGAAATTAAACTGATGGAAGAAAAAAGCTTTGATGCTCACAATTGCATTCTAATATATGGATATGGATATTGCGAACTCAATTGGATGTCCGGCACGTTGCCCCTGGCGCCTGCAAATGAATCCCTTTGGTCAACTGGCAGTTTTTGCCAGTCTTTTCTTCAATTGGAGATGTCAAAACGATGTAAGTAGCTCATTCATTCAGGCTTTGACAAATAAACAGCTTGTTATATTTGGAACACGGGTTTTAATCCAATTTATAGGTTAATAACCTCCCTCACCAAGCAGCGAACTTCTTTAATCATTGGACACCCCTCAGCACCTAACACCGTCGTTAGGTGCATTCAAGAGTTCCCTTGCTTCATTACACAAATTCTAAAGACGAGGCTGCCGACCATACTCTGATTTGAACCTTTTCGAATAAAAGCTGACAAGTTTCTAGGCGAATTATGTGAAGTAAAAACTACGCGGGATCAATAGCAAGAACTACCATTCAATGAATCACTCACACGAACTGGTGCTGAATTTTTCCTTCTAAATGGTACACGCATTGCCAATGAACGAGCTGTTCATAGCAGTGTGCTGGAAATCCAGACAGCTCAGTTGAAAATAATTGGTGGCCGAGAGAAAAGGGGAATATTTCGCAACGCGTTTTGCCCTTGTTCCAAATAAACCTCCAAAAAGTGTTTTTATAAGCAACGAGAATCTAGGTCTAAGGTGCATTTTCAAAATAACTTGACATTTTCTTCACGTATAAGATTCTCAGGATTAGGAATCTCCGAGAAGTATTTTAGCATGCCCGAGATGGGGCTGTTTTCATGTTTTTCGTGATCGAAATTCAGGCTGGCTTTTTTCTGTGACTCTCTTGTCATCAACTAAATATTATTAATATTAGGTTACAACATTCTTTGATATCTATTCTATGTGAGCAGAATTTGCTTAGGTCCTACATTTAGAGCATTTACATACGTACATGACACCCTGATCCGAGAGATCCCGCTAAGGACAACGTACGGTGCTTTCATATTCCCTTTTACAGACAGGATACATACAACGGTTTTAATACAGCCAGGGTTTGCCTGACTGGCTGGTGATATAAAAGAAAGGGGTGGGTGGTTGGGAGGAGAGTGGGGCAGGGTGAGGGGGAGGGGTGAAGAGTTAGTATTCTTACATGTATCCTGAGACAATTGTTATCTTTTGACGTAAAATTTGAGTTCAAGAATGAAAATTCGGTATTTTATATTTAAAAAAATGTGGCATGAAAGAGAAAGAGGAGGGGGTGACGGCTTAACCCCCTTAATTTGCCGATGGTTACAAGTGAAATAGTAACGCGTTCCAACAACCTATAATACCCAAATAATAATTTATATTTAAGAGGTATTCAAATCTATCCTACCTTTAACATTTATACTATTTATGGTTGTGAACGTTCCATTCTCATGGCGACAGTTTCGACACTATTAAATCTGGTTTTATCTTATAAGAGATCCCCATCCAGTAATTCTAACGAAAGATGAGGATGCATTTTGATAGTGTCAAAGCGAAATCGTCAGTTCGTACGGAAGGTCTCTGAAAATCAGTGCCTCTTTCAACTAACTCAGTCTGCATGGTTCAAATCGTCTTTGTCACATTAATTGTCACGTGACTAACTCGTAATAGCCCATGGCTTTTCCTTTGAACATTGATACGGCCTTTTCTCTTCGTAACCCATCTTCCTAGGACATCGTTTATCTAACAGCATTCTGCTGCCGACATAAGAGAGCGAGAGAGAAAAAAATCCCCGATGACCGCCAGGTTAAAGCCCCTTCATCCTGATTTCTCGCAACGAGGTATTTCTAATTGAAGTCCTAAGGCTATCATTTCAAGACAATTGTCCTTAACAAGAAAAAACGAAGAACAGAACGTTTTCTTCATCAGCTCAAGCGAGAAATAAAGCAAATGTGCCAGAATTAATGACATGCATTTAGCTCCTAAGAATGCTTTCTAATATCCAATGATAATGACAGAGGTGTAGCAAAACAGTACACGGGAAGAGCTCGTCCGATTGTTTACCTTCTTTGCATTGAAGACTGGCAATAAATTATCTTGGTTTGTTTTGCTTTTCAAATTACTTTCAGGGAAAGCTTCATGTACCAACTTTAATTGTACCAACGTTAATGTTTGGTATATTCCTGATCACAAAATACCCACTAACGGTGTCTGACTGTGAAGAGTCAATTGACGTGCAGTATTGTATAGTGAGATGTTTTATTTTAAACTCAGTTCTAACAAACATTATTACAAAGCCCAGTAGAGGCAAGTCTCTTTTCGGGACTACCTCATCTTCTCGGCCTTTCGGCTAAGATCATGTATAGTATCTGTTCTTTTCAGCCAGTCTGGAACGGGACCATGCATGACGTACCCATGATGTAGAGGTCTGACGGTCAATAGGTTCGTCATGTTAAGTCTTGTGTCCCTTCGGAGTACGTTGCTCCATTGGGGAGCAGAACTCCTTTGGGAGTAGCTTTTGGTTTCGAGCTTCGGCTCTTTGTCAGAGAGTCGAGGGGACTTTGGAAAAAGTGTCTTATTATAGCGTCGATAAACGTTCATTCTGGGTACATGTGGCAAATTTGGAAAACCCGCCATATTCGGACCTATGTGGCTGACGTTCAGTAACATATCAGTTCGCGGAGTATCTAACAAAATTAATTCAAACGCAATGTTGTGACATGTCTCATTTGGGGACTATTTAACAAGGGTCGATTGACATACACTTTGAATGGAAATTTTGAGTAACTCCTATTCGGAACTATCTGCCAAGTGTCGATTGACGTTCAGTAACTAACGAACTTATTGCCGAAATTAGGTTTTTCTGCCCTGTAGTCTCAAGTCTCTTTTTGAGTAACTCCTATTCGGAACTATCTGCCAAGTGTCGATTGACGTTCAGTAACTAACGAACTTATTGCCGAAATTAGGTTTTTCTGCCCTGTAGTCTCAAGTCTCTTTTTGGGGACTGACAAGAGTCGATAACATGTATTTTGATAAATGACAAACCCCGCTTATCTCTGACAAGAGTGTGTTTTAAGGCAGTAGGCAGTCTCCCCAAAATTTGCTTTGAAAAATCAGCAAATTCTTTCAAATCTCGTCTCATTGCATTACAAGCACCTCTGAAGCGTTTTGAACATAACTATCACAAACAATGGGTAAAGCAAGGAGAAATTCTCCTTGAATTCACAATTCACTAACAAAAAAAAAAAGTTGTCACATGATCAAAATAGGCCATTCATGAACTACACGGGGCATACTCTGATTGGGGTGACTGCCTATATTGCCTTTAAGCATATTTTGGGGAACTCTCTGGCGAGAGTCGGTAGATATACCTTTCACTTAATGAGCCAAGTTTCCTCTATAAGTAGCCTAATTGGTATCATATTTGATAAACTTCAACGGAACTACTTCATAATTATGGCGATTCTATTAGACTTTCTGACAAGTGTCATTAGAATTAGAATACAGTGACTAGTCTCTTTACAGGACTATTTGGCAAGTGTCTTAAGACGTACATAGTAGCACGTTTCTTATAAAACCTACCATCATATTTGGCAAGAACAATAGACAAACCGTAACACTGTAAGAGTGACAAGCTACTTCACAGGATTATACACGGTAACTTACACTTGAATCCTTTGACCCCAAAATTGGTCAGGAGGGAACCAACTAAACTTATTGGGTCTAATAATGACCAAAATAAGGCTTCTTTTGGCTCAAATTGGGTTAATTTTTGAACCAGTTCCCTCGTGACTCGAGTGTATTAGAGTAATATGACAAGAGTTGATAGAGATACGTTAAACACAAAAAAAAAAATGCTTTTTCAGAACTATATGACAATTTTTATTACTTTTAAGGACTTAATTGTCTCTGTGTCAGGTAACTTTTCAAACTCACCGAAACGTTAACACTTTAGTTCAAAACAGACAATGTATTGCTGGTTCAGATTATTCAGTCAGACCGGGTAAAGTAAACCTCAAATCAGGGTATAGCCTAATTTAACTGTAGATATATAATTTGTGACGTATTTTCCCTGATTCCCCAAATTAAAAGAGTAATTCGTTTGTCGACCGATATGTTTGGGTGAACAAGTATAAATATATAGCCTAATTGACGTACGTCAAATTACATGTAGAAATTAGCACTGAGTCTGTAACTTCATGTTCTATTTCGATTAATCGACTTCCTTTTCGTTTCCCTCAAATCTCGGTCAGTTTTTGTCAATTATTCAGCTAATCCATTTAATTGGTCTAAAAACACTGTAACATTATGAAACCTTTAACCTTGGTTGAGAGTTGCGATTGACTGACAATGGAAGTTGCCCAAAGGCACTGTGCAAGATAATAGTCTAATTTCTATTCGCGGAATTGATTTCTACTATTACTCACAAAGGTAAGTGGACACTACGTCCGAGCGATATCGTTTCCTATTCATGCAATTTGGATTCAGTTGACAAGTTAACTATTGAAGTGTGACATTATAGTTTTGATTTCAGGATACAAAATCAAACTATTCATTTTGGTATTTCTCGTCAGGATATCATTTCATCCATAGTACAGACACATACTCAATTCGTCAAGATGGCTTTCCATCTGTTTTCATAAATTGGCTCTCTACGTACTTTCTAAAAGAATGTCAAGTTTGCGATGAGCTACAAGCCCATCAGCATTTACGAGAGATGGTGAAGGGCTTAGAGCCGTGCACCCTCGGGGCTTGATATCAGAAATATATTGAAATTATTCATAGTGGTCATAATTGTGTTCATTTAAAAACATCGCACTCACTAAAAATGGATCAACTGAGATCAACGCTTGGCGGTAAAAATGGATGTAAGCACTAAGTTAATATGGCGACGTACACAACAAAAAGCTACTATTAATTCCCTGTACTTGATGTCAAAAAATGGGGCTTACTCGCAATTTATATGCAGATGACTAGGCTGCGGTTACTTGATGAAATTTGACTCATTAGTGAAATTTTATTGAAGTATTTGTCAGTACTGAGCTGCATCGCGCTTGTGAGGGAACTTAAAAAAATTCGCATGGAAAGTACAGCCGTAGATGGGTGTAGGGGCCGGTTTCGTCATTGGAATTACTGTAAGAAAACGAAGAAATCAGAAGCATATACACTCGTTACAACACCTCTTTGAAAACAGCCAACTGAAAGATGGCAGGTGGTCATTTTGGCCGACAACAGTTTCAGTGATAAAAAGTCAAATTATCTCAGCGATTTATCAAAATACTGAGCACATGCAGGACAACAGACTCTGTCTTTGAAAGAATAAGTACACACTCTAAAAACGGTGTTTTGGAATTAAAGGCAATAGGCAGTCGTCCCAAAATTGCTTTCAAGAATCAGCAAACTTTTGCTGATCTCCTCTTATTTGCCTTACAGGTACCTCTGAAAATCTTTTGAATATAACTATTACAAACAAATGGTTAAGCAAAGAGTTATTCTCAGTGAATTTCACAATTCAGTGACAAAAATACTGTCACGTGATCAAAAAAGCCATCTATGAATAAGAATGAGATGGTATACTAATTCTGATTGGGGTGACTCTCTTTTGCCTTTAAACATTTACTAAACACTTTTGCTTCCACTTTGTAGACATGTTTAGATGCTAAACATAGGTACCTAATTCCTGAACAATGTTCAAATTACGTTTTATTGCTAAACATTTAGTGTTTAGTCGTTAAGCATGTTTAAACTTTAAACGTGTTTGCAAAGAGGGCGCAAAATAAGTGTTCAATTGCTAAATAAGTTTGAAAATCCTAGTACAGAGCTATTCAATTTCAGATATGCATGCCAGGACAACTGTTACGTAACGATCTCTTCAATACAAGAACACTGTATTTCTTTTGTAATAAAGCTACTGCTTTACAAATACATTAACATTAAGTGTTAAACGTTTTATAATTTTGCAACAGAGAGTTTATGTACCATTTACATGACGTAAAACAATAGTCTTTTATTTCAAAATGGCGACACGTTATCGGCAAGCCTTCACGTTGGCTCGTTATGTATTACTGAAGTTTTTAGTTGTGCTGTACTCAGTGAATTATGTGTTTAGTATCTACAGTTTGTAACTGTAAGCTAGAGGTGTTAACAGGAAGATGATAACGGCTGGCTGGGCCTTGGTGATGATTTCCATTTGAATGAAACCCAAGAATAAACCCTGTTTACGTTTAGCAAAATTCTCGGATCGTATGACTGTCGCAATATGGGACACTGCGGTCACTATAAACAAGCTGGCGATAACTCGGCCAGATAACGCCCTCCACGAAGGGAAATAGATCGAGATACATAACATCACTGTGGTAGAGTGCAGGAATGCAACGAGCAAGTTAGTTTGAACAGACGAAATCGACACCTTAAACGAACCCGACAGTTTGGTCCGAAAAATTGGCGGTTTATTATTACCAGAGATTTGAAATTAGACAGACCAGAAGGAATACAAAAAACAAGATTTGACAGAAGAGATTGATAGCTCCACTGAGCCGTACGCGAAACTGTGGTTACATCCGGGCATGGCAGGGATTACCTAATAAGTGAGTTCCCACCACGACTTTTAATCTCGTCCGTAACTGACCATGCATGAAGAATGAGCAGTTAACATTACGGAAGGGGAGTGGGTGTCAAAAATGCCTTGGCTGACTTGTCATTAACTTCATCCATGGGCTGACTGTTGTTTGAGTCAAATAGCAACTCCCTGGTTTGAGGTTATGATGATAACATCGAAGTGGTGAATAATATTAGGGTACTGTTTTGGCAGCAGAGATTCTGGTACAACACATGGCTAAATCGTATAAAAACTGCTAGTATTAGCTAAGTGGTGAACCTAGGAACCCGGTGAACTTCCAAGGAGGTTACGCATGATTGGAAGGTTACACACATCCTTGTATATTAGTTCCTAGGAAAAACGTACCGAAAAGAATGGCGACAATATTTGTGTTAACATGAAGAGGACCTATCATGGTTATAGAGGGCATAGCCTATAGGACTGCCATGTATGAACGAGGCCCAATTAACTTACTGGTGTGCCACTGTCGGGGCAAACAGAGGGCGGGCTTCAGACTCTAATTGAGGCCCTTGCGCCAAAACAACCTATAAAACACAACAGATCCAGAACAGATATAGAATGGAATCGAACCTTTCGGTGATTGCACAGCGACAGAAGGTATTTTCTATCGATACTAGCATGTTTGTCGCCCTCTGTATCAGATTAGTAATGCAAATGGGCACATAACAATTTCAAGTTTTTATCACTTGGAAAATGAAGCTTTCTGCGACACACTTACCTTCTACCAATGATGTAAAAAGCGTAACGTTGGCTGCTTTTCTCCTGCCTGCTGGAAGATTCAACCCAATCTTGTCCAACCTCTCCCTCAAGTACCTACCGCCGTTCTTCGATTTGGCTCTGATGGTGAATAAAGAAATACTTCAAATGTAGCACAAAGTGGTAAATATTGAAAATATGATTATATGAGAAATTCTAGTTGAGGAAAAAAGACTATGGAAAGTCGTCTTAGTGCAAGTCACATGATCGACCTCTTCCAAATCACTGGCCAAAGAAACTGCTGGGTTCAGTCAACTTTCCTATAGCAAATTTGAAAACGTGATGACTGAATGTCATGTTTTCAAAAAAGGGGTTGTTCGGAAACATTTGTTATATCTGGAAGTGAAAACCCATCTCAGCAGCCTGTAGCGTTTGGAAGATACTAAGTTTTGGAGAAACTATTTTTCAGTCTCTTCAGTGCATGATGGCAAATCTGTGATGCCATCTGGGCAAATTGATCCGCCATCGCTTTATAACATTTCTTTTCACGATGCTTGCACCACCTCATGGAATATTTAATACATATGCTGGGGCTATAACATACCTATGATACAGTTTTAAACTAGATGTACACAAAAATAATCCATACGTTCCAGCAGAATCAAATCTTAAGGACATTTTCACAAGGGGTGCTCCAATATACATACATACATACATACATACATACATACATACATACATACATACATACGTACGTACGTACGTACGTACGTACGTACGTACGTACGTACGTACATACAGACAGACAGACAGACAGACAGACAGACAGACAGACAGACAGAAATAAGGACTATGAGGCAATCTACCCACTTGACATCATATTCTGTAACCTTGAGGAAACCTGGAGGAACCTCTTGATAGAAGTAGGTAAAGAAAAGGGTTGCCTTGAGTTTGGAATGAAGATTTGGTCCCGGGTTTGGGCGACATATACTTATCATTTTTCAAATTTATACAGGACCCCTACAAAATGCTTCCAGGAAACGCTTTTAAGTATGTGGCCCTTTGAGTAAACTCCCCAATATCTACTAATAGCTATTAGAATTTAGAAGACATAAGACGGTAACAGACGCAAGCTATGACAAGGCATGACATGTTGGAGTTCAGCAACCCGGCCATCGACGACACACTCAATGGCCGCATACCAATCAGATATGTTTCCAGTGACTCGCTATGTAACCAGCTCGTCGCAATATTTTAAACTATTTCGGCAGAGTAGGGCAAGTGAAAGATTTTCGCCTCTGGCGAAGACCTTTTGGTCAGGACGGCTTATGAGTTTGAGACATTTGGCCGTCTGACGGCAAACAACATCTATTAACAGAGTTATAGATGATAGTAACAGGTGAAGGGATGGATGATGAGTCAAGACATCATCACGCTCTGCTCCTTCTACAAGTTGATACCTTGAACACTTCTTAGGCGCATGCGCCATGACCGCAGGTCGTGGAAATAAATACAGAAAAACACATTTTCCGCAGTTGAAAGTGAGTAAGATACCTAACACCTACTTGCCCACATGTCAACCCTTTTATACAAGAGCAACGAAAGCTTAACCAGCAAAACAAATTGCACATTGTAATCTTGATTAGTTTTAAAGCTATCCCCAACGCATGTTGAATCAAAAACTCGACTTGGAGCAAGTTTATGTAACACTGTAACTTTACTGTAGGGCATATTAGGCTTGACATCAGTTTCCCTCTCTTCGTGTGTTACAGTTCTTACGCTCACTAATGCAAGGGTGTCTTGATGACTTCTCGTTTAGTCTCGTGCCCATTCCGAGGCGTAACTCCATTTGGGAGTAGTTTAAGGGTGTCGCCCGCAGTGGGAAATAGCCCGCACGACATTTCTTTACAAAGCATTTTACAGTTTCCTACTTGTGAATAAGGTATCTGACTGGTTCCGCTGGTCATTTCAAATCTATGCACTTCAGTGGTAGGTGTATATATGCGGGTCAAAATACATTTTAACAGATCATAATGAAGAACAAGCAACTAATAGAAGGGAATTTTGGAAGGCTTTGAAATTGAATTGACTTATAACAAGTTGTAAAATATTAAAAACACAGACATATTTTTAAGGCTCACACCATTACAGATAGACGGATAGTGTGACGCGTAGCCAAGATAGAGGGCAGCATTCAAGGACAATGAACCCCAAATAGTTTAATGACCAAAATGTCCACGTATCAAGGTTGCAATTGTACAGTTTTTATGATGAAACCAAACATGCCTTTCCAGGTGCAAACTTCACCCCTCCAAGCATCTGGATACGTTCCCACAAGCAGCTCCTCGACATTACGTTTTCCTACTCCATAAATATCACCGATACGTCAAAAGAAGTAAGAAAACCTTTGTGTACATACAACATCATGAATTCTAACATTCATTTAATAATGAATACCAATAAGAACTTATCAATCCATAAGAGTTCAGGAATGTAACTCAATGAACCGACGGAAAAGGGGAAATATCCAATCCCTTTATGAAAACATTCGAAAGCCCTCTCTTCTTTACGGCTAATCAACACATGGCATTCCGAAGTAATACGCATAACTTTGAAATATGTGTGACCCCAGACGAAAGGGAGCCTGGTGATGCAAAAATAGATGGTGAAGAACCATTTACATATATTAACAGACAAGGTTTGAAAAGGTTCTTGACAGCCTGGTCCTGTGCAGGTATGGGATTAGGACCACACTTGATAAGGACTTCTGTATATATATATATATATATATATATATATATATATATATATATATATATATATATATATATATATATATATATTATATAAATATAATATATATATATATATACATATACATACATCACAAGAGTTACTTTTACGTCAATTACGATAAACAATGGGATCCGGCCTGTCAGGGTTACGTCTGTCCAGTGGGCAGAGCGTTCAATTATTTGGGTTTGTCAATTGTCAATCACGAGAGCATTGCTTGCTTTGACTAATGAATATTATCTCTACTCTCTGAGCTCTAATTTTTTATTGAAAACCGGCTTCAACACAATTTGCTTCATGGAAGCCAACACCCTTACGTCGGGGTTACTCTGACTATGTTCGGCCCGGACTTCACATCCTCATTGTCCTAGGTTTACAATGGCCTATTTAAGTGTTGTGAAATATGTAATTTTTTCTTCCCACTGTGGTTTGTATTGAGAGCAGCAGCTTGACTCGGTATAGTGTTGTACACTGGCTGCACAACGTCGCCTGCCTCGAAACTGGAAAGGCCTTACAACCATGGAGCTACAGCACGGAGTAAAACTTACCACCGAGCCCAGGGCATATTAACCCCCCGTTGAGCCCGTAGGTGAATGACTGCCAGATCGCTGATACCGTAAGAAACGTTTATAACTTCTTTGAGCGCGAATAATATCACGTTCGGTGTTTGAGAAGGAAACAAATCACTGTAATTATCGTCAAGTCAAACCGTTTCAAATCTAGTTGAAGGACAAAGGCATGTGGCCAAAGACAGCCGCGTTTGTTGATTGTTTAAACCGATTTTTGAAGCTATTAGTCTTATAAAAAGCATTTAATTATTACACTTTTCTTATCAAACAACACAGTTTATTGTGGGTCTTGTGTGTGAACTAGATACCGTGCAAGCAACGCTTTAACGACACCTCTTTAGGTGTTAAAAACCTTGTCTGGCATATTGAGGTCGAGTTTTGGTCCTCTACCAAATAGAAGGGCATAACCAATGCGAAAATAATAAAATTGTGAAGCACTGTAACGTACGTTTCGTCTCATACTGACAAGTGTGGGAATTAACCAACAGAACAAGATTCTTACAGGTGATAATGCATTGCTCTGCTGGTATGGAAGATAGATTGATAATTCGACTGTTGTTTATATGTTCTGCATGATTAAGACTCAGAAGAAAGACATGAATCGATCGAAAACTTAGATCCTTATTTAACAGTATATAATAGCACATGGTCTCAAGATGAAACTTTTTATGCACCTTTTAGTACAGTCGTGTTCAAAGGCACAAATTGAAGAGACCGGTTGCTTCTCTGACAAGTTCCAAGAAAAGTCTTTTAACAAAAAACATAATAATTATATCTCATTTTTAGGGACTACCGTAGCGTTTCTGTTCTTAGTTGTGTCCGTTACAATTAGCCTAAATTAACTAAAATGACATAATTTGTCATTAGATGTATGAAGATACAGAACGCACACAGTTTAGTGCTTCTTCGAAGGACTGATGTGTGGTCTGTAAATGGAAAATATTTTCCTTTCTTGGAGGAATCAAACACAACTTGTCCTTGTTTTGTGGGGGTTTTATGAGTCACCAATGTATCTGTCCTTGACATTTGGAGTCCAAAAATGAACATTTTAGGAGCTTTTTAGTGATTCTGTGCGACTTGTTTAGCTTACTTATGTCAGCAAGTTATGACCGCCCACATTCCGATGGATCGAAGGTCAGCTTCAATTAAGAGAACATAATACAAGACCTTAGACCTCCTTTCTGGTCAAACCTAAGTTGTCAAAGTAAAGTCACGTTTGTAAACAAACTTTTTCTTTGTAATTTCGACGATTTCCCCAAGGCTGTGGCAAGTTCTGTAGGGGGTCAGAGGTAAAAGGCCATAACTGGTCAAACTCAGTATTTTCAAAAAAAAAAATAAAGAATGTTTGCATATTTATAGAATGAGAACTTGAGAAAATTTGTTATTGTTTAATCCCCTCGATAAAATGCAGAGGATAAGCCACATGTATGGTCGAGGAATGATACAGTGGAAAATTTAAGCTATTATTTACTTGAAAAAAGGCAGAAGATATCTTTTTATTGACTAACTTTTTATACCAACATTAGTCTTCAAATACCGGTATAAGACACTTTAATAAATTTACTCTAGAGCAGAAGAGACTAAGCCCACAATTCCGCGTGGAGATATACATACCCAGTGGCATCACAAAGGTTGTTTGCAAGGGGGTCAAAGGACTCGACGAGCGCCCCCAGACCCGGACTACCTGTTGCTAGATCATCCCCTGTGGGAACTCAGCCAACTCTTATTTAAGGCCCGGCTGGCGGTGTTATTCTTGCAACAAAAGAACAGGACCGCATCATACCGCTCTTAAGTGCTCTTGCCTTCACGAACTAACAATTCACCGGAGGCGGAGGGGCGCGAAAGTACACAAGCTTTCATTTTCCTTTTCCTTCTCTTTCCATTTTTTTGCTTATTCTTTGTTTTCCTATCTTTTTCTCTAGTTTTCTTTTCTCGTCTGCCTTCATTTTGCGCCCCTGGCCCGTGTAGGGAGGGGCGGCTACCCCTCCCTGCCCCTTTATTACGCCACTGTCCTACCATGTGATTCACACTGGTCAAACTGTTAAAGGGAGTAAGCAGTCACTTAATCCAGGTTATTTTTAAACATCAACTTAATCTTGCTCTCTATTATTCCCCTTACAAATACCTTTTATCTTTTAGAACATGAACTTTTCATATTTAAGGTAAAACAAGGTATCATGAATGTAAGAATACATTAACTTCGGTATTGTCACATGATTAAATAGGGTCACTTATGGTTAAGGACAGCAAGGTATCAGGGCCGTCTTAAGAGATCACCGGGCCCTGGGCCCGGCATTGGAGCGGGGCCCCTCAATCAAGTGTGTTCGAAAAAAGTTGCGTGAAAAATTGACATCCTTGACCATCGCTCAAGCATAGACATGCCTGCATTTACCCCCCCCCCCCTTGTCGCGCATAAAGCATGGAAATTGGAACACTCAGAATCCGTTATGAATCTTGTTCAAGAGTATATAAAAGTATTTCCACACAAAAATCTTTTACGTAAGGGGAGATATGATTTTTTGCGCAGAGGTCAATTTGCGGGGCCCCTGACATCGCGGGGCCCTGGGCCCATGCGTTAAGACGGCCCTGCAAGGTATACTAATTCAAATTGGGGCGCCTGTATTTTACCTTTAAAGAATTTAACAGCAATGCCGATGGAAGAGATGAGATTTGAGTTTTAATAAACCCCTTCGGCCGATCAAAATTAAAATGATAAGATACCGGAGAACGTTTCTGCTATGTGGTAAAGTTGTTCCATATGCAAGTTGTTAACTCTAACTTGTCGTTCTCTCACCAAATGCTAGGGTAAGTCTTGTTCTTCCCGGTCCAGCCCCGCCACAAACAGGTCCCTCTGCGCCCACCCTGTCATAAAATGTGCACTCTAAAAGACGTGTTTAGCAATTGAACACTTGTTTTGCCTCCACTTTGTAAACACGTCGATTAAACACTAAACCGTTTAGAAATTAAACGTGTTTGAAACAGAATGTGTAGGAAGTAGACACTTGTGTTTAGCATCTCAGCATGTTTACAAAGTGGGGGGGGGGGGGGGTCAAACAGTGTTAAGAAAGTTGTTTAATTCGTAATAACCGTTTTTAGAATGTACTATTAATTAATTCTGGAAGTTTTCGGAAGAACACACTTTAATAACTGTAAGCTACAAGATTTTCCAAACTATCACAACTAACCGACCTAACATAGCCCCTCTTCATTCTCTTCTCACTTTTCACGAAGAACAAACTCGTCATCAAAATAAACAAAGAAGTTCATTGACAAGCCGAAGAGATATTTCGACTTGGGTGAATTTGACGTGATCTAGACTTCAGTTTGGTCTCTACCAGTCTAGCCAGTCGTTTCCTCTAACTTGATTGAAAGGAATTTACGAGATAAATAAACAGAAGTTGCAATACACATTCACTTTAAAGTATACTTTAAGTCTAGAACTACAAGAATATGTATTTAAGAGTTTCCAAAATGAATTTCATTCATACAACTCCCATTTTCATAGCTTACTCCATTGCTGAGATATAAAATGTTGAAATTTATTAACTTAATTTGAAATAGTCGATTGCGCAATAATTTTTGATGTCCTTCTTGTGCATTTCACATTACCTTCTTGGGAAATTAAAATGTTTATATCACCTTAAAAAATGTACTGTTTTCTTGCATAGCATGTTGTACGGCGAGGGCCTGTCGGCCTATAGTCATGTCAACCTGTCACAATAGACAGTGATCACATTTCGGCACAAGGTGCAGTGGTTTGCAAAAAACCAAAACCAAAGAAGGTAATTTGAATTGTATGATTCATCTCAAATTGTTGCCCAATCAACCATTTTAGATTGGGTAAATAAGCTTCAAAATTTTTATATCTCATCTCTGGAATGTCCTGTGAAGATGGAAGTTGGGCTATTTGAATTCATTTTTCAGGCTTTGTAACATATATTTTTGAAATTGTAGACTGTAGGTACACTTTAAGTTGAAACAGGCTTATTATATGGAAGATTTGCAAATCATTCCCACGCACAATGAAATTCCACTTGTACAGCTACATAAAGAAAAGTCTTTACACAAATGTCACCAGTTCAACCTATTCTTAAGAGAGCGAAGCGTATATGGTAAATAATAATAACGTTCAAGTTCAGTGTCATAACCGGCCTTCCTTGACGGCTGCATTCTGTCTTTATATAGTGTTCTGTGTTCGACCTTGCGATTAGTTTTCTTGGATGTTTCCTCGTCATAAACATTAAAATGTGGTTTCTTGACTCACAGTGAACGCTGATACATTCATTGATAACAGAGCCGTGTATAACTAAACTAAAATTAGTTCTGTTTTAATATCCGACCTAACACGTGTTTGCCTCCGTAAAATAATTTTTACCGGTTTTTGCCATTATGAAAGACAAATGATAACCCACGGAATGCACAAAGGAAAACTGAAAATCGGCAAGTCTAATTTCCTCCTGTGGTACATGTACGCATCCAGTCAAACAAAAGTCATATTCCAAAAGTGCATCTGACCTGGTAATTATGGCATCGTTATCTTCACCAAAATTAATTAAACGTGACGTCATAATGAATTCATTTCTTGAACTGTGTGGTTTTAGATAATTGACGGCAAGATTGGATGTTCGTTTCTCAGTAGCATTAAAAGGCTTTATCACCGGGCGTAAAATGGAACTTGCTTCGTGTTACCAATTTAGAATGGATTCGGACTGATCTTTCTTAGGTGAGAGTAGACAGAAAATCAGACTCATTTGCATAAAGACCTGTCAAAAATTCATCCCAAAGATAACCTTTTTATCCAGCAGTATTTGCATGATGCGGTTGCTAAAATGCGCAACAGGCTATGCTCAAATGTATACACAACTTGAAAAGGCCTAGTTTGTAATACTACCAACACTGGAACTGTACAGTATGTTCATCATACGAAAAGGAAGAGACAAAAAGTCTCTCTGTTTGATTGCTCTGCAATTTTGTTGCAATGTTTTGAATATTTCTGGTTTACTGAGCACTGTCATCTGCACACCTTATTGATCATAGCACGACAGTTGCATAAAGGATATTTTGTACGGGGCAGCCGTTTTTGCACAAAGATAGCTTTAATCCCCAACCCCCAGGAAATTGCCTGCCATCTAGATCCATCTGATCACTGTGTGATATTAGCACGCGGATGCATACTTGAGAGGGGGTGAGGGTGGTTGCTGAACCGTTTTCCCCGAGTAAAACCTGTATTACCCCGAGAAAGTTGCCCGGATATTTGCACAACTATCTGTTCGAGAAACTGGATATTTTCGAAGTCCAGAGGAGATTCAGCCCCCTACTCGTATGGCTACGCTGTATGAACTAACATATAACCAGGACTCTAAAGGCCTGACGTCACATCAACGCGTAGTGTATACGTAATGTCCTATTTTCAATGCACTGGACTATTTCTATTACATTTAAGTGAAGGTGACACTTTCATCACAAATCGAATAGAGTGTCTCATGCCCAACGCAGTTCTACATTATGTTGCTATTTCTCAAGAAGGAGCTTTTTCTCAATACGCGAGAGACTTTCGTTGCCCCCTCCCCAGTTTTCCATAGGAGTCCAATTGATTCTAAATCAACTTTGTTCTTACATTGATAACGGTGATGGTATATCACCTTTACCTGTTCCTGAACGTGTCTTTATTAGATCTAGGTTTTACTAACGGAGGTTCATTTCTACTCGAGCGCACAGAAGCATTCGCGACGTTCTCAGATCTCCTCGCGGACGGGTTCCGTCTCCCCAGAGTCCTTGTTACGGGATGGAAAGTTGACAAAGTACATCGCAGTCTACCAGGTTCAACAAGGACCGAACGCAAAGACTCATCAATTAACGTCAAACAAAATACGCACCAGGAGCAGTAAGATGCGTAGCTACTTCAAATTACTGTTTCATTGGGGATCAACACCCGAAAGTGTTCAGTGAATCGCAAAAACGAGCGATTTCTAACGAGATGTGATGCCGGAGCAGAGAGGAATCAATCCAATTTGATAAGAAAGGAAATGCTCTCGGTACAGTCCTCTTTACACGTATATGATAATACCCCGAAACGTGTCTCGCCAACTTGGACAATTTTCATTTTAAGGTAACTTAATTTAGAAGCATATAACGAAACGACGAACGGCATTTCGAAGGAGCGGACGGAATAGAGCTTGCGAATAACGTCCACAAAAATTATCTCAGCAACCATAACAGGTAAAGATTCATCAGCACGTCTAAGATGCACAAAAAATTGTGCAAGAGGCGGGAGAAACTGTCGACCATCCTCTTGGTGCAAGGGACCGATAATAATAGCTAATCCAAAGGCAAAAGAAGACAATTAGCGACTAGAGTCATACTGTCATAAGACACCTGGATAACCTATACCTTTATAACATACATTCGGAATCCTGTAGCAAATGTCACTTGGGCATGTTCCAGAAGAAATCGTCCTGGTATATATAATCCAAAAATGATCTTTGAAGCTTAAGTCACGTTACTAGTCATCAAACGCATGTATATTGAAGTACACCCAATTTAGTGGTGTCGATAAGTGGAGTATGAGTAGGGAGCTCCCTCGTCTATCCTTGTTTCACGTCACTTTTTGCTTTTTGTTGTCCCTACATATTGTGTATGGTGCATTTTTGTCATCTCTTGAGAATGGGATAGAGTCCACTTGACTCTCTTAACACAACCCCCATCCCAGGATAATTCAAACAACCTTTATTCATTATTCTAAGGAGGAAAAAGTTAAAATGAGTATTTTTGTTTATCAGCGCTTTGCATCTCTACAAAGTTGATTGCTTCTACGAGTGCATGAACAGAAGAAATGCTTAATGCACGAGATATGCCAACGTCGTTTGTAGTATATCAAACATGATAATGAAGATTCCGCTATCTAGCTAGGATGTGCCTTCAGAAGGCCCTGAAATAAAAATTTTAAGTTGCTGATACTGCCTGCCATAACTTATCGACTTTTCCTGGTACTAATTTCGAAATGTCGGCCTGAGTGCCAGAGCTAATGAGAATGATGGGAGTTGGCCCAGGGGACAGATTGATGAGTCAAAAGAGTCAAGACTTTATCCTGCGAAGATGTCACCCAGCGAAAGCCATTACAAAATGTCTATAACCTTTCAACTCTTTTTTTTCAGATGTAAAATGATCTGCTTGAACTTCCCATAGTGGACGACCAGATGACATCTCAGATAGGTTCGACCCTATAATGGACGACAGAACAAGCCTCATGCGTCGGTAGCCACCGACATGCACTGAGCCAGTCAAACTATAGTCAAAGGGGATACGCAATGCATAAAATGTGGTTCTGCCTAACGTAGCAGCATAGGCGTACGGGAAGACATTTCACCGGGGGCGGAGGGTGTTTGCCCTGAAAATTTTGCAAATTGCCCTGATTTTCCCCTTTTACCACGATAGCACTCAGGATGGGTATGGATGAGTCCCCCCCCCCACAAACTATAAAGAAAGATATTATTTCGGTTGGTGCCCTGCTGTGTGCGCTGAGTATCGCTTATGATAAACGTACATTTTCTACACCATATATTCAACAGGATGCGTTGTGCAACTAATAAGCATTTTGCCCTGTTGGCAAATGCGGCTGCCCGCTGCACTGCCCACTGTACTGCCCCCTTGCCCTGAAAATACAAGAGTCAGTGCCCTGAAATAATCATTTTCCCTGCCCTGGGAGGGCTGCAGCCCCCAGACCCCCCTCCCTCATACGCCTATGCTTAGGAGCAGTCACAATGGAGGTTTAGGTGACTAGCCTGCGGGTCGTATGTTAGTGGTATCGTAGTCAAAGAAAAGATTCGGTAACTCACCTCCTCAAAACACCCCCAAGTAGTGATGCATTCAGACATTCTGGAGGAGAAAGTCTCCGCTGGACCTCTGCAACGGTGACCTTGTATTTGGAGGTAGAACTAAGGAGAGAAAGCCGTCCTGGGACGGAACAGAAGACGTCGTTTGGTGACGTCACAGTGTCAACAAGTCCGTCTTTGCCGTTGTCGTTCTTCGGACGAATACCTGATTAAATACAAAAGGAGAATTGTCTGTAAAATCAGCTTCCACCTTAGCCATACGAGGCGTACCTTCCTTGATCACGACATGCCCTCCAAAATCAATATGCATGATTGCTTTATTGGGTGATAAAGCGCATCTTAGGGGCCTAACATTGCCATAAAGACAAACCCTTGCAGCTATAGCTGATGGCATCGTTGTCCTAGATTCGCGGCTGGTAGTGTGGGCGCCGACTACATTCGGGGGACAGACACAGGCTAACAGACATTAGCTAGTGATTAAAACGAATCAGAATTCAATTGAACGATTTTTAGTCAAAGGTTTGATAATGATAAAGCTATACCTAACGAGTGGTTAGCTATAACAAAACAGTAACTACTAAAGATTTCGATTCTCCTTTGCTTCAAGTTCTATGTCAGAAAATGTTAATTTCAGAGGCCGTCACGATATATTGCACCAATAAAACGGGGCCGAGTAATCAGCACACGCCATCGTTGGAATAAAATCGTGACGATTCGTAAGTGTACAGTCTCACTAGGGCAGTTTAACGTTCAACTACCTGTTCAGACTGATAAATTGAGAATGGTTCATAAATTTAGCGATCCGTACTAGAAACTCTATCCTACCCTACCCACTGACGACAAAGTTTTCTATTCCGAAAGAAACTCGAGTGTATTCATTTCACCTTCTAATAAGCCAGTTTAGAGTTATCACTGCGCATGCACTGTGTCTTTGGGTCACATGTGATACATACCGTAATGCATTTTCTTAGGTTCGTGCGCTGTGCCCAACAATAACTCTGAAATGTTTTGCTGAAAATCTTAAGTGTATCTGAATTCACTATTAGAATAATGTAACTTAGTGTAACTTTTAATGACATTTACAACTGCATTCTATGCCCATATGACCTACGACCTGAAGCCACTGTACATGCGCAGTAATAACTCTGAAGTGGCTTATTGAAGCAGTATAATATCTTCAGAACACGATCGAAATGAAAAGGGGAACACTTGGCAATGGTTTCAACTCGAGAGCACCTTGTATGGCAAGAAATTTCTCCAAAATTCCCAGGGAAAGACAATTATATAGTCGTACATGGTATAAGGCGACGCTCTGATACCTTCCTTTCCTTAGTGCGCCTTTCAGACACGGATGACTTGAGCATCTCTTTATCTGCATTTTTGAAATCTAAGTTGACTGCAAGGTAAGTCTAGTCCTAGGGTCAATGTCTTCATACACCCTCTTTGAGCAATGTCAATGGCATCGCCTGATCATTAACGACATTAATACAAGAGTGTAGCCCCCGTATCAAAAGTTAAATGGTCCTGTTCCCATCTACTGTTCTGATGGCACAGAAGTGTAAGCTGCATATCATGTTCTATTTACCGGTCAGCTTACGCGCGGTGTACATTTCTACTTTTCACAGAGTCTCCTTGGGATTGCCAAATTACGAAAATCACAAAGCGGAGCTAAGTTAGTTAATGCATATTCGTTTAACTGCTTTAACCATCTTTCTTCTTATATCTCTCTTGTAATGCCTCCCTTCCTCTGTCTTAAACGACTCTTTGTGGCAGCTTAAGACAACTGTTAATTTGTCGGATGCTTAACAAAGCAAACCGTGTCTACTTAAGTTTGTTCGCAAATTCTTTCCTAGGTGAGGATAGTCGTGAAGTGTCCTCATTTGAATATCTGAGTAAGGTGACACCAGTGTACTTAAGATCCTAAACTACAAACTCACTAAGAACACTCGATGTGTCGATATCACGACCGGCAAAGTCTCAATGTGATAAAATGTCCCGAGTGTCTGCAAATGATCTCAGTAGTATCCCTGATATAATCCGACTTCCCCGTTACAAAATTTCAAGAAGATTTGGCGATTTTTAATAACCATTTGGTGGCTTTTTAGCTCAGAAAATTGAAGTTGAGACTACTGAAGGGTGAACGACCCGTTTTAATTCCCCGGAGAATTTGACATGACTCTCTTAACTTTTTAGCAAAACGTTAGCTTTTCACTTTTTGACAAAAAGGTTATTATTGTTGGTGACAAACGTCGCGATAAAGAAAATAAGATTTTCAAATACATGGTATGGAGCTGTACGGGCTGGTCTGTTGACTCAAAGGAACCAGTGGTATTTAAGGGTGAAGCACGGCGTGTATAATTAAGCAGCACCAACTAGAAAGAAGGATCGGGTTTCATCGAAATCGGAAGCTTAAAAAATAATTTTCAAAAACGTTTTGTTGTCGATTGTGATCAAGGTGTTAGCGGAGAGAACAGATTAATAGAGAAAAGCCGAGTTCAGGTAATAACACGGACAATTCCTTCCTCAAAACCGCGGCTTACCATCAAAATATTTTGACGGTGTCGACTTTCTCAGTCGTGATTTGTTCGGATATTAAAAATGTCCAAAAAATAGGACTAGAAGTAGAAACTGAACTATACACCGATATACAGGTTGCATGACGGAGGAATTGGTACAAACTTCCGTCTTTAAAAAAGGTATACACGTCAATACTTTTTTCAACATTATAAAATCGGGGATAACACAAATGAACCCAGAGTAAGAAAAGTACAGCGACATTGTCAAAGATGATGTCCTACACTTCAAGGTTTTTAAACCGGAACATTCTGAACAATTGTGCACCATACCACTAGGTTGCTTGTGCAAGTAGTTTACTTGGTTACTTTGCACAACACCGTTGGACTCGCCGACTAGGTGAAACTGAAAGGTAAACGCGTTTCTGTAGAAGTCGTAGTTAAATGCTCAGAACTTTAAATCATAACAGTATAAAGAATTGAAGCTGAGAGTGGCAATGATACTCGAGTTGTATTAAATCTCATTCTCTTTTTAATGAAGGCAAGGCAAGCCGACGAGGTATCCGCAGTCGACGGCGGAAATGAACGAGAAAGCTTTCGCTGCCGCGCGGTGCATTTACTAATAAGCAACCGTACCGATGATTTGAATCCAACTGTGGAATTTTGCGGAAGACAAATCGAGATATTGATACAGATTGACACTATTCTTTTGTTACGTGTTCTTAGCCAGAACAGCTTCTCTATGGCAAGACGTAGCAGGTTGGAATTGTCAACTGTGTATACTGGAAGCGGCGCAAATGTAAGGACAATGGCTGGCTGGACGTACAGGATGAATGATGGAGTGGTGATTCGAAATAACCATGTATAATCAAGAAGGAACTTGACGGAAGTCAAGATTAAGAGACAAAAACTGGTTTTCAACATAATAATTGTTTTGAAATATTTGAAGACATGAAGTAACAATGCGTCAAACCGACGTCGGAATCTACATACGGCTTTCAACTTTGATGTTATACATGTGCCGACTGAGTTTTCTTTCTTATGTGACTAAAGAGAGGCAGGTGTAATCCTAGCTAGGCTTATTATACTAGAGACTGCCATTAAAATATTTAGGGATGTGGCCTTCGTCATGTTCAGTTTGCTAATCAATTTTCTTCGCAACTATACCCTGTAAAGTTCTTTAAATAGTGAAGTTTTGTACAACTCTGATACCAACATTTGAAATGGTTCCTGGGAAAGGCAGTACCAACTGGTTAAGATCTTTTGACGTTATTACTTATTATTAACACCAGTATATAAAACTAGGCCTAAATGTTTATTGTTATGCCGGTTTGAATCTATTTAACAGGGTACTAGACAAGTAGAAAGGAGATAGTCTAAGTAAGCATCGGTTCCAACAAGTGCTATATTGTGCCAACACATGATTGCATAATTTGAGGATTCCATTCATTCTTCTCAATGATGGTGTCAAATCGCTACCTTTACTCTATGCCATGTAATCATATTCATATTTCGCCTGCTATGAAAATATCGTCGCTGTTCTATTCAGAAATCGTGATAAGCAAGCATTTGAAGCTTAGTAGGGAAGACCATAAAAAAATGCAAGAACGAAAATACTCTAAATCAATTCACATGGCAATTACTGAAAGATGGATGGTGAGTTTTGGTGGTTCAGTGTGATGAGAGGACTTTGGGAAGTTAATTTTTGAATGAACTAGTTATCCCCATTATTACCATGCATATATAGTTTCAGAAGGTTTAGTTGCAAACCAGATATAATCCGACATAATTTGTCTGTAGTATTTTATTATACTACTTTTAGGATGAATGTTCTAACATGCCCTAATACCAAGTTCAAATGAATGACTACTTGCATGAGGTAAGAAGATTACATGATCTATATGAAATGAAAAAAAAAGTGACCAAGTCAATTTTAAACAAATTACCTGAAACACGAAACGCAGCATCCTGGTAAGCTACAAAATAAAGGATAAGGTTTAAGTTCAATCAAGGCAAGACGTAAAATAGAGGATTTATTTAGATTTAATATGCATTAGTCATAAGAAATATAAAGTAAGTCACTCTGTTTTGTATAAAGTAAGTCACTCTGTTTGATGTGGAATTACATATTTTGTTGCACTGATCTCTTAATGCTTTTGCTTTATGCCTCAAACATTTGGTATATTGTGACAGTAGAGCAAAACTTTATCAGTGTTACACTGTTTATAAAATAAACATAAAGATGTAAATACATCAGTTTCATTAATTCCCATGAAACTGGATTTTTTTTCTGTGTAAGAAATAAAAGGATGTAGAAACCAAAAATAAAAGATGGTAATATTTCGAGTGGATTTTTTAGCTGGCGGGGGCGGCATTGCGCAATATCTAAAGCAATATTACAAAAGAAACATAGCCCTACCCAAACCAAATGCTGAATCAACCGATCTCCAACCCTATAACAGACCATGCAATAATTAATTCCGGAACTAGCTGAAAAGCAAAGTACCGCACGTAGGTATTAAAGTTAAGAATCAATTTTAGTCTTTAGACTACATCAACAAGCCACTCAAACCTTTCCTCAATGGGGGAAGTCCTAATCAGATCAACTGTGACAAAATACTTGTAAAGCATCTATCGAACGGTACTACCCCCAATCAGCCATACGGTGGGCCTATATTTTAACGCCGTCACAACAGATTAGCAACCCAGATCAAGCAGTGAAATCTTACATATATCAATATTTTATGTCAAGAAATTTGTAAAAATCGGTCAAACTTTTTTCTTAACAATATTATCGGTATACGTCAAACCTATCATCCAACCTTGCTTCACAGTTAACTCCATTTAAATCCACGGCCTTTTCCAACCAGTCGGTCCTCCAAACCAACCAGCCGAAAATCAAAACAATCAACCACACCCTTTAAGAATCAACAGAATAACCCCTACTACACTCAATACACTTTCCACCTGTCCCCAGTCCGATCCTATACCCGAAACTGTCAGTCTCTGTTTACGAAAAAGTCAAATCCTGCACTTGTTGTATCAAATATTTTCATACATGGATCATAAATTGGTAAAGGCTTTTTGATAGCTTGGGGCAAGAGCATATATTGTATGAGAGCAGTTAAAGTGCTAAGTTAGTGTATTCTTCAATTACTTTTACCACTTATAGATACAAAATGTGTAACCGTTTGTGCAATTGTCACAACCCCCTTTTAACACTTCGACGTTTTTATGTTCCAATTACCAAAAATTGCCGTAATGTAATATAAATTGCTTTACAAAAAAGATGAACCCTGTCACCGGGTCGTCGCCCTCGGGCCAAAGTACACTTGGATGCCATATATCTAATCTGGTTGTACACCAACCGCACAAAACATCAAACACTGCAACAAAAGGTCTGAATGCAACGCTGAACGCCAACCAACGATATAAATATTGAATTTGTTGCTCTTATACAATAGTAGCGGCACGAAACTCTACTAGTGTTTGCCAGAGACGGTCTCGGCCTGTAACACACATTATTCTACACAATTAATGTTTAGTTTGTGAGCCGGCGGCAAATCTTTGATACTCGCCCAACGCACCGTCTGTATGAGCGGCAACCGGTGCCCCCTTTTCGAATGCTAATGAAAACGAGCAAACGCATTGCTCGTCTTTATTATATTTAAATAGTGTCAGAAAATAGCAAAGCCTAAGATTTCATACAGGAGTGTGTTATCTTTAAAGACCTCATAAGTCTGCTTGAAAACGACTATTTATTATGAATGACACTGCGTTCAGACATGCCGGCTTAGTAAAATGCATTATCAGCCGTTGTGCTGGTCTCTGTTTGAATATATATGAATAGAATGTCAAATACTATGGGAGAAATTAAACTATTTTTTAAGTGTACTGATTAGGCTAAAATGTTAACTAGGTTGTGTTACTCAACTCTGACTCCACTGTAGCCACCAACCAGACTTGGTGCGGAGCTATTGGCTCTGCCTGGTTGCATCTTGGAAACCAACTTAGGCCAGCTCAAGAATATTTCAGAAGCACCAATGAACTTACACATCAAACCCATACACCGAGAAAGCTCGGGGGTAAAGAAGTACTGGTAATAGAGGTGTTAGTGTTGCTCATCATTGCCCCTGCACCCCTTCCCCTGGAATAGTGATCTGATTCGCAAAGATCATTCCACAGTTTTGCTGAGTATTGCTTCCACCATGGAGTTACCACCTCCGAGGTGGTAACTCCATGCTTCCACCTCATACCCCACTGGTAGTGAAATAGCACAGCAACGTACAAGAGAGAAAGAAATGGGGGGGGGGGGTTCATATGAGTAACTGACTGCGAATAAACAAATCAGAAGGAACGCATAGACGATGTGTCACTCGTCACGATGCTATTAAAGTTGCCAGAATGCATGGGTAACGAAGCTGAAAACGACTTTAACAAGTCTTCTATTGCAATTCGCAAATTGGTAGCGTGTGGATAGGTTAATACGATGCAAAAAAACTGTGACCACTACTAGTAGGCCTATAGACGAGTAGGGCACATATTCTAATGGCCTGGAACAAGTGGATATGCATGGTTGATACATTAGGAGCATGCCTGCAGGGTGGAATACGCTACTAATGGCGTAAAATCCAGGACATATTACATTACATGATTCTACGATCACTTAATTAGGAAGAAAGTATCGTTTCTTACGATGAGACTAACGTTCATATTTTCGACTCCGCCCTCTATAATATTTCATGCTGACAAAGGCCCTATGGCAGACTTTTGACTTACGATGTCATATTCCTGCAATATTCCAGGGGCGTAGCTAGGATGAAATTTTTAGGGGGGCCTGGGTAACAAATGGGGGGCCGACACCGCCGAGGGTCAGGCTTGTCAAGACTATCTAAGCGGAGCGCCACCATTGGTTGGCGCGGAGCGTGCAAGAAAATTTTTGGCTTTACAAACCCTCCAGATGGCCGGAAACGGCACTTCCCACGTGTTTTAAGCTGCATGTACCCAGCCTTGAAATTCGAATCTGATCTCTGCCATTTCTCAAATAATGGGAAAAAAATCAATTCATGCAAAATGGTAATACACAAGGCCGCACATACACTTTTTTGCTAGGGGGCAAAAAGTGGGCATTACTGATCTGTGGCCTGGGGGAGGGGACTAAAGGGAACGGGTGTCTCCCTCCACCTTGGCAAAAATTTGTAATTTCAGGAGGACGTATAGATAGCAAATGTTGCAATGTTTGAGGGATTTCAGCTGTAAAAGGAAAACGAAAAGTAGTTGTGACTAAGTGCGACAAAAGTCATTTTTGAGAGCGTGGTGGATATGATGTGAAAAATGACTTCAGCCATTGAACTCCGTTGTGTGGGAGGGTTTAAGGGAGGGGAGGGAGTGTTATTGGTTATGAAACGTTTTTATGACTAAACTGGCACGTTTTAAAAACGTTTTTAAGCCATTGATGATTGAAGCTACCTATAGCAACAACAGCAACATACTAGCTATGCATAATCAATCGCGCCTAGCGCGAAAATTTTAGAAAAGTAGGCTAGAAATACATTCTAATAGAGCTGTAAATGATTGGTGATGTGTACAGATATAGGCATGAAAATATTGATCTGCCTATTTGAAATTGTTTAAGTTCTATAATTACGATCACGGCTATTTCTTATATTTTGACTGCATTTTCTCTGTATATTCTCAAAGTTGGAAACGGTGCACTTTGAAAATTTCTGGGGGTAATTGCCCACCCCTGCTGTGTACGGCCGTGGATATCATATGAGCTGAGATAATACAAGAATCCTACTGAATTATCCATCCCTTTTCATTTATTTTGCCTGAAATTCTCCCATATTTACCTTCTGTGTATCTCTGTTACATTTGTCCATCACCCTATCCATAGGCTATATGTCCACTACTCAATTACATATCCCCTAGATCATACCATTTGTCTCCAACCTAGGGTTACCATATTTATTTTCTAGCAAGGAGGACATAGATCACTGTCCTGATGTAGGGGTCTAAGGGTGTTCCCTTCCCTTTGGAAATTTTTCCGGTTTCAGTGGTCTAGATGCAAAATGGTGTTGTATTTGTTCACGGACTCAAGTCATATTACTTGGTCAGACCTATAATACCACCAGTAAATCTTTCAAACTATTTAACCCGCAAAGCAGAAGTAGGGATCATGTGGGAGACACATGAGATCCGGACCTTGTTGACAATTTTACAAATCCGTCCGGACCGTGACGCCAGTGAGAAGTACTAAAAAGAGGACTTGCCGAAAACAATCGTTCTACAGTGCACTTGTCATGGGCAAGGAGAGAGACACGACTTACTCGTTAAGAACAGAATTATTCGAACGCAGTACCTTACCGTACGGCATATTTTGTGTATGATACCGTATAGGAATGGTCGTGTAAGAATGGTCTTCAGTGTATACATGATTGCCATGTTTTCAGTTGAAATCAACCAGCCATCAGAAAGGCAGAAAGGATCTAAACCTAACAATGTCACATCCGAGTTTGTCGTCGGGACGTTCGTTTCATCGTCCAAGTGATTATATGCGAATTAAACGACAGTGCAGATTATATGCCTAATTTAGTGAAAGTAGGCATTTTAAAGTTACAAGTTGATTTCATACGTGCGCAAAATGTGTTTTTCACACATTTACTTTTTCTCAATTCTTACACATTTTATTTATTTATTTTTTGAAGAAAATACTTCAAAGTTTATTAGGACACAAAAAATCTGGGGGGGGGGGGCTGACGAATATCTGGGGGGGGGGCGAGGCCCCCCAGGCCCCCCCCCGTAGCTACGCCGCTGCAATATTCATGATATGTAATTATTCTTATGTGGACCGACCGTATTTAATTCTAGTTTCTACATTTCTTATAACAAATCGAGTGTCAAGGTGAAGAGTGATAATTGCTTGTTTGGTTTTCGTAATGCCGTGTTTACAAGCAGAGTTTCACACACAAACACCATGACACACATCAGTTCACACGTATGTGAGCGTATCACAGCACGGAACCTTCGTGTCTCCGATTAACAAAAAGTACCGCGTTTAACGTGACTTCGCTGAACTTTGTGATACAATAAGTATTGAATAATTGTAGTTTATAATTAGACAATAAACTGCTTTGCTACACCCAATATTACCATCCTTGTGTTACAGTATCTATTCCGTACACATGCCATACTTTTTGGTTTTCCTTTCGAAAGTCAACAGCAAGCTACGCACACACCTCAAGTGGCCTTTTTTCAACTTAATGCGCACGTTGAACAAACCGGACCAGTGTAATATGATGCAATTGTTGTGAACCGTTTATACTGACGGGGATTAAATAGATACACGCACACTATTCTCCAACCACCGGCTGCATCTATCGTGCGCACATAGCCTTCTTGCCTGGGGTGCGTGGGTGCCCAGGAGTCATTGGCAAATATCTATTAGACAAATGTATTGCGTAGTTCAGCGGGAAATCCCTACAAAACTTGAACCATAAATGCTGTTAAAATCTGCTTTTGTTTTGCTTCCTATTTTGACTTTCGAGGTGAAATTGGAAAATCTCTTTGCAAGATAATCATGCATCACCTATCCTCCTCATGAATATTCAGTACCTTCAACAAATGACAAGAAAGTTTTCTGAACTTACATGAACGTACTTCATCATTCTTTTATAGTAAAGGCTTTGTGGCCTCATAAACACCTGCTTCATGAATATTCATTTCCTATTTCTGATGCTCCTTAGCTAGTCATGTTTGACACGTCGCAGTGTCATAGTAAATGCGCTTTTACCCTTATGATGTATCGGAAGCTTCGAGGCCTCTCACGGTGCTAATGAATTGCTTTACAGATGTCATCATTTTGACATCACACCGACACTCAAAATCACGAGTTTATTTTGACGTTCCTTTCTCATAAATTGACCGATTTCACAGGCACCGTGTTTTCATTTTAATAGTGAGATGGAACTTTCCTTCTGACCCATCATCTCCGGTCCATGCTCAATCAGTTGTAAACTCATCGATGTTGTTAAAATGACCGCATACAGCCAGGCACGGCGGGCGGAGTGACTCGTGCCCCTTATTCTTTGTCTTGTTGGATTCATCATATTATCCACCAAGTCTTGAACATTCATTGTGAAAAATCTCAATAAAGGTGAGTGTACTAACACAGGGTGATTGGCAGGTCGCGGTAGCCAAAAGAAGAGGCGCGAAATTTCGATCAAGAGATGGCGAAAATTAACCCAATCGCCTAGAAAACTCACCTGGCTGCAAAATAATGTTAATTGAGTTTTGACTGCAAAAAAACTACTCGGGTGTGAGAGACTGACAAGGCAGTTGAACAGGTAAAACCTTCCGTCTGTCTATGTTCAAACAATTTTAAAATGGCTCGGTTTATACTGCTCTTGACTTTCAAGAGAGACCGATCGAGCGAGCAGCACGTTGTAATCTCCTAGGACTTGTGTAGTCTGCGCACTTAACGTCATGCCCAGTTGAGCACGAAGTTGGGTATTGGCCAAGCACCGCGTCGTGCTAGCGCAAGTGCGGAACGGCGGTCGTGAGCGGAAGAGAGGAAAAGGGAGCTTTAATAACGTTGTTTAAATATTTATCTCTCTATTGATTTTTGAATTGAAGTTTGCCATCTGAGAGGTAGCCAGCGGAGCAGACGAACTTTTTCGTTGAGCTCATCGCTAAGAAAGATCTAACCCCGTGTGGCGGAAGGCAAAGAAAACAGCTACTCAGGCCATCTTAGAGACACCTTACAATTAGCATGAAGATGTCCTCGTTTAAGACAAAATTTATGTTAAGATAAGATTGGAATATTACGTAATCACACGTACTAGATTAGAAAGCGAACTTTTGAAGGAGGTCATGGGATAAGGCTACATGAAGGAACAATAGAAGCAGAACTGGGGTAATGTCCACAATTTATGTCATAATTCAGCAGCATAATATTGCTGCAACTTCGTTTACTTTTCTTTAAATTGTCAATCTTTTGGCTTTTCATAATGTAAGTTTGAACAAGTAAGCTTTTCAAGCTACGTCTATGGTAAACACTTCTGAAAGTCACTGTGCTATCCATAGTGAGTATATCAGCAAACAGGGCCTCTAAGGACTTTGAGAGCCGTGCCCACCCCTCCTCCCCAAAATAAACAGACGAACTTTTTCCTTTATAGAGAGTGGGGTAGGTCCTTCCCAGCCATTACACCTCAGAAGCCGTCAAAGAGTATAGATTTTGCGTAAATCAACTCTTGAAATTCCGGGTGAAAGAAACCACCGACTAGCATTTCTCATTTTGTTGAATTGTTGCCTAAGTGCATAAACGAAAGATCACGAATAACATAAAAATTGCAATATTTTTGTTTTAACTTGTGCTTAACAGTTAAGTAGAGGGAAGTCCTCATTCACAAATGAAACGAACAGAAATTGCAAATTGAAGCCAAAACACGAAGATGTTAGATTTCCGTACTTTAATTTTCAAACGCAATACTTTCGTCAAGATTATGCATTTTCTCTTTCGAGAGCGTTTCCCTATTATTAATGTGCTATAATCCCAAAATGTATCACAGCAGTTCAAGAGAAATTGAGTATGCAGATCAACGTACTAGTTTGTAATTCTTGCAGATATTTTCCTCAAACAAACCCATTAGGGAGATCTCCAGGCTCATCCGAGGTCGGTCGAGAGAGAACAGACTGATTCTGTTTTCATATTACCGATGATGTAAGAACACTTCACAGTGGCTTGCATCCATTAATTCTATAAAAACAGCGCAAAAACCCCTCTCCATTTGACTACAAAAGCAAGACAATCTCACGAGGTCTCGAAGATGGCAACCGCTTAATTAGGCAAAGAAGGACTTGATTGCATGTGGTGCTACACGCCTTGCTAAATTTATCAGCCGCATCCGAGGCTTCACGCCTTGCCTCCACACTGTTAGATTGCGGCTGATTCTATCCGCTTGTGTTGTTCCCGAGGATAAAAAAGAGGGATTACACGTTTTAGTCTGTCTCCGTCCAGTATCGGGTCGATGGCCGAGACTGGCCGGGACGGAAGGTTGGCAAGGTCACCGACACCATTGCCAATGTAGGTGATCATTCATAGGCGTAATTTGGCCTTTTCAACGATTTTCCGCTCCAGAAAATCCCAGTCTGTGATTACCATGAAAAATCAAAAAGCTAAAGATGGCCGAAGTCACCACCAAACAAATGCTGTACACAAACTGGTCTAACAATTTGGAGGTGCACCTCTTTGTGTCTTACACCAACAAGGTTGACTCCTTCAATCAATCCGATGTAAAATTCTGTGGTTTTTGATCAACATTGCACGATTTCATTTTATCACAGGTGAGGTAAAGGTGTCATATTCTACGCAAATACAACGAGCTTTAGCGCGCAGCATTTCACGCGATACCGCCTCCATACCACGTGACTGAAGAATTCCGAAAATTGAAATACAGAAGTCGTACTAGATCCCCGAGGCGCTAAATTTGAACTGAGCAAAGCAGATCGGCAAATATTCAATCTACGTACATGCACACAAAAGAATGGTTAGTAATCCGTAATCTAAAATGTATGTGATTGAATCTTACACATAAATATTACATGAACCAATTTGCAGACTTCGTAATTGATTATAACTGCATTATTGAACGACGACTATTAGTAACTTTAGAAAGTATCGTCTCAGCAGATTAAAAATCATCACAGCACACGAATGTCTTAAAATAATTTTTCGGGGGTTACGGGACAATTTTCCTAAAACAAAGAACTCAGCATTTTACCCCCAAACAACTCAGATGTGTTATGTAGTTGCTCTCTGTGTTGTAATAATTTGAAGAAGTAAACGTTTGGTCAATAAGAAAATATGGCCTTTGATGTATTTCACTAAAAGTCAAAAACAGAACAAAATGTACACAATTGTTGCAGACTACACGGCTAAGAGACTACAAGACCTCTTATTTGCGATTAACGTGCAAACAGTGTCCAGATGTAAAATTTCGATCAAAAATTTTCAGTTTATTTGATAATTCAGAAATTAGGCCCTACTGGGGTAAGTGAAAAATGTACTGTTTTCGGGCATCTTTCGCTCGCCTTTTGGTCAAGGTTACCTGCTGAAGTAAAGGACCTTCGTGATTGGTCCTTCTAGAAGAGGTTCTCGTGAATGGTGTTTGTATCAGTGCCTATACTTGTGTGAGGACTGTCTTTTCGGGTTCATTCGATCAGAGTCGAAAAAACACAGGGCAAAGTGCGAATTCTCCCCGGCAACAATAAAAGAGACCTCAATATGACTTTGGAGGGATGGAAATCTTTGAAACAATGAGTAAAACAATGTCCCCTTCCTTAGAATAAACACTGCCCAAGAGTCACTTGGATCGGAACAGGGATCAATAGCATCCGAAATAGAATTTACGGGGCGATATTTATTGTCTTCAAAATTGCACCTGAAAATAAGCAAGTATATGTGCAGTAGCGTAGCTAGATATTTTTTGTGAGGGGCAGAAGCCAAACTTTTGCTTTCCGGGCAATTTGAGACCGACTTTTGATTTTCACGTTGACATTTCGATGTGTAATTCTGCTTAAAAACATAACAAGTGTTGTAAGTGTTTCAAATGAATTGTTTTTAATTTATTTCCGACAGAGACTAGAAATTTCCGACAGAGGCCTTCGGAGGCTTTGTGGGGGGGGGGGGCGACCGCCCCCTGCCCCCTCTAGCTACGCCACTGTATATGTGACAATGCATTTGATACTTACCATCTGAAAGCATTGGAATATAGACGATATGAAATTGCGGAGCTTTTTAAAGTGTTTATATTTACTTATTTCCCCCCAAATGACCTAGTGCGTCCCTACCTCGTTTAAATCAATATCTATAGTTAACAGGGTCCTACGTATGAGCAGCCAATAGGCTACACAGATGATTATTGATGTACAAACGCTGAAGAAGATGCCGTTGGGTGGACAAAACATTTTGGTCAATTACGTATTGTCAAAGTTAACTAATAATGTGCCTCACCTCGACTGCACGGACAAAACTCATGGAGATCTGTTATCAAATGTTTTTTTCTTTGATGCACATTGCTAAATAATTTTGCAGAATATTTGAAAGTTGAAACTCACCTCTTTTTATTACCGAGTGATGATCACCATGAAGATAACCCGATGTGTCGTCATGAGCGCCCTTAAAATCAAAAGAGAAAGTTACTTTATAAAGTTTAATTTTTTACGACATATTTCCAGAAAAAAAAGAATGCTCAATGCAATTATTTAAAAACGAAATCATTAAAAGAAGTTACATGATCTTGCAATACAGTATATATGGACGTTTCATAATAAGAATAAGGCTGAATTATCTACTTATAATATCGTATTGTTTATTCTAACATTTTCTGATTTTCTTTGCCATTCGACTAACGTTCTAGAATTCCCTGTTTTGTTGCTTTATTTTTTTTCCAATTGATATTTTATCCCTTTCTGTTGAAACTTTTACTACCGTTGAATTATTCACCTTCACTTGTAGGTACGGTGTAATAAATGAAACGAAAAGATACAAAGAACTAAACACAAAACAATCAAAAGTCGCATACAGAAATAGTCAACAGAAAATTAAATGTAATAACCCCCTTCCTTGCAAATTTCACTTTCAGGCGAAAATGCCCGCCCTTCAAGCCTTCTATAGAGATTGAAAATTTTTTAACCCCAAATATTGAGAAATGAAGACAAATAGATATTTTTTGGGATATAGTCATCTCCAACACGTTACAAGATGGGATGACTGTATGTCTTTAAATTTACCTTTGACCGCGAAAAATAAACAAAAAACAAGTTCTAAGCAATGTTTTAGTTGTTTTTCTCCCTTTCAAAATTAATCCAAACTTATTTCAGACTAAACTGGAGCAGTTTTTCTTACAAAAGAATGCGCAGGGTGCTGGTATAAAAAGATACCTGATAGCGTGGAAAGTTCTTAGACAGGCGAGAACTGATTACAAACTTTTTACACTGCGTTATAACTGTCAAAATAATTCGTGGTAGATAGGATCATTTCTGGGTAGTGATCGAAATAACATAAATGAGTAATACCAAAGCAGCAACGAATCTCGCAATCTAAAGCCGTATTTATGTGAAGAAAAATGTCAGTACGATCACCTTCAACTTTTTTGAATTAGAATATCAAAGTATGATCGTGTAGAGCGTATCCGCAATTGACTGATGCGAGGGTTCAGGGACATATTGGGACTAAGCATCGAACACTTCAAATCGAAAGACTTCTTAAATCCCTGCCTTTTCTCTGGCTAAATTTCTGGTTTGGGGGAGATTAAAAAGTCTTCAAATGCAAGTAAGATATCCACATTCACTTTGCTAAAGTTTCACACCCCTTCTTCCCACTCAACGTCGAGGAAAATAGCCACACACAGCGTGAATTTGAACTCTTTGCAATGAACAACCACAACGCTAGGCTGGGACCCTGTTCAATCTTGCCTCGGAAAGATCGATTATTCCCGCAATCAGGTTACAAAAGGGGAACATGTTTTTACCAAATCCAGACATTCCTTCCTTTGTGCCTGTTTGTTGTACCTGTTTTGTTTGAAATGTGTTTTTCTTGTGGACACAATAGCCCCTAACGCTGCCCTGCATTGATTTATCAATAGTTTTGTTATGTTTGCGACTAGACACTGGTTAGTGTACCGCTACGCTCTCCAGAGTAGACGGATAAAATCGTGGAACCGATGCTACACAATTATATACCTTTTTAAGTTCACTGGTTGCAAGCCTTGACTTACTTAGTACTTTGGTAGCTCAATGCAATAGCCTTTATTACTTGCTATCGTCACCTGGTCATTGCAATATTTATGCAAACAGGATATTGACAACACTGGTCTGTTTTATCGTGACTCAAACTAAGTCTACGTAGAAGCCTATCATGTGCTGAAAATGTGGTTCCATACGCCATTCATCATTGCTCTGTAAATCCAAAAGAGTGAAATTAGGGACGGATCTAAAACTAAGAGTGAATATTCACTCTAACAGAGTGAGAATGAATGTTGAGAATGACTCTTTTTTATTGAAATCTTTCAATCCAAATTTAGATTGGTCCCTAATTTCAATCTAAAAGGGTGACTTTTCACTCTTAAGGTTTAAGAGTGTGGGAAAGCGATGGATGGGTGTCATGTTTCGTGCAAGCCCTTAGCCAAGGAAAAATGTTCGCCACCTAGAAGATAAAAACTTACCATTGCCTCAATACATTTTAGTTTATCTAGTCCCCGGCCCGACATGTTTTCGCCCCCTGGAAGCTACATAACCCCCCTTCACCACCTCGTCTGGTTACGGGGCTGGTTTAATGTTCTGTTAAGCCAGTACACACGCAGGTTTATATATAACTCAACACACAAGAGGAAGTCCGGTCACCTGTACCCAGATTACTAGAGCCAGCTATTTAGCATTGCAAGCTGTCTCTGAAAAAGAGACCGGCTTAAGAAATGTCTAATTTCTCTCCTAATTTGTCGACGGAAGAGAAATGTGAGAAAACCAAACACCGTTTCCCTTTCAATTACATACTGTTACTGTAATAAGTGCGTACTAAATGCCATTGGTTAGATTTGACCAACTTTTACTGGGTTTTGGGTGAGCCATTGTCGATATGAACCGACGATCTGCCACCACTTTAACCGATGGCAGTAAACAACCTCTTGTGAAGTAAGAAGCATAATTTCACCACCGAGAGGAGTCTCTTCTCAACTCTTCGTTTTGAACTGTGATTTTAAAACGTCGATATTCCTTTCAGGTTGAAGTCATCTTCATTTATTGAAGAGGATTAAAGGACTTCCTTCCGTTTTGTACTTAGTCCATGCAGAATCATATTTTTGAAACTAGACACAGCAAAGCAAGATCACGAGCAGTTCAAATGTCTCATTTCCATACATCGCCTTCATCGCTCGTTATCTGAGCAAATGTCACCCCGTTGATACAGATACTTCAATTATGATCACCGAAAATTAGAGTGAAGGTTTAATCCCCTGTCGTTTCCTGTTATGTGTGACTTCTATTGGGAAGGTCCTAATTTTTCGTATGGTGTCTGTTCCGCTATGAATAATGACTAATTAATAGCACTTAACATTAACTTTTCACTTAAGCTTGAATACCCCAAGGGAACTGGATGACCTTTCTTCGAATGGTCAACTTCCTTCAAACTTGAAGATACATTGGTACCCCAGCAGACATTAAACTCGAGAACTTAACGTATTAACTGTGCTTATCTACAAACATGGTCAGTTTCTCCTTTCTGATTCATTCTCAATTTTATAGCTAATATCAATACCTGCAATTGTTCTGGAGATATTCCTGCTGGATTTAAATGAATAAAACCCTGACGATTTGCGAAGATTAAACTTGCAATACCGGTATCTCAACCATAGATATTTTTCATATGTATATACATCATTAACAAGCAGCATTGTACTTAAAACGTAATCCCTCTTGCACCCGCGAAAGCAGACAAACATTCAGCGGCAAAAGATGTGGTTTCCGACCAAGTTGGGTACAAGTTCGGGGTTTATGTGGTCCTCTTTTAAGTTTCATTTAGCTTTTGGCGGTCACATGAAACGTTCTACTTAACAGAAACCTACCTAACAAAGAAAATATCGCCCTTATGAAAAATGCCCTACTTCCTGCCACTTCCTTACTTTTTGTGACGGAACGAGACCCCAGATGGGTTCTAAGAAGGATTTGCGAAAGATCGTGAAGTTCATCCTTTACTGACAGCTCGGTGGAGAGCCTGATTGAAGATAGCTGCCTGTGTCATTAGTGCTCCGGTTACAACAGTTTCAAAACTAGTGTTCTTGATACTTGTTTAATTAATCACATGAAACTTGGACTGAAAGTCTGATAGGATTTTGTTAAGCTGAAATATACACGTGATTGCCTACTCCATAAGCCTCTGTCACTTTTCTCGAGACCGTGATGCCTCTTCACAGAAGCTCGGTGGTACCACAACACTCAAAGGCGCTCGGGTCTTCCAGAGTGATACGATTAAAGGATTAGATACCGGTTGCTAAGCCGTTCCATAAACTTCAAATTATTAAGTTTTTTATTAGTACCACTTCATTTCAGCTATATGGGCCAATGTCCGAAGGTGAACGAAGTTCACGAACTCTATGAGTGTGACGCAGAAAACAGTCGGCCACTGTGAGGGTACGTGTTAAATTGCCAGGAGTGTATGAACAAGTTTTGCCATACCGTAGTGTGTTCTTCCCGATACAATCATCTTTCAATTCGGCGTTAGTCACGGCAGGGGAAACCGGCCTCGGGGCCATATATCAGATCAAAACACACAGGCGTGAGTAAGCATTTAACTCCACAGAGAGTTTACTAGCGTTCAGATGTTACACTAACTTGAAGTCACAATAGATGAAAGGTGTTTCAATAAATTTGGTCCAATGCAGAGAATATCAAATACAATTACCCGTCGTGAAAAATGACAATGTCTCGGTGTTGCTTGCTTTATTAAAAATTCCAGGCATCGTCAATCTCTACCACCTTACTGGCCGAGATACAGATGTCTGTTACGTGCTGCCAAAACAACTTTATATCGCAAATTAGATCATTGCCAGCAAGAGTAATCGAGCTGTTGACCAAGTGACCCCTATCAGTAATTTGGATGTTCAAAACGAGTTGTCTATAGCATTTGTTTAAAACAGAAATCCTCGCAAGTTCCTGAAATGACTAGAAGTAGAACAGTCGACAATAAGAACAATTATAAAATTCATGCTTTTCATTATCGCTGACCTTTTGGTATGAAGACACTCTTTAAACGGTCTGTGCCATCTCCTCCTTTTTCGTCTATTTCCGTTAGCCTATCTTTTTCTTTTACTTACATGATGAACTTAACATGTACATGATATTCGACTAACTTCATGATCAATTCCTTCAAATTCTGAGAAGAGAATTGCGCCCCTTCCCTCTCCTGCCTCTGTTGTCAAGGGTCATCGACACAACATTGCAAACTCCTTGAAGACATTGACCTTTGGCCGTCACTCAGCATGGAGCTCTGGTCTTAATCCTCGGATCCCCTTCGATATGACCCACTTGCAATCCTCAAATACCGGGCATTACTGATAAAGTGATAAGACCATGTCTCTCAGAGGCCCGAAGAATAAAGGTTAGTCCGGGGTTTGCCGGTGTTTAGAACTTAACAATTCATCGTGTATAGGGTCTGACAGATGTCGTCGCTGTTTGTAACATTGCAATGAGCAACATGAAAGAACGGAACACGTCTCAGAGGTTTCACAGAGATCATTCTCAGTCGTACCTTATCATTTTAGTTTTGTTTAAAACCATGTGCAGTGAGAGATGCAGTTGCGAAGACCTAAGCTTGTAATCTTGTGATGGTTTTGGGTGGACCTCTCCCAAACGATGAAGTCTTATTCTGAAATATGTTGCAAAGGTTCATTTGAGTAAAACGAACGTAACTCAGTTACTTGTGCAATATGAAGTTTCTTACGAATTTATCGGTGCCCTTGCTTCGAGTTTGAGACAACTTGAGTCAATATCTGAAGCCATGTTTTTGATACATGCTCTTGACTATGAAAAATATAGAGGTGCGACCATCTTTTTTATTGCCAGAAATTATCATAACTAAAAAAAAAGAATTTCGACCTTTCGCCAGTAACTTATTTTACTGAAATTTTTATTGTAACAAATGCTTCTTTTACCCCCACCCAAGAGAATCAAACCATACGGTGCGGCAAAAAGTTAATTCCCTCTTTAACTTAACAAACTTTTAAGATTATGAGTCCCTTTTCCATTTCGCAAGATATAAACTAAGACCGGAAAATATCTCTGATTTCTCCTTGTTTGTTTGAGGGTCCTCTAAGACCATTAATTCCACTTGATTCCAGCAAATGCCTGTTACGAGTGGATTTTGTTCTCGAGGAATAATTGTGCGAGAACAAATTAAATACCTTTTCTGTTCATTTTCTTGTGATATCTATATGATAGACATGCCATTTTTCAACTCGCATTGCCCAGACGTTGTGTGTGGAGTGGTCTGCTTTCCAGCTCTTGACTTTTCGTAGGAAGAGATTATGTTTCCAACTTCAGTTCGGTAAAGGGGATTAATTGGTTCTTGAAATCAACGCAAAATGGGGCCATAGGCAATTTTCGCTGACCACAGTTACTGAACAGTAATCTGTGCTACGCACCACGATTGCAAGGAAATATCTTGTTCATGAATTCTGGTAAAGCATCTTTGGAATAATTGTCAAACACAGAAATATAGATGACACGATTACGACATGCTCCAGAATGGTTTGTCGTCCCTGTAAGGTCAGTTCATTTGCATATTCTCTGTTAAAGGTCTGAGGCCATGTATATCTGCCTCTTTCATATAAAACATTAGAAATGGTAAAGGCAATAACAGTTCCGATGAAAATCCACCAAATATGAACCATTTTACAAGACAATTACGATTTTTACACTTAAAATATGAATAAACATGAGCTACATTGTGCAAATATGTGACATGAAGAGGCACTCGTCACACATGTTTTATGTAATACTTTGTTTGTTTAGCCTGAATTCCACGGACACGAGGTAGTACTTCCATGGTTGATATGCCTGAGGAATTTTGTTTGGAAGAAGCTGTTGACTATTTTGAAAGAAAATGTTCACATTAATTATCAAACTGGAAACTAGCTGGTGAGAAATTGGCGGGAACTTTATATAGGTTTAGCAAAAGGAATATAGACCATGAGGAACACTTCATATCATAATTTTTGCATAGAAAATAAAAAATAAGAAGAAGTAAAACTTTAGAGAAGAATTTTTTTAGAACAATAAGAAACATTCAAACAATTCCCTAGGAGTTTTCATCAGGGGATCCTAGATTCTTAATATTCTATTAATGTTTAGTAAATCAGCTGTTTGGGTTACACGTCCAAAACAAAGAACTCATCGGCATAATATGGAACGAAGCATATCAGTGTAAATTACCTGAACTTACGTAGAAAACAGAAATTTATCGCTTTTTCTGATATTGTAACTCGGAAGCGATTTCTACACCAAAACAAGTTTTCTTCTGTTAATTAAATATAGATAATAGGTTAATTTCACCACCAAGTATTTTAACCTTACTTACACTGGCGTCTGTACTTGTTGCACGTGGTGTGTCTGCTTAATTTGATCCAAACTTAAGTTGCCCTTTCAGTTGAACCTTCTAAAGCTACAATTTAAATAAACTAGCTTCGAGAAATCTTAAGGAAACAAGGCACCAGGGTGAGGGTGTTTCTATCATTCCAACGCATCAAGAACGGTCCATGAAAACGGTAACTGCTTAGTAAAAATTTTGGTGTAATAAACTTGGACAACTTGGATAATTGGATATTCAAAATAAATTAAATGATGTAAAATAATGGTGCGATTCTTTTGGCTACTTTGTGGTTATTTTTGGCGACTTTATCTTCTCTATTTTGTCGACACTTTTTACAAACTCCATTTATTAATGAAATACCGGTAATCAGGGAAATCTTTTACGGACTTTTTACGTTATAAGTTATTTTACTCGGTGCCTTAATCAAGTGGAAACCAATACGGCATCTGTCTCCTCATCTAATCAGAGATGCCTTAACTAATGGTTTTGACTAGTAAAAAAAATAAAACAAAACTCAGTTTGGCTTTCCAAACTTACCAAAATCACCTTACGTAACAGTCTTATTGCGTACTGTACTAAGCTTCTCCAAGTGGTAAGCAGTATACGTGAAGCATAGCCCTTCTGAAAGTTATTTCCAAGCTGTTTAGCCACTCTGATCTAATTTTTACAGACGAAATATCTGCACCAGTCCGAAAAAATTACATGGCTAGTGGAGTCGAATGTGCATTGGCACTCTGAGACATCTAGATTACCAACATGTCAGCCATTTCTGTTTGAAGGGGTCCCCAAATGGTTCCACTTGGGTTTATTTTTCTTCTCAAATGGTGTTGCGTTTAAGTGTCTCAAATAAAATTTGAGAATTCATATTGATAGAAGTCTGAAACTGGAATGCTTGGGGTCAAAGGTTGGATGGAACACTCGCATTCCAATCTGTTGACAGAGGTACTGGAGCGCAAGAGCTCATTTAAGTACAGGATTTGACACGGTTTCATCTACACCTAACTTTAAACAAGGGTACCATTCCTTAGCAATTCTCCCGCTCGTTGAATGTAATTTTTCTGTTCGTATTATCAGTTCGACAGAACGGATCTTGTTACAGACACCAATCAAAAGCCCGCAGCCGAAGAGCGAAACCAAGCGATCAATAAGTATATTGACATGTAGGCTTATAGCCTAACGCATGTAGACTATGATGTGTCTTTAAATGTTAAGACCATAAAATTTTATCTGTCTTAGTATACATGTTACTTTATACAGAAACATAGATCACTATTGAAACAGGTCCCCCTGAAAGTGGGGATAAAGTAATACAATAGCCAATCCCCCTCTGTACATAAAATATATTCAGTCGAAAGTGTTTTCAACCTTAAACTTTTCTCTCTGAATTATATTCTTTGCAAATGGATTAAGGAAAAAAGGCCTTGACTTTATGTCATACATGGCTGTCACGCATCTCTTTCACAGCTAGACAAAGCTTCAACTTTAGTACTATCTGGGCCCTGGTGTTTGCCTGATGTCTGTCTAACACAACCGCTACACTCTTAGCAAAAATGGCTCTTTATTTACTTCAAAGGCTCTTTTGATATTTCAGTGCAGTTGTTGGCAAAGCATAGATTTGCAACACTCTCACAATCTACAGTCGTCAGTGCTGCCTTCTGTCGCGGAACTGGTCAACGGAATGGTGTTAACATTGCCTGATTTTTTTTTTACTCAGGTCATGCGAGGAACTTTTTAGGAATAAACTACCACGAAAACCTCAGTTCATTTATTTGCCTATACCTATAAGGGAATCAATGTATAGGGTTAGAGTTAGATCAGGTTTTACGGCTCAGTTTCTAACCAATTAGTTTTTAAGTCGGGCCGGCCACAGCCTTTTTCCAGTTGTGGCTCACTGGTTTGTTTTCCCTACTCCATTGCTTACGCTGAGCACCAAGCACAATGACAGTAGGTACCATTTTTAAAGTCTTTGGTATGACCCGGCCAGGAGTCGAACTCCAGACCTTCCAGTTGCAAGTCGGATGCTCTAACCACTTGACCATGCAGTCGGTCTAGGGAGCTTGCACCTAAGGTCAAAAGGTCAAATTCAGTGGATGCGCTAGATGTTCTGGAGGACACTGCACCACGCACCAATCTGCTTTAGTACGTAACCTAGCGTCCGCGTGTGTTTGTTTGTCCTCCAGAACGTGGTTGCGTTAGTTGACTTTTGCACCCATGAAACCTCTCTATGAAGAAACATCTGCTTATTACGTTTTTGTTTCTTTCGAGCCCGTTAATTTTGACAACTTGAAAGAAAACAAGAAAATAAATAATCTGATTAAACCGTTCTTTTATGGTGGTCCTAATGCACCTCTTCTGTTTCCGGTTTTTGAGCAGTACTATGAAGATTTGCAAGTGAGCAGTTGTCATCTTTCGCGCCTTTAATATTGAAATGGAGAAAGCAACAAGATGACAGATGAACATTTTAAAGCATTCAGAAACGAGAAGGCTGGCTTACGATGGGAAAATATGAAGCCACGTCAGGTTGCCCTTTTACATGGGATTAAAAGGAATGGCCTCGAGTCGCACGGTCCCACCATTTGTTAAAGCCAGAAAAAGCTGGGCACAAAAGGTTGAAGAGTTAAGAAGTTCTTTATCAGGTATGCACCCACTGGAGTAATTCACTGCTTAGGAAACGCTCCATTTTCGATCGATTTTATGTCACCTTTGCTCTCATTATTAAGAGCTCGATTGAAAACAATCAATTCTTTAACGAAATATTTCCTTTCACCCCACTTTTTGCGCATGAAATCACAAAGTAACAATTAAATGCGTGCGCCTGGTTTGTGCAGGTAACTTAGGCCAGCCCCAAGGTGACTGACCAATTACCGCGGGCATATAATTGATTGTCCGGAGTCGGTCGGTCAGCGGATAAGTGGTCGCCATTATTTTAATGAACATTCGATAATTAATGGCATCTAATTGGCATTGAGTCACCTGAGCGGGACGACCTGAGCAGGTTCAACTTGAGCCAGCGAAGACATAGCAGCAAGCAGATGAATTCTACCTGTGAATTGAGCTCATTAAAACATTAACCTAAAGGTGATGACATATTAACGGTTTGGGGAAGTGATGCTTGTCTGTTAGTCCAATCTGAAGGTGACAATGCTAATCATAAAAATCGGAACTATAGGTTAATGACTCCTGAAAAGCAGTGTGGATACATATGTTGCTTGTATGAATCCGATGTGCGTCTGGAGATGGAGGGTATCGTCGCTACTAACAGACTAACCGTACCCGTATATTGCATGATCGTGTTGAGTTAAACTTGTCAATGTGCCCTCAAGCTTGCCAGATGGCAGTGATATTCTTCCACAAAAATACTACCAAATGAAGAGATTTTTTTGTTTTAGTACATCTAACTTATGAGGGCAAATACAATCCCCATAATTTGAAATTAGTTTACCTCGGCAATTCATGTACGTCTCTTTGTAAACAAGTGGCAATACTTTGTAAGTGACTTTTTAAAGTTACGCAGAATAACGTTTTGTTTTACTTTGACTATATATATATATATATAGTCTGAAATATCGTGACAGGTATTTGTAAGTGATAATAACAGTACATATGTAATATATCTAGCTATTGACTGAAAATGATGCCGTAGCGACTGTTTATTCAATTTCGATGATTGCCTTTTAGTAGAAGGTTTCTATATATATGAAGTTTATGGATTCAGATAATTACCGCAATAAGTCTGTGATTATCTACTCCAAATAACATAAACAATTGAATTGATTTTATCGGTTCTTAACCTTATAAAAACATGAGGAGTGGATGTTGTGGAATAGGTGTGGGAGCCAGCGTTCACACTTTAGTTTTAGGTGACATGTTTTTTTTTCTGAAACAATAATAGCGCCTGTTCTCTTCCCATCATGTAATCCATAGCTCACAATAATCAAGAAATCGCTTTTATTATCAAGTGGAAACCTTTTTGTTACTCTTAATTTAAAGGGAATAAGTAACCGCCCCAAACTTCTTTCAAACCATCTGCTACATTTTACAAAATCTTCTCCTACTTTCCCTCCATGCAGTGTTAGACCGATTTTTCGGTATTCAGGTATCCGGTATAGGCCGATATTGGGATTTCGAAATATCGGTACCGGTAATATCAGCTACTTGTTATATCGATACAACACTAGCTACAGCTATGATGCTTTCAAAATATCTAATGTATCCTGAAGTTGAACCAAGGAGTAACTTTGAATGAAGTCAACAATTTAGTGACAAAAATATTTTCACATGATGAAAAGAGCCACATATGGATCTGGATACCGAGGTATGATTCATATCGGAATGACTGCAGTTGCCCTTTTAATAAATTTCAAAAGCTCATAAATTTGCTAACTCGGGTATGTAAGTTATTTTCCTGTTATTGGTATGGCTGAGCTTTTTAGATCAATTTTTACACCAAATCTCTTAGTGAGTCTTCAGAGAAGCTTTAAAAGCTATACACGTTAGTGGGACTACTTCATTTTCAGTGTCATTTTTGACGAGAAAAGAGTGGCCGAATGGAACTCTTCAAGGGTCGGGCAGTGAGAAACGGAGTCACGCCTATTCTCAGAAAACGGTTACCGACCGACAAAGGTTGGACACAAATAAAAATGTCTGCGAACAATCAACTAGATTTAATTTTAATGCCACCTTTATGCTACAAATCGACTTCCCCATACCCAAAGAAACACACTTCCAAGAACTAAGCTGTCTAACGGTCCGTCGAACCGTAGACTCCCGCTGTCTGATTCGCCACAAGATCCCCATAGGCATGGGGAGTTAATGGCAAAACCAACGTGGAAAAATTACAGCTCGTTGCGTCTGTGGTAACAGAAATCTCGGATAATAAGGAAACCCTGCAATTATGATTCACGTCAAGTAAAGAGGATTCACTTCTCACTCAGTTAAACATATTTTCTCAGCCGTAATATCAATATTTGTAGGTATCATGTTCAGTTATACATCAAACTGCTTGTAGTAATTATGTCCAAAGAATGTTGCAGTTGAAGGGAAAGGTCTCATTTTATATGAAGCTGTTGGATATCTGTAGCTAGCATGTAATATAGAAAACTAATAAACTACTTTTTCTTCTATCTGTCTAAGAATTTTAATTCTTTTGATGTCAGCGTCTTTCACAAACAATTCGAAGGAATCCATAAGACGCATTAAATCATTTCAACATGTCTTGATCTTAATTTATTTCAAATTAGATACCGGTAATGGTTTTTCATATTTAATGATTTGAAATAGTCCTTTGTGATTTTTATCACATTCTTAACAACAAACTCATTTACTTTTATAAATGCAAAACTGGGTTTTTCGAGAAGGGTGGGGAGTAGAGGTCCTTTGCAATTATTAAACAACCTTCTCTCTAAATATAAAAGAGTGAATTGCCTACAGTGACCACTCTCTGTTTCGAGTGGAATTTCACTCTGCCTGGAGTGGTAATTCACTCATTTGGAGTGAGTTACTACTCCCAGCAGAGTGAAATTTTCACTCGAAGAAAGAGTGGTCACTGTAGGCAATCGTCGAAGAGTGAAATTCACTCTTTTTACATTTAGAGAGTTATACAACCTTAAGTTAAAGATACTCATACTACTGTACTACTAGCATCATATCAAAACAGATCACTTCCAAAGCATGTTTTTTCGTATATTAGGTGTTCTAATACCCCTCAAATTATTTTTCATGATAATACTTTAATTTATCAGTTTCCCGTTAATCTTACTTGACAGAAACGTCCAGCTATCAGCTACATCTCTCTTAAGACTCTCAATACCTAGAAGAACATTCCTGTCTCATTGCGCGAAAACACACACATAAACTAAGGGGTAGGGGGTAGACAGACTGATACAAGGCCGCTACGCAGGTTAAGCTCTCAAAGAATAAACTTAAAACAAGTTGAAGGTATCAAAACAAACGTTTTCCTGTGATATGGATTTATTAAAACTTACCATAACTAGATGAGTAAGATTACTAAAATGATATGACAACGCGACACGTTTATCGACTTCTTAAAAAGGGGGTCATCGCAGTTAAAAAGATTGTTTCTCTGGAAGATCGTTCTTGATGAGAGACTGATCTCTTTCTGACAACAAACTTCTTTGTGAGATGTCTCAACACCGCGATTTAATCCCGACTAGGGGACTCCCTCATGTTTAGCCGTCTCGTGATAGTTCCCGGTAAACTGTGAAATATGCATTTGTCATCGAGTTCCTTAAGTTCAAGCCTGACGGTCGGCTGAATTATTTTTAAGTCTTCGGGAAACTCATTTCAAAAATATTGTCGATATTATTGATAGGTGTTGCACTTATATGCTTTTGTTTGTTTTTTTCTTTTTCCATTCTCTACACTGACTTCAAGCCTTTACAGTTCTAAGAGTTGAAGAAATCACATGAGAAGCTAATATACAGGTTAAGAACGATTACGGATGACGTAACTGTGCAAAGAGAAGAGTTGAAAAAGTATATGATGATGTCACAATCAGTGACGTCATCATGAAGTGAGGGATTGCTCTGAGAAGTAGTCTATACGTTTCTGTAAGTTGTCAATTATACTCTCTAAAACAGTTAGGTAAACTTTTACCCAAGTTGGGCAAGTATGCCACCTTCTTAAATGTTGGGTAAAGAACTACCCGAAGTTGGTCAAAAGGGTACTCACGTTGGGTAAATTTTTACCAAATAAAGAGTAATTCTGTAATCAACTTGGGTGTTTCCTTACCCAACAGTTTAGAAGGTGCATACAGACATACGGATCCAACATGGATAAAAGTTTACCCAACTGCTTTTAAAGTGATATGAAATGCATTCGTTCTTTACACCAATAGCATTTCCGAAAACACAACAATGGATTTCCAACAGAGCAAAATATATGAGTCACATTGCTTTTAATTGCTATGCACTTACATCGAAAACCAAATCTTTAAGAAAAGTGACTCTTTAGCCAACATTTTTTTTCTGTTCTTGGGGCCTAGTCTTCCTCTTAACTTGTGGATAGATAACCGGAAGTGGAAGCGCAAGGTCGTAAGAAATAGAAAATAGAACATGTTCAAGAGGTGTAGTTAGTTCTTTTGTTAAATTGTCAGAGGACATCAACAAGGTCTAAAAATGTCTTCAAAACGTTTTGAATTATACCTCTATAAATTTATTCTAAAAGTCATTCCTTAATTTACCATTTTTCAAGCTTGTTACATTCGAATTGACCGGTTCAAGTCGAGAAAAAGCAAAAATATTTCAGAACCAAGATGAGCGCCGAATTAAACACGAGACTAGGATGCTCTTTCAATTCTTTAGCGATGATATTTACTTTCGCTCGGGTGAAACAGTTCAATTTCTACCATCCCGTATATAATACATTTCCACATGCAGATAGCTGAGTTTTTAATGTGGAACTTAAATGAACGATACATGTTCGATAAATATCCTTCAGGAACAAGTATGCCCGCGGGTCGTTGCTGTACGTTGATTCAGTTGAATAAATCGTTTTGGTCAAATTAGGAGAAAATATTCTTCAATCTGCTTAAGACAGAAAACACTATCAAGCATGCACTCCAACAAATCAATAGAAAAATTTAACAAGAGGGAGACCCGGAGATTTTTATTAGCGGAAATTCAAAAAAGATTAGAAAGAGTCAAGCACGAATTATCCGCACGAGCGATATACATAAGGCTACTCGGTTTATAACGATGAAACCGCAAATCGACAATTTCCATGTCATAGGCATCAATTTTCTTAGCGATTAAAATGCAAGGCCGAATTGTGAAGAACGGGTGAAAACGGAGAAACTAAAATATATTACCAAACATGCGTAAAGAGATTGTCCATCTATGCTTTCCACGGTGGTAATTTTGGAAAGGTATATTGTATTTTAAACAGGAATTTTGAGAAGAAGTTATGAAAGGTGATGATATCTTAGAAGAATGATTTTTACTTCTTCTACCACCTTTAAAATAAAGAAAAAACAAATTTCGTGTTTTCCTATCATGCATGAGAGAGTTTTGTTAAAATTAAGAATGGTGAAAAATGAAAAATCTCCATTGATTGCTGGCAAACTTGATCAATAGTTTATAGCTGTAATTGACAATAAATACTTGCCCAATAGTTTAAAGTTATAATTGATAAAAATTAATATTTATTAACTACGATTAACTATAAATCAGGTCGGGAAGGTTCCTCTAGCCAGTTTCTAAGATTAAGACCTGTTCATGACACATGCACATTTAAACACCGTAAACTACAGGTTTTCAGGGTCTATCCGAAAAGAAATACGAAATCAGGCGTATTGGAGTAACATTTTTTTTTCAGTAGTTTCAAAAGGTACATTTTCGTCGCTGTTACCCTTTATTTATACACGTGTAAGAAGTTAAGACTGGAACTAGACAGTAACATGTAAGATCATTACACGGACCCCAGACTATGTGGAAGTCCAATTATTCCTCCATCATGGGATGATACTGACAAGATATTGTAAAAAACACTCTACATACAACTCTGCATCCACTATTCGACGATCCTAGCTCTTCATTTCCTGTGCAGCTTTACTTTATTATTCATTGAATAAGAATGTGGGAAACTTATTCATAGTTGTGTGTTTGTGCGATTCTGGGAACAGAAACCTTCGTCGGGCCACTCTTCTTCAATTTCGTTTTAAGTATTTACCTAACCGTTTAACTGCAGTATCTAAGACATACTTTGTTTGACGTAAACGGCTTGCTATGCTCATCCCATTTGCTGTGAAGAGTTTGTTGCGCAATGAACCTCAGTGGTAAGATCGAGCGGCTTTTTTTTCTTTAAAAATGACTGAACAGCGTCTCAACTCTGTCCTAATGACATGAACAGTCGAAGGTAGTACACTGGCCTACCATTTACAGGATTTAGCGGCTAAAGAATCGACAGTTATACCCGTGGGGGAAATCTTGAGAATTTTGTGTTTATGTGTTCTTCTACTCAAAACTTCTTTCACGTCTTTTAACGTTAATGCAATATTGAACATGTTGTCTAAACGGAGATGAGGACTTAACGTTAGGTGGTGACAGTCTCAAGTGGTACCTCCCTGTGGGTACGACAAAATACTGGCACGCAAAATCAACGACAGAAAAGTTTACATGCAACAAGAGTCATACATATTTTTTTCTTAAATATTTGTATCAAATAGCATTCGAAACGAACCTAAAACCAATTGCCTTTAATAACACCCCGTGCGGTTCTACGTGCAGTCTTTTCATTTTCCTTTCGAAAAAGTACAATTTTTTCTTTTCAGATTGTATTTTCTGACTTTAACAATAAAATTTATCAAGTACGGTAGTCATATGCAAAATGCGGAAATAAAACACTATTGTAATCGCTTTTTCCCCCAAAACATGAGAATTTCAATTTAAACATAGGGGGTTTCATGGTTAACATGCAGCCCAACTGACAGTATCCCCCACCCGATCATAGTTCTCCCAGAGTAGAAAAAAAACGTGTTTAATCTCGGATGGAAAGTTAAAACAGTCCGCATCCTCTGGTATAGGCCCACACAGCTTTTTAAAATCATTGTTTTTGCCTGTTTATACAAACACACCTATGGCCTACACCAACACAACACAGCCAGGGAACAGTATTGTCCACTTTTCTCAGTTTTCTGTTATCCTAATTACTATCTTCAAATGTTCATTCTTTGTAAATGAAAACCCGATCGATGATTCAATTAAGTGGACACGCAGTGAGAAGTATCATCATTTGTAAACTCACCCCGGTCCTATCCATGCTTCATCCTGGCACCTCTATTTAGCGGGAATGATACCGCAAACTACTGAGCCCCTCCTTATCATGAAAGTGAAACTCGGCGTAATCCGCAGCCACTTCAGTTTGTATCTCACAGCTTTGGAGCACTTTGACAAACGAGGGAGATAGCTCTTAAGTACCAGTAGCTTTGAATATATGACTAGCTATGCTACAAATCGGATTGCGGCGAGCTTCAGAGAAGACTAGCCATGACTAGAACGATGCCTGTGTTTTCTCGCATGGTGGTGGAATGAAGAGAGTTCAGGGGGATTAGAGTGAAAATTAGGCCAGCGTGGTCGTAAATAGTGTTCACCTATTTATTGGATGGCAGTGCTTTCTTGTAGGGGAAGACAGAAAATTTAGAGGAGAAATGTTTGGGAGGCTGAAACAGGTCAAAGCCCCGTCGCCAAGGTGTAGTGAAGTTATTGTTTTTTACCGTGAAGTTTTCGTGTTAACAGTATGCACACCTGCGTAACTGGCAACCGCATTTGTATACTCATGTAGGACCCACTTGGCAGATACTAGATGGTTTGTCTTTGCGTCTGTGGCGCAAAGGAATGCCTTTGTTTTACAGAACACGCTCGTACACTGTACTCTTGGGATAAAGAGACGCAAATATAGGAGCTCTTCCTGAAAAGATCAGTGAGAACTATTCTCCACAAACAAGATCAATGAATGCGTAGAAATTACTTTGAAATTAAACGGTTTCGTGTTGTGACACAATAAAGGCGTTATACTGGCCTACGCGCTTACCACTGTAAAAACAAGCTCAGCGTCACAAAGACACTAGCTCGACAATATTCATATCAGACTTAGGAACCTTTCCCTGTAGGCCGAATCTTCAGCAGTGTATACATAATCTTAGCATCGCCTCACTGAGATAGCCTAACACAATGACATTCTATTGCAGTAGTTTCAACATGCCCCAGTGGCTTACATCTAACGACTCAGTATTGATTTTGATGGGACGCTTCAAATTATTCTATAAACGGAAACATCCAATTATTCCCTTTGTTCAACTTGGTAACTCTATTGACTGCAGGACAAAGCACACATTTGTTTGACGGCTATAAAAAAGATGAATTCTCTTTTTAAAGTTTAAGGCATGAATCAAAATGCCTTTTGATCATACAGAGAATTGTTGTGCCAACTTACACGAGGCCATGAAAGAACTTTTCATTCCAACTTGATTGTGAGACTCCCCCGTAAAAGCCTCTGTCCTATTGGTGTGCACTGTGGCCTAGAAAGCTGTTGCCTTTACCTTCGCCCCTTTCAGACACTCCTTGTAGCAAATTGTGTTCAATACTGAAATAACTCTGTTACTAAACTAAGCCATTTACCCTCGGGCAGCCTAACGTGGGTTTTGACATATCAATGTATCGCCTATACCGGCATCGTATACATACAGACCTGCGTGTGTTACCTTGTATGCGATTCGAAAAGATAAAAGAGGATGTAATGTATAGTCAATGGAACGTCTCCTTTGTTGCTTAACTCAGGTATTACTGGAACCATTTATCGGCAGTCACCTTTTATTGCCGACGTTTAACTTGAGTCGCTTTCAGTTTACAACTGATGACGATACGCTTCATAGGGGATAATTTAGTCGATGATTACCTAGTGGGTGATTTCAAAGACGAGTAATCCTATTGGCCACCTAAGAAAGGACAAGATAGCTTTATCCTCTCTTATTCTACATGGGAATCACTTAAGTGTAATTACAATTGCCTCATAAATGGGGTTCTTTTCTGTTGAAATGATTGGATAACTATAAGGACTACACAGTCGATCAAAATACCTTAACAATCCTCCAAGATAATTCCCCTACTGGTGTCTCATTCAAAGCAGTTTGAGGTAAGCATAAGATAAACCATCCTTCAATCTTTAGTAGGAAAAAAATCCTAATCACGAAGAATCTTCTCCCCAATAGTCTAATGGCTTACACGTACTGACGTACAATTCAGCATTCTAGATCTGTATACATGTTTTAACTTTTTATATACGCATACAAGCAAACCTTAACGAACACGTATCACAAATGGAGTATACCCCTTGTTTTTGTTCTTTGTTAATTTCAAGCACATTTTGATCATTACGGCGCTTAGGTTACATTAAACTCTTCAGAAGTTAAGGCACAAATGATTGGCTCTTAGGGCTGCGCTAAATGGACTTTAACTAATCATCCTTAAAAGTTCCTTGGTAATTATTATTTCAAAATAGTGACAATTCGCGATTCGTTTTCGCTCGCGCTTAATTCTCCTCCGTACTGTGAACCAAGAACAATAATTTGGTGAGTCAGGTAGGGGCTTTTTTTCCTCGATCCTCTGATTTTTAACCTGTGTATTGTTTAAATTATGAAAATGATTGATCGAGAGTTAATTATGACTTGATGCAAATCGAATGGAATCAATCTTGTTTGCAAGTTTCTCTTCGGTAAGATAAATGAGAACAATCTCCAACTACCAGTGCTTAATGTCATAACAGCTTAAGATTTATAACGAACTGCACAATGGGTCTCTAGGTGCATAGCCTAATTTGCATATTATTTTAATTTAGTTCAGAGATTGAGCCTAGCTGGGAAACATTTATTTGGTAAAGAAGAGATCTTTTCCAAATAAATGTAAGAAAAGTGCAAAGAATGATTTTTCTGGTTTGAGGAGGGACAGTGGGGGTAGGGTGGGGGTAAGGGTTGAATCTATCGTACAGTAATCATCATGTAAGGCAAGGTGATAAGCCAAATCCTGCAATAAGAGATGGCTGTAAATTCTTTTGCTTTTATAATTTACGGCATTCACATTGTGAATGAAATCATGTTCGAGTATGTAAGGCTAATTATGTGAGAAATTTGATACTCACTTAAGATAGCGACAGTACAGGGCCAATTGATCGATTGGCAAATTAAACGTTATACATTTTGGAATGAACACTGACACAACCCACTGGGCTGGGTTAAAAATAATTTTAATACCGGCAGTTCATCCACGTACTAAAGTAACATCGAGCCATGTAGCAAATAACTGAATATTTTGTTTAATTTTTCGTTGAGATATTGACACATTTGGAAAATTCATTTTTCAATCCATTTGTCGCAAAAGTCCCTAAAATGTGACATTTACAGGGCATCGTGGGGAAATGCAAGTTTTTCTAAACATAAATGAGTCATAAGTGTGAGCTCTGCAAAAACAAAATAACAGAGCTCTGCCACAACTTGACATTGGGAAAACGTTTATGCCACTTTCTCTACGAGTCGAGGCAAAAGAACCTCCGAAAGAATTTTAAGCATCATTCCAAAAAGGGCTCACATCTTTCATTTTCTTTCATTTAGCCCAGTAAAGTTGTCTCACTTGACATATTACACTGACATAGACGTGATTTTCATACGGGTATCAATGCGATTAGTGAGCTATAATTTTCAAAGACATAGCAGCTCACGCAGTTGAAAAATCTTACACCCACAATGACTATCTCTTCACTTCACAACCAACTTCTTCTGTAACTTGATAAACGATTTAAATTCTCAACACAGACGCAGCGAGTGTTTCCCCGTTCCTACGTCGCTTCAATTTTTATCGCAGTTTACTTACACACTGCTTCGTATTAGAGACAGAGCTTGTTCAGTACATAGCCCAAGGGTGCCTATATATCACACTTCGTACATTGTTACCCACCCTCGGCAAATACCACGCACGTGGATGACAGTCTTAACGGAGTATATTTGTAAATAAATGTCTTTACTCGGACTCAGAGATACAGACGAGTTTTCAGACATTTTTGTGTTGTTTGTCAAAAGATTTTAACTCACAAAAACAATAAAAAGACAATAAGTGTGCTCAAGAGCGGAAGGAATTTAAACTATTCCATTGAGACCCGTCTATCTTGACTTACTATCAGTACAAGAAGAACTTTTCAATAGAGTATCAATGTACTTTAACTTATTATTGTTGACATTAGACACACGGTGTTGTATTTTTATTTAATATTTTGTTAAGTCTATTGCAAGTATTACCTGTTATTTACCAGTGTTTCTTTAAAGACGTCTACACGTGAAGAAAAAACTCATTTTACCTCAGAGTTCTCTACTTATATTCAATGTTTCCATCATTTTACATTCATTCACTTTAAGTTATTTAAGACTTTTTTAATTCCAGGTGTCTGTGTTCGGTGAAATATTTCTAAAGTGAGAAACATTTGTTGACAAAGAAAAAGGTAATTTTACAAAAATTGATGATTCAAACTTTGGTGTGTTTCTTTGCTACTTAGTTACCTCCTACTCACGGATTACAAAGCACTTGTCTCTCATTGTCGAAATGAGACAGCAACGTTTAACTAATGAAAATATGAAGTAAATACTACATTTTTTTTTTGTAACTTTCAACTTTCAGTAAATTAGAAAAAAATAAGCTAGTGAATTTCTTAATGAATTTTCTGATCTGTAAATGGGATAGTATTACTTTTCCTTTTTCAAAAATTACTTTTAAAAATAGAAAATTTACATGTATGATTCCTTTATATTTACATCAGTTTATGCGTATATACGAAAATCATTTGTTATGTTTCTTTTATAACACTCACTGAGAAGCTTTATCATTTGAAGATTGGTGATGACGATAACAATCAAGCAAAACAATGTAGTCATTGTGTCTATTTCTTACTGTGTGATACAGCTATTTGACAGCAAATAATCATTCATTTTTGATCTCCGTTTGACTCTTCAAATCAGGACAAGCGTCCTGAAAAACTTCCAAAATTATTAGGGAGCATTAAAAATAAATAAAAAAAAAATACTTTTTGTCTTCTATGATTTAAAAGAAGAAAGAGGCAGAAACGCACAACTTAAAATATTGACCCTTCACCTGTTATCCTACGAAGCTGAAATTATACAGTATGGACTTATTCTTTCTTAGTTTGGCCTTTATGGGAAGTTAAACAATAAGATCAATAAATGAGAAACGATAAATTTTAAGGGGAATACTAAAGAGAGGACCTACTGAAGCTCTTTCCCTATCATGATGAAAGTAGGTCTAAAGCTTGGATTTTTACTTGTGAAGCCTTAAACCTTTCTACCAAACTATTCGTCGAAAAGAACCAAAAAGCATCTCCCACCTGTCCCAGTTCTGGACTTTTTAAGATAACTCAACATTTCCCCAGATATATAAAAATGAAGAAACGACGAGAAATAGCCGAAATTGACGAAATATGATCCCTTTTCTCATTTGGTGATTTCGAGACACGTGATCATAAAAATTGCTTTATGGTTGAAGTTTGTCTCATTTTTTGCCTTAAACAGAACTGTTTAATTTGGTTAAACCGATCCCGCCTGCCATACCCACCTCGGTTAACTATGATCTGTAACAAGCTTTACACTCTGTGTGGTGTTCTCGCCCAGGCTGAGAGAATCTGGGGTTCTGCATTGAGCAAGGCGATAGAACCGACAAATATGAAATTAGGTTTCCCACCATGACATCGGTATCAAAGTTCTTCCACAAAGTAACATCACACCTGGGGCAATAAATTAAAGATGATTTTCTTTTATTCTGTTCTGTATAGTAGTTCACATTTTAAAGTCAATCACACCTGGTTGCAGGTTTGACTGGGCCCTTCTTTGAAGTAGTTTATTGTTTGATCAAGCCATTTGACAATATGTACTCTTGTTACCAGATAGGTATAATGGCTGTGTTCGCCCGTTTTTGACCGTTTGCTCCCAAATTTGATTATAACATTAGCACAGGGAAAGATTTTCCAAGCAACATTTATAGATAACTTCTATTTTACGCATTCTTAGACCGTTTTAACATTCGCTTTAAATTTTTTTCACCACAAGTGACCTTACTACACGAATGGTCTACGCTTTTCTTTGCAGTTTGTCCTTTCCTAATGGTATGACTTAAAACGGTCACACAATTTTACATTCGATATATTTACTGTGGAAGTATGTCGCCCAAAATGAACACAATATATTTATGTAATTTTGTGTCTAAAGATGTATCGTTATAAAGATCAATCCAGACCTTAGCCTTTATTTATCACCCACTGCCTAAGTCGCAGGTAAGCTTACCTCATTCGGGTGTAACCAGCAACCATCCAATTATACTACACAACTTTTTTACAGCCCATAAACCCTGTAGATAAGAGTCGAGTCTTTGCATTGTGTCTGAGTTTATATAAATCTTTAATACCAGGGAGATGCTACAACCCAATCTTACGGTACCAGCCTGATTTACACGGTTTATGTGTCTCATACATTCTTACGTACATACAGTAGCTTTTGTCTGTCTTCTCCTTAAATCCCATTTCAAGTGATTTCTATGACGAGTCACCTTAACTTTATCTTTATTCGACGATTGATATGTTATTAACTTGTTTAAACAATCAAGTGTCGAGTGCCCGCTAGTATATATTTTGCGTTCTAATTACAGCTCAGCCAAGGTTGTATAAGTGTTGCTTACTGTATACACACAGCACTGTTTGCATGCAGCTTTCATACCGGACAAGCACACAGCTACTCCGCTATACAAAGCTGAACCAGTGCTATATTTCATATATATCGTTGACTGACCTTTATTTGTGAGGTATACTATATACTGACTTTCGTGGTTACCGAAAAAACCCTTTTCAACTAAGAACATCAATGGCGACCGTATAGGAGTATAAACCGCTTTGTTTACTCACGGATTATGAATGACACAGTATTCTATATTTGTCAGACTTGTACGACTTTGGCAAAGCACTGAGGTGATTCAGTGAATTTCTTAATACATTCTCATGGTTTTGGCTACGATTTGCTCAAATTTCTTGGCAAGACGGAACATTATCAAGTATCCTCGGTACCGTGATGCTCCTGGCACAAACGGAAATTGTTTTTACAAGAAATTACAAAAATTAAAAAAATAAAAATATGAAAACGAAGAATAATACCAACTACTATAAGGCCTATCATAGCGCAGTAATTTCTAATTTCAACAGCAAAGATTCCAGTCAAAAGACAGTAAAACAAACATTTTGATTAGTAGATTCTTTGATCGAACAACATTCATTCGAAGAAAATCTGAAAATGATAAATTGAGTCGAGATTACATTTAACCCTCGCTCCACGTAGCAATGCCCCTATCTCAGCGTCGTTCCTGTGACGAGTGTCCTTGATAACGCCCAGAACGCCGCGCGCCTTATGGCAATGTCTGGAGGGTATGTATTATTATAAGCCTCTAGTATCCCGCGGTGCACAATAAAAGGCAACTGGTGTACCCGAAATAATACGGCGATTGCCACCATCTTTTAACTATCTTAGAGTCATATTACAAGGCAATTTAATGACATTGTTCAAAAATTGGATGTAAATAAATAGCTTTTTCATGGGCGGGGTTGATACTTCAAGTTTTGCCCGCGGGTGTGCAACGCACCGGGGTACTTGTGAAGGGAGGGGAAATACAACGCTACGCAGCGGCACAGTGTGGGGCTTTTTATAAAGCTATTTGAAAGAAGGTAGTACTTGTATTGCGTTACATCATTTGACTTTATGGCTAGTTTTTATAATTTAAACTTACATGCTGTGACTGCGCCATGCCATATCTAAACGTGTTTTAAATTGTTACGTATTACTGTCTTTGTTTATTAATGAACGGTATAAGATATTTAGTTACAATGATATGAATTCATAATATAACCCTATTGTCTCAGGATGCAGAGTGGAGAAATTGAGATAACAACACTTGCATTGGTTCCATAGCATTGATTCGAAAGAGTATCCAATCAAATATATCAATTCAGTTTGCTTGTAAAACAATCATTCCTAAAGAAAATTTTTCACGTGATCGGATGTGGGAGGATGGTAGTGAGTGGTTCCATGTGTGTTTGTAGAGTTAGGTGTAAGTGTCACAGTAAGCTGCCGCAGCAAAGAATGACTCCAATTATATTTTCTTTTGTTCTCTTTTTGTGAAATATATAAATAATCATAAAGTTTGATGTATATTACTGTGATGTTTCAATCTACCAAGGTTAAGACTAGTCTTTTCTTAAAAAAGACATTCTTGGACATATAGCTTGCGTTACAGTCACTCTTAGGAATGCACTACTAGATTTAAGGGAAAAGAAAACGTTTTCTCATAAAGTTTGGAAAGTTACAGAAATCAGTAAATATTCTGATGTCATGATAGCACTGCCACTGGCTGTAAAAATTGTCTCAACAAACATAGCCTCAACATCATACAAAACTGATTTACTGTGAGACTGGTGTTAATTCGGAGGGCCACTACTTAAAAGCGAAACGTGAGTACAGAACGGGGACAAAAGCATTCAATTTAGCGAACATCGTAGCACAAGATGCACACCTTTCATAGGCTTATTGAAAAGGGTCCTCAAGGCCTGTTGGGGATTGTCGGTTAAATCCAACCGTTGTTTGCCATAATGGGGGTGTATCTGGTTTTATTCATGGGATAATGAGGCTTTAAAAGCTTCCACCTTTAGTCCAACTTGTACCTCCGTGTTCTGGTAATTCTCAATTCAGCCATGGAAAAACTCAAGTGATTTCCCTTTTCAATGGTTGAAAGCTTTTAGAGTGGGGTAACTTATCCTATGACAGCTTGGAGCTCTCAAGTCGAGCTTGGTGTGGAAAATAAATAACTAGAACAAACTGATTGGTAACTTGGTTGGACAACTGGAATTCCAGAAAAGAGCTCTTCACTTTTATGATTTTAACAATCGAAGTAAATCCCTCCAATTTCTCAAAGTAGTTCTTGTAATTGTTTAATCCCTGGTTAGAAAAACACGACGCAAAAAATCACCATTCATTTCAGTTTCTTAACCTGTGTCACAAAAACATATTAACTAGTTTTTCAAAATCATACGTTTTGTGGTAACTTCTGATACCATCCCAATAAACGCGAAAACTACTGATACGAAAACAAACCGAAAATTAAAAAGGGGACTCGCAAAAATGCCAATTCGATAAAAGAAAAAGTACCATAAAAAGTGACAGTAACTTTTATATATTGCTAGTTCTATACCCCAATTGTGTTGAGCAGTTCGTTTCCCGAGTACAACAGCCAACGAAATACATCAACAAATTTGATCCTACAAAATATTGAGTTAATTTTGACCGTGAATGGGTTTTACTTTATAATACGGTTTTAATTGACACATATCTGACGCGAAACGTTAGACAGTATTGACAAGTTGGTGAGAACAACTACACAACATCGAAGAGATGATCAAAGTTTACCCAAAGGACTTGGATTTCCTTGTGTATACTAGACAGAGAGCTACACGTACATTTTTTGTCAATACCCACTACCACGACGACTGTTGAACAATCGCGATAAGCACTGGAATAAATTAAAATGATTTTCTGCTAGAGAGAATTGTTATTCTCCTGTTTATGTCTGTGCCATAACTGGCTTGAAAAAAATTACATTTTATAACAAAAAGTCATTTCACTTGTGACGAAGCATGTTCTGTAGATCTTACCTTATTTATTTGTCGTATATGGGGGATTAAAAGTCTTTTTAAAATTGCATCATTGTGAAATCATCATGTAAAAGCCGATAGGTAAATATTTCCTGTGAATCCTCTTTTCATTTCAAATATGAATGCATTAGCCATTGTGACATCTAGTTAAAGACAATACATTTGCATGAAAATCGAACGTTGCATTTACCTAATGATATTTTAGCCTGTGTCTTGATTCCCAATGATATTAATGCTTTCATTTCTTGAGTTCGTTTCCTTTAAATTAATGTTTAATGAATCTCAGATCCATCCATTTTGATAGAACAATGCGTCCACGACTTTTAATTTATCTCGGAAATTTGGCTCCCTAATCTCCAACATGTATGCAAAATAAGAAACGAGATATTACACATAGACAAAAGATGCTTTCGTATTACAAAACGAAATGTGATGATACAGTCAAGCGAGCTTTCTCACATGATGGCCGAATTGAAAGCCACGATGTTGCAATGAAAGAGACGTTTTGCAGTAAAAATAAATAATGATTTGGGTGGTGATGGATCCCAGTCTCTGTAAGCCGAATTTTGGGTCACAATAACATTTCATTAGTCAACGAAACCAGAATACTCTTCATGTTAGTGGTAACATAAAGTAAGATTATATGTCCGTTATTGAAATTTGACAACTTAGGGAAAAACTAAAAGTGAAGAAAAAAAAATAAAAGGAAAGTCTTCTGGAAAACTTTGGTCAAGATAATTGTTGACACCAAAATATGGTCGAGATAAACTAATGAGGGTTTCGTTAACACGAAAGGAGGCAAATAATTTTTACTAGTACAGGAACTTAGCAACCCATATTTCTTTTTGCGTTTATAATTTACGGTTTTAAAATTCATAGCTGACCATCTCCTTTTTGTACATTTTAATCGGCTTAAGTACACAATATTATTGACAGAACTAACGATAACAGCACTGTGTTAAGACAACACTTTGCTTTTTGCTTTATTTACAAAACACTTTTAACTTAAAGATTTTGGGGTGTTTTTTTTAAAAAAAGTGAAATTACCAGGTAAAGAAAGTTTTATCACTATACAGTGCTATTCGTGAAGGAGGTTTTTAGGCACAGCCGCACTTAATGTGGCATCTAATAACCAACTGTGTAATGATTCGGATTATGTTCACAATGACAATTGATTTCTAGATAAAGATCCAGTGATGTGTAAGAGAAGCCGATCTCCGGTTCAGTAACCAAGCTCTTCTACAATGTTAACTCAATGAATGACACGTTAGAGGTCGAAAAGAGAGATTTAGAGGGACTTACCGTGTTCTCCTCCATACCGTGGATCCCCGGTGCATGGTGCAGCATGAGGTCCGTTTGGTCGGGCACGAGGCCGTGTGGGCCACCATGCATCAAAACATCCGGCCGACGAACTCCCGAGTAATCCCTGGCAGAAGGCAACTGCATGCCTGGGTGTTGAAGATGTAGGTGATCCGTCTCCCGCATGTTGTGATGGCCTCTCTGCTGAGGGTGTAGCTGGAATTGGTGCTGCGCTTGCGGGTGTATCGGGTTGAGATGTGAGTAAGGGTCGGCGTTGACGTGAGCATGGTGGAAGTCGAGCTGCGACTGTGGTTGAGTAGGGTTGTACGGTGGTGGGAAGTAAGGGGGTTGAAAGTCGGTGGCGGTGATTGGAGGGTGTGATGAAATCCGCGAGGCAGGTGAGAATGAGCTGGTGGCTCCCACGGCGCTAGCGCTGAAGCCATGTCGATGGCTGATCAGGTCGGAACGATCCTGAGAGGAGAACGAAAGGGCAAAAGCACTGTTATTCATAACAAGTGATGCGTTATCCCGACTTGAGAGAAACTTGCAAGATGTGAAGAATTATATTAATAATCCACAATGCGTTAGAGGACTGAAGTTGACGAGTTGTTTAAGTCGATGAAAAATCCTAAAATGAATATTTTTAGATCTAGATACGAGGTAACCAATCCGTTAACCTGTTCCGCTCAGAATTCATTCCATACTATTTTCCTTGCTTTGGGTTTCCTCAGATAATTGTTGCTAGATACTTAAGCGCAGTATTTCTATACAGTTCGAAGATGTTATTCGTTGAACCGTTTTGGTATCACTCATACATTTCACATTAAATTTTTTTCCAGAAAGTATGTAACAGCATTCAAAAATACGAAAAAAGTCTTACAATATGAGAGAATTTTTCGAAGAATTAAAACCAGAAGTTGCATAGACCATATTTTCACAGCTCCTTGACCCTCGTCATATTGGCCAAATCGTAATTCATTATTCAATATTTTTTTAACTTCAGGAAGCAAAATCAAAACCGTGGAAAATTAAAATCCGGATTGGAAATAGTTAATACCTCGAACATAATTTTAATTCCGATATGATGAAAAAAAAGTTAACGGTTAATAAAATGACCATGAGAAAAAGAAATCCTTTGCTTTAAGTTTAATACAGAATAATGTATGCAAGTTGGACAAGCGTGGTAATGCTTGTACATCCACCAAAAGCGAGTAACCGACTGCTGGGGAATGGAGTATTAAGAAAGGTTTTGTTACCAATAATAGGATGGTGACACCCGTAGGGTGGAAATGACCAGGGGACTCGAAACGAGTAAATGAAACGTTACAATTACGGACAAATAATTTTTACCGGTCAATTATGTATTGGTAAAGAGAGAGAGGACGTCGAGCACTGCTGTACTGATATACAGTAAAACAAAATATTATTATATTCTTTACTCTTCTTTTGATTACCAAACGACATTAACATTTGAGTGCATTCGTTAATATGTTTGTGATATCACTTTACGTTTTGTTCTCCACGACACAGATGTGAAGTTGACGGAAACGTTTTGAAAGAGAAATATTTAGAAGTCTACCTGCTTAATAATTTGATTGCTTACAGACTTCTAAACATAACATAAGAAAGAGTACAATGCGTGCATTTTACCATAAAAATGAAAACAAGTATAAGGTAACATATTGACTTCATTACTTAGAATCGTTCGTAAAACACTTATCTCATTTGTCTGTTTTAGACAAAATGCAATTTCCCCCTTATATTTTCAAGAAGAATGAAAATGACTCGCTTTCCTTCACTATAACATTTGCTATATTCTTAAACTCTTTACATTTATCTTAAAAAAGGTATATCGACTAAATGACGTGGTAACGGGTCTAGTTAAATTTGTTCGAAATCATAGAAAATTTAGATTTAAAATAAAATGTATCTTAAAGTAACTCGTATGCAAATAATACCAAAATAAATAAGATTTCGGAAATCTGCTCCGCAGTCTACACAAATTCCAATTATTTACAAAAAGGTACCACAACAACCAACCGATGGGTAACTTTACAAGAACTGGCAAGGCCAAGAACAGTGTGGAAATATTTGTAACTTCCTACAAAACGCCTTAAGCGCAAGTCGACTGAGTACTAGATAGGATTTCATGTCACAACATTAGACGCACAATGTGAAACGGCAGGCTGTCAGTGGGCGCAATCAGTACGAAGCGATGAGGGCCTCGGGCCTCCGCTTTGGGGTAACATAGCTGAAACAGTTTTGGCAAGGTAGTCTCGAATACCAGGTGAATATTTCATTGCACGTATTATGTATTTCGGCACTATTTTGAAGTTACCAAAGACAGAAAAGTGAAACAGAACTATTGTGATTTTACTTTGCACTTACCTGAGCCATTGAGGGAGACAGGTTCACCGGCATATAACAGGTCAAAGTGGACGAATAACACAAGAAAAATCTGTTACGTCCTGCTCAGGCAGGTAAGAAGGCTGTTTTGACGTGTTGATTACACGGAAATTGTCCCGCTCTAAACACTCTGGTTACCGCCTCATAGCTGCTCGTTAACAATAGAAAATACTACACAAAACAAGAGAGATATCCAAGTCCCCTTCTGCGATGACTCAGTGGGCTTCTACTGGGAAGCTGTCGGTAGGAATGCACTACTTCTGTGGCCCTACGGATGCGATCCAAAGTTTACATATAACGGCGGAAATTGGATTACTCGTTATGTTGAGTGCTGTGGGTTACCTTACCGCGAGAGCTGACAGACCAGGAAACAAGCTGCACAAGTTTTCAGAAGTTTCGGAAAATAAAGAGTGGTTGTAAAAAAATAGAGGAGAAACCCAAAAGTAATTCGGCGCGAAAAAATTAAAAGATGTTACTGCAAAGATAGTAAAACAATTTTGTTGCTTCGGGAAAAGTTTCTGACTAAATGTGACCCGGTCATTAACTTCCTGTGACTTTTCTACGGATCTCTCTAAGTCCTCATCCGAGGTGATGAAGAAGCTATACTTAGTGTTAACGTCGCAGCTAGGCCTGACGAGCCATGGTCTAATTAACCAAGTGCCACTGTGTGATTGCACACCATGTCAAGAACCGCTGTGCTTAGTCTATATGCGGGGCTTTCACCATTCAGAATCAACAGAGCCAATCGGGTGTAAAAGACAACGATACTGAGTGGTGGGAAGTCCTTGAAGCCACGCCTGCTTATGAATAGTTACATTGGGTCGAAGGGCGGAGAATACTTTGTTTTGATATTGAGGTTGGAGTATGGGGATTTTTGTACTACATCAAAGAACGAATCGTGAAAGTGTTCATAAGGGTTTTCTCACCTTCTAGATTTCCAAACTTTGGTAACTAGGGGTAGAATTAAACTAATTGTTAGCATTGTACAAAAGTAAGGCTGCAATGCACGTAATTGGAATGATTTGCAGTTAATTAAGACAAAAAAGAACACTTTTAGGAGAAACAAACATAAAAAATTGATTGCAAGGTGAAGATAATGAACGGGTTGTCGTATAGTCTTAGAGGTTGAGCTTCACTTGTACGAACGAATCGAACAGGAGTGTTGTTTTGGCTTAGTTGATTTAGTAGTTAAATTTAGTAGTTGAATGTGGCGATTCCGACGCCTTTCTAAGCATATTTGATAACACGATTTTTTAGCACTTTCGTTTAATTGAATTTCATTAAAATTTACAATACTGCATATGGTACCAGTATTCCTATTAAACTGCACTATTTACGCTGACAGCCTGAGAAATTGTTCAATTAGTCAAAGTAATTCCCAACAACACGGGCACCTAGTTTTGTTTTCTTCAGATTCAAACAGGTTTAGGGTTGGAGAAGTAAATAAACTTTGTACATAACTGTCCACGAAGCTAGGGTAATTAATTTGCCATGCTAACAAATACACGCCGCGTTTAAACATTTCATTAGATTCGGATTCCAGAAGCCTCCTATTCATTCGGTGACTTTAGTTTGGTCTGTATAATTGTCACGGGTACAAAATTTACGTAGCTTTGAAAGCAATACCTTTCCTCAGCTCTGACAGTCACTTCACGAGCAATTAAGGTCCCCCCCCCCCACTCCGAAACGAGTATATTGAACTGTTTCAATCAAGGGGGTAGCATGTATAATAGGCCTATATAGTATTAATGTCCGCATATACTTCGACGCAAATAAGAAGAAAGATGAGAATAACAACAAATCCCACGGTTGATATTGAGGAGTGTTATATAATTACAATGATGTACCGATGAAATTTTTGGTCCTACCTTGGAGCTTCTTCAGCAGAAGTGACAGAAAGCCGTAATCTATATGGCCCACAAGGGCATGGCATTGCACAAAAAGTACAAGGATTAAGGGGTCAAAGATGAGCTTAGATACCCGCTTAGTGTAATACCACCAAAGTGGCGGCTGATGTTGGGAACTTGAAGATCTTCAACATGGCTGCTGCTGTTCAAACTAACTGCCAACCAGGCGGGTAGCAAAGGTTGGGTAAGTAGGGGGAGGGGGTTCAGACTACTCTAACCCAATGATCCCAGAGGTGCGCAGACCACGAAGCTCTCCCAGTCGGAGCTGGTTCAGATCGAGGTTCACCTCAGGAGTTTTTTAAGTGTTTTAGATAAGGTTCCAAGGGGTCATATCGAAATATTTCCCCCCAAACAGGGGGCATCTGGGGGCATCATTGTGAGTAACAGAAGGTGTTTAACTCCCGCGCTTCGTATGCTCTTTACGACAATCTACTATTTCCATATTTAAATTCGTTTGTAGCCTGTTACCTGTAAGCACCCTATATGTTCTTCCGTCCATGAGTGGGCTTTTACCGTCAAACATTCAACTTTTCAAAAATTATTTTGCGACGAGCATGATTTTGCGCACCATAGCAAATAGTTATACCATTATTCGTGAAACCCCTAATACCAAACCCTCGCTACGGGGCCTGTGGAACAATTTATTTGTTGTTCTTCAAGATCTGTTACTCGTTATCATTATTTTCTTTTTTAATTTAGCCAGCAAGAAAGTAAATTGCGGAATGATTAGACCATGACATATTTTTAATTTTATAAATGGAAAACTTGATAAAAAAGAAATACACCTAATCAAAAGAGGGCACAAAGAGAAAGTTTGTCAAATTTGTGACTACATCTTGACAAAAATTAACAGAATTGGTTCCTGTTTTAGCAAAATCTATAGTCAATTGTGAGTCAAATACTTTACAAAATTGCGCCTACTGCTCACAATTTTCTCAGAGTACAAAGCAACATTGTTGTTTGACTTATCCTGTTAAAGTAGAATGCAGCCTCACCTCAATTTGAATAAGTACACCTTAGTGTCCTAATTCATGAATGGCTCCTTTTAATCACATGACAATATTTTTGTTACGGGTACTGAATTGCTAAATTCATGCAAAAGAACTCCTTGGTTTTCCTTTATTATTCAATATTTGTTTTTGAACCATCATGAAAGATATTTTTTTAAGAAAATTTATGGGGAAATTTGTAAGATTTCGCTGATGTTCAAAAATCAGTTTGGAATGACTGACGGAGCATTACGATTGTAAGAGAATGCTCTAAGAATAAAACAGAGATGTTATAGTAACGGTTCCTTCAAATGATTTTTGTATTTTGTGCCCTCGCAAAATCAGTGGCCGAAATATGCATATTTAAAGGTTGAAACAGTTTCAGACAAAGAAAAAATTCCCCAAATAGTGCGATGAAGAAAAGATGGCTAAAAGCACAAGAAACGAACAAATAATCAACTTCAATCAAATAGTACATGTGACGCCTGGTTTGATTAATTTATCCTATCCCCGAATGCAAAGTATGAGATCTCTTTTCAGAAACAAATATATTCACTTTAGAATCATTCCAAGCTGACAGTCTTGATTTTTGCTCCGCTATGAAAACCTTTCTATGAGTCGGAACTCTCGCATAACACATTCGTAGGTAACAGTACTGATCTCGTGAAGGTAAAGTTATTAGTCTACCGGGTATCTTGCGTTCGACTTTCCTATTTCCCCGTTCCCTAGAGTCACCTAGACCATATATTTTTCATTTACTGTTCATGCATTTTTTACATAGAACGTGCTTGATACCGACATTTTTCCACATCACTGGAAGATCTGCCAACGACTGAACACACAAGACCATGTTCCCGACACTCCATGTAAGCCTAGTGACGCTCGAAGGGAATTCTATAAAATCGAGAGAGGAAGATTCATACGCGGGGAGGTTGGAGTAAAGACCACGTCTTGGCAGCGAATTTCATGTGAAAAGTGACACAAAGAAATACATTTTTACCGCTGTCGCGACAATGAACACCTTTGTTACACTGGCACAGATCGTGTCTGTCCCCTTCGGTGAAAAATTTGAACTCCACAACTATGAAAGAAAATCATTTTTTGAATTGGTACCAAATCACGTGGGGCAGTTGTGTTACAAGAGGACATAAAAGTGGTTTCATAAAAACATGACTTGAAGTTATACTCTAGTGATACAGTGATTCTAAGATGTTGCATTAGTATTATTGAATGAAGGCTGTCATTTGCTTTATACATAATGGCAGTTAAAAGCTCCCGTCGAGGCGGCTGTGGCTCAGGTTAGATCAGATTGGAACGTACTCATCCAACTGTCCAAAGTATCAAAATTCGCTTAAAGTGTACCTAAAGTCTAGAATTTTGAAAACATATATTTTAGAGATTGCAAAATGAATCTTATTGATCTAACTCCCATTGTCAAAGCTTGCTCCGTTGCTGAGATATTAAATGTTAAAATTTATTCACTTAAATCCAAATAGTCCGTTGCGCAATAATTTGTGTCCTTCTTGTGGTACAACTCACATCAAATGTTTTTTTTTCCTTTAAAAATTAAAAGTGTTTATATGACCTTGAACACTTCCTGTTTTGTTGCATGACATGCTGTACAGAGAGAGCTTGTATAGTCAAGTCACCTGAAAGTCGTAAGGATTCGATCACATTTTGGCACGAGTTGTAGTAACTTTCAGAAAAACAAAGAAATACAAAGGTTGTAATTTGAGTAGTACAACAATGACATCACAATTATTGCACAATCTACCTTTTTAAATTGAGTGAATAAACTTCAACATTTTATATCTCAGCCTAGGAATGTCCTGTGAAGATGGGATTTGGACCACTGGAATTCAGATTTCATGCTCTGTAATATATATTTTTGAATTTTCAGACTTTAGGTACACTTTAATAACAGGTATAATTTATAACCTAAGCCATGTGAACTGTTGTCAAGGGCGACGATATGTTCTCAATATTGGGGAACATTTTCAAAACATTTACTGTGTGAAAAATCAAAGTCAATGGGCGATTTCTCAAATATTGGGGGACATGTTCCCCTGTCCCCAAGGGATCGCCACCCATGGCTGTTGTAAAGGAACCTTCCTGCTGCATGTAGTACTTACGACAAGATTGCAAACTTTCTGTTAGACTGTAACTTGGAGGTCTGTTTGAAGCTTAGCTGGTACATCCTACCATAGCATGTATTATAATACGATGGCTGTGTACCTTTCATAGGCCTATACATAAAAAGATATTACAACGACATGACAAGGTGTTTTATTCACTTGCGTCAGTCCATGATGTAAGTGGGCGTTTGTGCTTTCAAATCAATAACATTATTTACAGAATAGAAACCAAGAATAAAAAATATATCCTGCGGAAATGTTTAAAAATGAAATGTTTTTCTTTGAACAGCCAATGAGGGAAACTGATCATATTTATGAACCTCTGCTTGTTGTTTACGTAATGGCCTTGTAGCAACAGGACTCCTTAATAGAAAGTGATGTTGTTTTAGCTTAGGTACAAAGCTTCCTTGCAAAAAAGGCCTGTCTCTTGTACCTCAGAAGTATAGCACAAAATTCTCCTTTGAATCTTTAAATAAGTTAAAAAACAACTATTTGTAATTTTACCAAATGATCACCACATCTCGGGGTTAGATAGCACCATGCATACCATGCATGGTTGGACGTTGGGAAGATAGCACCTCCACTCTTATTCTACATTTCGTTTTACCATTTATAGTCCTTGCGGATGACACCACCCCTAACCGACGAATACGTTTTGACAGTGGTGGCATCACAAGGGTTTCATTTTCACCACTCCCCGTTGCAGGCTATTTCTCCCTCCTGACGCCAGAATATCAGCCCCAATTTCTGATCCTGAAGCCGCCACTGGCTTTGGAGAGTTTATTCGTTGTTTCTGTGGACCATGGAGGTGTCAAATGTAAGGTAACCGGTCGGGGTGCTGGGTGGCAACCGCCCCCAAATATCAGAAACCTGACTAAAACGGGCAGATATTTTGTCTCAGTCGGGCGGAAAATTGGACAGTTAAATTAGGTCTGGAGTCGGGCAAAAACCACCGCCCGCCCTCCCTGAGAAAAACAGTCCCGAACGGCCATGAAAGTAACTTATCAATGTTGCTTTGCCTACTAAAACTGCCTGTATGATATATATATATATATATATATATATATATATATATATATATATATATATATATATATATATATATATATTAATATACCGATGTTTAAACGTCTCAGTGGTTAGTGGGAGATTATACCGCCTGTTACGTAAGGTAGTAAAAACTTGAGGAAACTGATATGACATTCATCCCGCATGCCGTTTAGATTCAGAATAAGAGGTTCATGCTATGTTTGGTTACACAAGATAGTCACGTGACAGTTTCTTCTGGAGAGATGGCACCACTGAGATAGCTTTCCCGGCTGATTTCATTCATTTAGAACTATTTTTGTAACCTCTACCTAAATCACGCGAGTTACAATGAAGTTTCTCTTGAAAATCGACCTGCGTAACCTACAGAGGGGGCGCCTTGTTGACCCCCAAAGTATCCCCACCGTCACCTTCAAACGAATTTGTTTTACTGCCAGTCAAGTGTCATACAAATAGACTGTATTACAGTCAGACTATATGAAACTGAAAATTAAATAGATTGAAAAAAGCCACAGAATCGGCCTGCTCAACATCTGTAGACGTTGGTGCAACCGGCATATTCCGACATCTCTAGTTCCGATACACGAAACCCTAATCCTCCAACTCCAAACTAACCCTTCTTCTATAGCAGACCGTCACTTAGAGTCTTAAATTTTTCGAAAACAGGGAGGTTGTCGCAACATAGAGAGGTCACCATGCAATGGCGTAGCTACGCAGGGCATGAGGGGCACGTGCCCCCACGATTAAGCCGTGCCACCCCAGGTGCCCCTGTGGAAAATTTTGGAATGCACAGTTCTGTATATAAGCCCAATAGAGAGGGAGAAAATTCAGAAATTGTGCCCCATAGGAAAGGTTCGTGACCCCCCAGTTCCCCCTGCTCAAAAAATCCTGGCTACGCCACTGTCACCGTGACGTTCAGTTTCTTTCAGTTAGACCTAAGTCATTTGCTACATTTTGAATTAAGAAGTATACCACTGTTTGATAATTATCTTAACATTTCGGAATGTAGAAACTTCATCTTCTTGTAAAAGGAGATACCTTGCAGGCCTACGTATTTTGTTAGACAAGTGGGGTTTTGACAGGTAACGTGAAAACACGAAACCGCAATGCCCAGGGAGAATTATATTAATACCGCTCCTAATTTTGGGTCCTACATTTAGTGAAACAGATCAAGTTTAGGGATCACCCATTTTCATCATTGTCACAAACGTGGAAATATACGTTGCGGGGGTGGGGTAGGGGTCAAAGACCCGTATACTCTTTTCAAAGTGTAACAAATGAACATGATGTTTGGAGGAGAAATCACTATTTTACATTTTTGAAAGCACCCATCGGAGACCTTGGGGGGGGGGGCAAGGAAGAGTAGGTTTCGTGGAAAATTATGATGAAACCGATGCCCTTTTCATGATTATCCAGAAAGCACTGCAAGTTAAATATTTTGACCCTGTATTGGATAAAACCTTTTTCTTTGATAGAATGAGTTGACAAGGATCGTGTACGGTTCCTATATGACGAGGCGACTCGAGTCCTTTCTTTCGAGGAGAGAGTATTGGACATATCTGGAAACTTTGCACACAATAAGTATTGACAATTGAAATCAGGCGAACAGTTGAACTTTATTGCCCGTCGTTAAATTGATGGAGCTTCCACACCTTTCATTTGGAACAGTTGCACAAAACGTTACATTTTACATAGGCGTACGAGGCAGGCGGGCTGTGGGAGGGAGGGGAGGCTTCAGTCTCCTTGGAATCTGTTAAAATGAATTTCTCAGGCGAATTATTGCCGGCAAAAATGAAACCTTCAGTTTTTCTTGGGAAAGAAGGCTCAGCTCCCTAGAAATAATATCCAGTGGCCTTTGATTTTAAAGCAAACAGAATCGCCCAGTTGGACGGACAAGAAGACCTCATAGCTAGCTGCAGTCTTGGAGGTTCACAGTTAAAGGCAGGCACTTATCACTTCAACTACATTTTAGTTCTGGGGCAACCAAAATCCACAATATACCTTATGCATATGACGTCACAGAACAGAAACTGTCCCCTCGTTTGGAGTCAAGAGCGTACCTTTGCCCAACAAATACAAAAACAGACAGCTGATTTGTGAACAATCGGATCGATACGAGCGCAAATCTACTACACACACACATGCGAAGTCTGCCACGTGCTTGCACTGTGCTTCATTGTTTTGCCTCCAAAATGACGTCGAGTTACGTCAATGCATAAGGTTTATTGGTGATTGCACTGACCGCCGGCCTGCGGGAGGGGTCTAAGGGAAGGGGTACCACCCCTTTGGAAATTTTTGAAAAAATAGGTGTCCTTACATGCAATCTGGTGCCACATAATTATGCTACCTTTCGAAGTAAAATTTTTGTTAAAATTCTTATTTATTTTAAAGAACTAAAAAAAAAAGAAAAGAATTGGCTGAGCTGTGGGAAGGAATAATGAGGAGGAGTCCCCCTCCTAACCTTTGAAAACTTGTGAAAAATTGGGTGTCCTTACATGCAATCTGGTGCCACATATGCTATCTTTCGAAGTAAAATTTGTGTTAAAATACGTATTTTTAGGAACTAAAAAAAGAACCGCTGGAATGGGGGAGGGGTCTAAGGGAAGGTGGGTGTTCTCCTACCCTTTGACAACTTTTGAGAAATTGAGTGTTCTTACATGCAATCTGGTGCCACATATGCTACCTTTTTGAAGTAAAATTTGTGTTAAAATATTTACGTATTTTAAGGTAGAAAAAAGAATCGCCATCTTGGGGGAGCGGTCTAAGGGGAGGCCCCCCTCCCCTTTGAAAATTTTTGAAAATTAGGTGTCCTGACATGCAATTTGGTGCCACATATGCTACTATTCGAAGTAAAATTTGTATTAAAATATTTAAGAATTTTTAGGAACTAAAAAAAAAAAAAAAAAAAATCGGCATTCGTGGGGGGGGGGGGGGCAGGGCACATGGCCCAATGAAAACCTGCGCACGCTACTGATTGAAGACCTTGTTTGTGAGGTGATGAAGACAGTTACTTTTGAAATGGAGGGAACAGTAAAGTTAGTTGGGAGAATTTTTATCTTATGGGATGAAGAAGGTCGGCCTTTAATTTGGGAGAAGCCACTCAAATGGATCCAGCATAATAGCGTTTGTGTAACTGAAATCATAAATAGCAGTCTTTTGAGGGAGAGGGGAATAATCAAATGATTTCTGGGGTATGGGATTGTCTCTGAATACCAACTAACAACTCGTTGCGCTGCTATATTATTTCACTGGTCCCAAGAAGTTATAATGGATGGTGAAGGGCGACTCGTTCCGAAATCTCCTTGCACCTTTTTCTTCACTATAGGAATTTCCTTCGTGTACAATGAATATAAAAATGAATATGCATGTAACGTATGGTTTCGCCCTTCTGCTCTTCGCCAGAAAGTCGAGGGGACTTTGGAAAAAACAATGAAAATGACGCATACCATTATGCAGGTAGTAGGTGTGTTTATAATATTTAGCATAGCCTACTTCAAAAAAGCTACCCGTAGTATAATCTCTCGGCTGACGTTCACAGCAGGCTCCTTGACACAAGCCTACAATGTTTCATCATTACGATTTCCAAAACAAGAGCTGATGGATAAACAAAGCTTATCTCGAAGATGTTTCCTTTATCAATTGCTTACGCTTTGTTTAACAATTCACGGCCTGACTTCCCTTACACGTCGCTGAGTTAAGAATGGACTAACAAGATTACGTCATAGCTGTGTTGATTTTACCCCTACAACCAGCTGCAGACGGGTTCCAATTTCGTTTTTCCATACGCTCGACTTGACACCCGGTTTCGTGCCCATAAATAATTCAAAAAAGATGGTAATTGAAAGATGTTAACAGTGCATGGCCTTTCATTATTCTTCGAGGTTGTCAGTCACTCTTTTTTATTTTTCGTTATATGTCTATATATCAGTTAACACCTTCTACATTTAAACGAATAAAGCTGTTAACAGGTAATTGTCGGTGATGTAGGCGTGACAGCAGTTTTCATAAAAGTGCGACAATGTTACTACCAGAAAATTGGCCTGACGAAAGAAAAACGTCTCGACATGAATTAGGACCACGGCTAACCTTGCCCGCACAGCGGATGTTATTTTCCCTCTGTCAGCAAGTGAGAAAGACTATGTTTGTCAACAGAAAAGAACCTTGTTGACTGTTCAGCAGGTGACGGTAAGATAGGAAATTATGAGGAAATTAATACAAATCCTGCACATTAAATGTAAAGTTTTTTCCAATGATGTTTTTAAATTGGCATGAGAACGTGATAAAGGAAACAAAAAAATTCTTTAATTGGCATTTACTTGAAACAAAATATAATGGAGTAGCAGAGCCACAAAAAGGCTTAAGTTTTTACTACTTGATTTTTTTTAAATGGACGGTGACATGCCTGTAAGTCGGTCTCGTGAGCAAACTAACCCGGTCCTAGCTATAGGCTTTGGCGACTCAAATATTCAACGGGTGCCCTGGGCCCTAGAAGTCGCGAATCCTACAATGATGTCATTAGTGACGCAGGAACATATAACTATGAACTGTTTACTCTAAAAACGTCCTGTTCAAATTGAAACAAAAGGTGATCAAACGGGCACTGAACCAAAAAAGGATAAAAAATTTGACTGAGACTTGGTTAAAAACTAACCATTTTCGGTTCAAAATGAACCAAATCAAGTCAAATTATTGACCACATTTCTGTTCAGTGCCCATTTGAACGGAAGCGGTTCCAGTTTGAACCGGGGGTTTTAAGAGTCTTGACAAGTAGCCTACCAATGAGAATTCACCAGAACGCTTCCATTACAGGATTTTCAACTACTGTGGTGCTGACAATGTCAGAGTATCGTAGTGGTCAACTGAAGACAAACATGTGATTGAAAACGAAAACAATCAAGACTCAAGAGAGTCAGTTAGTGCTATAATACTTCATTAAACCTGCGATATTGTAACATTAATACTGACTCCAAAATATACGATTTTTGTGCATATTTTTAACAGTATTGAAAATTAGCCATGAGTTGCCTGTGCATCCACAGAAAATGGAGTCACTACTTGACTACCGTCTAGAAGTCTCGACTTTGAAGTTGAGTAGGGTAACCCGGCCAAGCCTACTCCCAACAGTAGTCTAGTATAGTACAGCTCATACAGTTGATGTAGTGGGAACAGTAAACTCTCACTGCTTGCTCACAGACCCAGCAAATGATTGTGTTTGTTGATTTTATGAAGGAGAAAGACCATCGGAATGTCTGTAAATTTATAACTATTTTAAAAATACTGTGTTGGTTGGATAGTTTGAATGTGCTCAGTATCACCGCTACTACTCTGAATTCTAAAGACTCGTACTATATCAAGCAGAAAATAGCCTAACAGAAAGAAACCCTTTTGATCCGTCTACCTTTTGCGTATTCATAAAGGCCACGCCTTAGGTCCTGCCTCGTATTGTGCATAATCGATGAAGCAAGATATTCCCGCCCCTATTTGCCCTGCATGAAAGTTCATCAAACGGCAAAGTGCCTCAGATCTCTTGTGAAGTAAACAACTATTGTGTACTGCAAGCTTTTCAACGATGGATCTTCTATTATTGATCACTGTTTAGTGTGTTAGAATTGCTAATAATGGAACCTGAGTGGATTTTACGGTTGTCGGCCTCTGTCGTTTGACATGGGTGCAAACGAGGACCTGATGGGGTAATCTTGTACTCGCTCGAGGTCAATCATACTCTCAAGCAAACAGGTAAGACGGGGTGTTTGGGACCAGCGTTTTGCCATCTCAGACAACCCCTGTTTGCAGACTGGCGCAGCTTCACTCTAGAGGACGACAGGCCTGAAAATCAGCGCAACCGGGAGATATTGCTTTCAGTAACATCATTACAGCTACATCCTCAAACTAACTTCTTTTTTGAAAAACGTGAATTATTACATGTGTAGTATTAGTGATGCATATCTAAATCTCCCACAAAAAAGCAATACCTTCTTGCAACGGTACTTCCAACTATTTGAATGAAAATGTGTACAAACTCATATAATAACTTGGGCAATCATTATCATTCATGTAACAAAAAATAAGGCACTTAGGGACATACTCATCCGACGGGAGTGATTTATGTCACAGTTTGCATAAAATAAAGGCAACTGGAAATAAGTTTCCTAGTTATAGTACACGCAGACAACTTTCCAAGAGGAAAATTATACGATGGCGCTGCACTTCTAACGACAAAAAGCAAAAATTGAACGCCCTTTTTGTCTTTTGGTTTTGACAAGTGGATGAACCTAAAATCAACTTATATGCATATTCCTATCTCTTACACAACTATGGGGATATATGTTACGTCGCTGTAAGCGATCACACATGGGGAGAAATCCCATGGCTTCCTCAAATAAATTACAACTTTACGTCGGGTGGCTAACCAACTGAGCAATTTTGGGCAAACTTTTCGACCCCAAGCCCCTGCATAGCAGGCTACCAACATTTCTATGTATCCAATCCATTGCACTATGTTGATAAAATTAATAGTGCCTTCACTTGATTCAGGTTTTACCCACCTCATCTTATCACAGTAAAACATCTTAATACTACAGGTAGAGGCCAATAGAAAAATACAAATGATTAACACATTACGGCATATAGTTAAAACAGTCCATTTTCCCTCGAGGGCAGATTTTTGTTCCGCCTTTTAAAATTGACCATTTAAACACTAACTCGGAAATCTGCAACTTTTTCTTAAAAGGTGTGGGCCATATATTGAGTTGAAAATGGGAAAACCTGCACTGTCTGATAAAAGGATATAAATAACACTCTAACTAATTTTAATCTTCATCATCGAAATTTCCTGTGACCTACGCGAAGTCCTATGTTTAAGGATCGACAAATATTCGGCAATACACTAATTCAAAAACATTTAGCTGTACGTCATAACATGTTTACCCCCATCTCGTCCTCCCCCAGACCACAAATGTGGATGTTTAAAAAGTTGTCAAAGTAGTACCAGTTGATGCACGAATAAATTCGTTAGCAGCAATTGCCTTGTTGGTCACTGCAAGTATTGCGGCAATAGCCTGATAGCGGGGATTATTTTACTACGCGAAAGCTCACACGGACTCATTGAACTACATGTTCTTGCCGGGTGGCTATTATTTTAAGTGTTAGCTCAAATTTTTGAAGGTGTAAACAGTAGAGTGATCTTGACTTAAGATAACTCCTTACCTCGACAAGGCCAAACGTTGTGTCGAATGTACCACAGAAGCAGTTTTCAAAACCCAAGTTTCTATTGCTTAAGTGGGGTATATTATGTTATAACCCCACCATCTAATTCTGTAACAAAGGCAAGGAACTCTGAAATGCATTTATGTGGATCATGTTTGTGTCAATCAATAGACGAGTTGGAGAATGCTTTCATGCAATGCATCATGGGATGGGTCAAAGGTCAAGTGAACCATTCCCCTTGGCGAAAAAGTTGTCACGGTATAGCTCACCTTGTGACCCCACCGGAAGTACTGAAATAACTAACTGACTTATTGTTTTGTCGAGCTCACTTCTTCACCTGAACCAGACACCAAAGGCAAAATCAAGAAAGTAACATGAGCTATTTTAGGGAGGTGGGAATCGAATTCAACTCCCGAATCGTCACACATCATGCTACTTGGATTATATCAGAATATCAAATTAGTTACAAAAGGCACTGCATGGTGAAAACGCACGATTTGGACAACATTAAACATTAATATTGAGATTTTTGCTTACTCGGTACGATCACGGTTATGGGGTAGTCAAATCTGGTACAGACTGTATACTTCCGTAACCCATATCATTTGCAAAGCAAATTACCTACTATTTAGCGGATTCAAGGGATTCCGTAAAATACCTTACATATAAAAAAAAATTGAACTTTAAGGAAAGACCTCCATGAAAATGTCATTGATCAATGGGGTTTCCCCTTCGGCTTCAGATTCCTTTTTATTGTAAACCGTCGGAAAAGTGTAAATGTACATAAGCGTCGGTTATTTGCCTTGCCATCTTTCACATTCTTTTGATGTGTAATTTAATAACAGATACAGAAGTTACGGTAAATAACTTAAATGATTGGGGGGGGGGGACAATCCGCCCCTCTCGATTTTTTTTACACAAATCATTATACACTTTGAAGCATGGAAGAACAAGGTAGTACTTCCATGTTTGAACTCTACTTTGTATCTAACGCAAGAAGTCTGAAATGTTCCTGCTGCTACATATTTCCCTACGCCGCCCCCATTCGTCTACAAAGTTACTTGTTTCTCGAAGTGCTGTATGTTGCATAGTAGCCTACGTTTGAAGTAAAATGCTATGACTATAATTCGAAGAAGTACTTGTCTGACGGTCAGTGCTTGGGTACACCAAATCCAAAATTTTTTGAGCTCTTATTAAGGACCAGTATTATTCCCTGCTAGTGGGCCTATTGTACAGTGAAGTGGGGTTATTCGCAACACAAATCCGTTATCCAGCAGGTCTATCCCCTACAGCTCGGAAGTTAACAAGCTCATAAAATCGAAGGAAGCTATTGTGCGAAACTTGTAAGTCAATAAGTGCTTGAATAGCACCAAGTGCAGCCTTCTCCAAAGTGACAAAGGGGGTATTCTCACGCTGCAGTTGCTTCAAATTTTGCGTGCTTGGCTGAGATACTTCTAAAGAGAGGGTGTGAGGTCAATAATCTCAGAAGGGGCAAACTTTCCAGAGTAGCAAAACAACGCGTCAAACTAGCTAGCGGGTTGGTGAACAACCCTTGAGTGGTCTACAATTCTGTTCATTGCGTCAGGACGAATAGCTTACGGTTTCAAAGGAAGGGGAGTAGGCCCCCAAAAGAGTATTGCCACAGCAGTTTTCTTCATGTGATCTCATTAAGTTCATATCATTCCGGATACATGAGTGATACTTTTATTTCAGGGCTGTTTACTTTTTTGGGAAAGTAGTTTTCGAGGAAGGAAACGAGTTCTGGGGTCCTACTCCCGATTGTACACAAATCTTGTCTCAGTGTGGAGGGCATAAACATTTTTGGGCCAATAAATTAAAACATTAGCTAACTTTTTTCAAACCTCCGAATCATAGCGATCGCAAAACCGGCTAGGCTAATCCGAAAGTGGTAATGTTTGAGATGAATTAAACTTTCTGTTGTAATAATATGGTTTCTCAAACTGTTATTGGCTGTGGTAATATATTAAGTGTTTTAAATTTTTTCTATAAATGTTGTTTGAGTCGGACACTTCATCTAACGTAACATGACCCTAGTGTGAACTTATTTGACAACACTCCTGCTTGTACAATATACTAGCCTATCCAGTCCCTTGATCGTCATAATGAAAATCGCGTCTTGAATCCGTTACAAGTTTGCTCTGTTTCGAAATATAAATAGCCTACTGTATCAGGGACGTATCCTGCGAGGGGCCCAAAGGGCCCCCTGAGATTTCCAAACCCTATATGAAAAATGACCCACTTGAAAAAATTACTGAAAGTCCTAAACACTCCTGATTACTTCTTTAAGGCCCTGCAAAGCATAGGGAATTGCATAAAAAATTCATTTTCCCCAGCATTTTCCCGGGGAATCCCCGGACCCCGAGCTTTTATGCGGGTAACTCACCCCGACGAATGAATCTCGGTCATCATGTATGATGATGCTTAATAACATATGTGGTTGAAGTCCATATTGATCTTAAGTGTTGTTTCTCACAGGGTGCCACTACATCCTCATATAAAACAGCGTATGATTGCCTTGCTAATATTAATGACCTTTGTTTCCTCTTTTTCCTGCAAAGTGATTTTACTGTATGCAGGGAGTCTGCTGCAACTCCCTGCTGTATGCGTTTTTCAAGTTTAATTTTTCTTCTTGAATTCTTAATTTCCAGAGCATGAAGTCTCCAAAAGGTTTAAATTCAACTTTGGAGGTCTAGAAAGTGTCAGTTTTGACAAAAAATAGACCTATAAACTACGCACCAACCGATGGTGGCCTTCCAAGTAGCGAAAGATCCGCCCCAATACTACTGTAGCCGCATTACACCGTGCCATGTCACAGCCAAAAATGTTTAATAACAAGAATTTCTAAAAATACAATCATTTCAAAGCTTTGTCAAAGATAGCAACATTTTGTATCCAAGAAGCCTTACAAAGACAAAATATTCTCATAGGGGAGGGGCTTTAGACAGCACGCCCTCCCTCACACTCAGCCAAAAAGAAAATAAAAAAGGCACTAAAAAGCGAGAATTGTAAACATGTGACCAGTTCAACTCTCCCCTCCCCCCCCCCCAAAAAAAGCACCATTTTGCACCTCATCCATCTAACATACAGAAAAATTTCTCAAATAGTAGGTGTGTCACCTTGGGTCAACAGGGAGGCAGGGAGCCTGCTATTTGACAGAGCAAAGTTCCAGAAGTTTTGAATGAACCCAGCTTAAGGTGCATGAAATGTGTTCAGAGAGTTAAAATGGCATTTGGTATGCCATTTTGTATAATATTCAAAACTTGTTTAGTGGGAGGGGGAAGCCAACAATTGACTGCCCAAGCACCAGCTTGACAAAATTAACTCCCTTAAACCTGTAGAGTGAAAAGTCACTCTTTTAGAATGAAACTCGGGACCAATCTGAATTTGGATTGAAAGATTTCCTCCCAAAAGGAGTCATTCTCATTCTCACTCCTTTAGAGTGAATCTTCAGTCTTAATTTTCTATCCGTCCCTAATGCCACTTTTTAGATTTAGAGAAAAGTTAGTGCAGTTAAGCTCTTGTCAAATGTGACCGCTATGTGGCACAGTGGGTAAGAACTAAGAATGTTGCGCATTTCAGAAGTAAAGTTGCAACTGCAGAGACAAAGAAGCAAAAATAAAGTAAATTTCTGTGTAAATTGATCCTTTCCTTTTGATTTCTTTCCTGTAGCCTTTGCTACCGATTTCTAGTAATAAGCAAAATTTTGTCGAAATGTTACCTCGTCTGTTAAGGGTACCTTTAAGCAAATTCGAATCAGAAGAGTGACGTAATGTTACGCACTGAAGTAAACAACTTTGTCAATAAACTGTCGACAACTCCCTACTGTCACTTAGATATGATAAACTGATTCGAGAAAGAAAACCAATTTGATTTGAGCAAATGCGTCAGAAATTCATAACTTAGGCCCTCAGAATCTGGATTTATTTTACTCGCCCGTTTGGCCGTGTCCTTTTTTAAGCATATAAAAATCAACGCATGAGAAATTCATGACAAAGTTCATAGTATACTCACAACTAATCTGTATTTGTTTCATTTTGGCTGAAAATTAAATGTTCGCTTAGGTTTGTGAAATTTTCCATACAATTGCGTTGTGACGGTAAACATCTGTAATGTTTAGGGGTGCGCAACATTATGTATTGCGCAATATTATGCATCGCGTCTACACTATATGTGGGCTCAAATAATTACTTTTATTGGGAAGCGCGTGCAAAAAAGGCTAGGTGCTGTTGACTTTTATGGAGGTTTCTCAACTCCCTCTTGATAACAACCCAACGCAATAACAGGGTTTCGCCGAATGGGGTCAGAAATAATGTTCCAGAAAATGTATACGGAAGTCATAAACGAAGTATTAAATCTACTGAAAGGTAAGAATGTTATCTTAACCAAAATGATAATTAAAGTTGCAGACAAACATGTCAATGGATTTCGTTTGATGCGGTGTTGTTGAGTTACACTTTTTTCAAGTTTTTGTTTATTGTAATTTTGTTGCAATTTCTCGTTTATTATTAATTAAGTAAAGACCATCACGTTACATCAAATTCCAATTTGATAAAAAAAATCTAATAATATTCGCAGGAAATTAAGGAATATTTCAACTTCCTCTCGAACTTTACAGGAAACTAAATACAGAGAAGTAAAATGTTCCTGTATTATTATTACACTCTTTACTTTCCTGAACGTTTGTTCATTGACCCAGACAAGAATCGCCAAGTCTCATTGAACATCCAAACTAAGCCGGCAAATTAAAATATCAGCTTCTTGCCAATCTCCCCTGAATGCCCCCGTCCTTCCCGCCACCAGAGGGTTAGTCTTGCTCCCCCAGGCGTTTCGTCGTTGCGAACTTCTATTTTGCCACCTTTAACATGCTCCCGACAAAACATTACTTTTTGAAATAGTTAGATCATCATGCTACACTGACACCAAAGTTTGGATCTTATAATCCAATTAATGAAATGAATTGAACAAGGGACCTAATCTCTCAATCCCGGGACCTACGTAATAAGCTTCTATTTGGGTTTCTTGTAATCACAGCCCCTTCTTGCCTGGCTATGTATCACCCCTAAGGGTACCAAACACCTTGCTTTAACTTGCCTCTCTGATCACCATGTTTTCCGTACAAATTTTTCATAACTCGGGAGTAAGCCTGTTGAGGCCTGGGTTTTCGTCTTTTGCTGTAGGCTGATTAGGAGAAAAAGTAGCAATACGCGAACTCTTCCCCCTTCGGCAATCTTTTTCCCGATCCCCCCAAAACAGTGAAGTTAAGTAGGAGGAAAACGGACGGGCATTGAACCTTCCTAGAGGTTAGTCATTGCGTCTGTGATTTGCGTTCGCAGCATGTAATCACTCCACAAATGGGTTTCGATGGAGAAAGCTAAATCCTTCTGACTGAACGGGTCAAGAAAGGTAACTTTTCTCGTTAAAAGCAAGAGACCTCTGTCCTATTCAGTGCCCCGTCTGTCGTTCCCATTTTCTTAGACAAACGTCCAGAAATCTCCATCTCGACGAAAGACTGTGATGAAATGATCGCGGGGATTATGGCATGCTACTGACAAACGGATTATCAGTCAGTCCACAAAAACAAAAATAACTGTTAGTAGTATTTTACGGGTCTATCAGGAAATGGTTTTTCGTGTGTGAATTTACCATTATTCTTCACAATCAGCCATTGTAATTGTACGAAGTGGGGTATTTTTATGGAGGGGGTCAGAGGGGGAGAGGTTGGAAGGGAGGGGGTACCTGAGGGCATGTTCCACTGTTCGGTTCAGTTGAAAGACTAGGTTTGAAGCTATTGTCATTGTTGGGTTCGCGTTTGGAAGAGGGGTTAACCAAGAGCATTTTACTCCACTTGTGTCAGCGGAAAGATTAGTTTCGGCGATTTTTTAAGGAGCACGAATTTTTAAAGAAGTACCGTAGATTAAGAAAAAGTTTTCGTGGTTAGCGGGGGGGGGGGGTTGTTTGCGGATAGGGACTTCCAAGTCCCTAGGGTAGTTCAAGCCGTCTCTGCCGCCCTCGACTTCGTCGGACCGTCATTCAAATGTGATCTCAACGATCTTCGTAACTGTTACGCGAATGCATTCTGTTGTGAATACTTTCAATCATTCTGCCACCGGAAAATGCATGGGTTTTCGGTTCATTAGAAAAGCTCATGACACAAGGAAATACCCTTCCCAGGCCCCTTTCAGAGGAAGTTAGGTAGAACTATCTCTGCTGGGAACCTGCAAGAGGTGGACAAAATTGAAAATACAATCAATGGTACAATTTTCGTTTTTTTCTTATCATTGATTAAATTGTGCAACTATTGATTACACCAATCGACCTCGGAAACAGTTGTAATAGAAAATTTTCAAAAAAAAAAAAAAAAACATTTCGAACAGAGCTAGGAAGTTATTCCCAGATTGTGTTACGAGACCTGTTCCTGGAGTCAAAATCTTATTTTTATGCAGTGAACACTTACCATATTTAACACCCCGTAATTGAAAAACACGAAGTTTCCAGTTCACGGTTGGTGTAGTGTTTCCGACCGAAGGCGAATTACGACACGTTATAGTTCGAGACCTGCCGTCGGTGGACTGGTGCGTACATGAAAGCTGTTAGACTGGTGTGAGATGGCAAGTCGAGCCCAAGGTGTAATAAAAAACCAAAAAGACATTACTCCTAGGCGCAACTACGTGCCACTCCCTAATCTAACCAGGCAATCGTTTCGACTTTTAGTTTTATGAGTGAAAACAGAACAAAACGTGCTACTTTTTGCAAAAGTCTTTCTCACTTCTTCTAAACTTTTGATCCACAATTTTCCATTCACTTTTTCGTTGTAGTTCGTTGAACAAACGAGAGTTTTGCAATAGTGTACTAAAGATTATGGTTTAAGATGTATCATTAATTTTGTTTTCGAAATTACCACAATGATGTCGAATTTCAACGTAAATTTATCGGAAGGTTGCACAACGTGAAACAACTTACATAATGAAGCAAACGCATATATTTTAACAATAACTTCATCAGAATCATCAGAAGTTGAACTTTAAGGGTAAATATTGTGTTTGTCATGAAAAAAAAAAAATTTTCACAATTTTTAAAACCAAGACTTATTCCAATATTATAATTTGCGATTCAAAATAAGGTAGCTGGTTACTCTATTTTCAGGTAACAGTTTTGTGGCAAATGGATATTCACTGTTCTAGCTCATGGATAATTTGTTCACGAAAATGTTGAATTTTTTTTAATGATACAGCATTTATAATTCCTGTAACCCCTGCTCGGGGGGGGGGGGCATTGGCATACTTTATTTGTGAGTCTGAATGGTTCAATAATGATGAATGGTATTTTCTGTCTGTATCGTGAAACATATATATATATATATATATATATATATATATATATATATATATATATATATATATATATATATATATATTATATATATATATATATATATATATATATAAACCACATTTTCTTAAAAGCTAAAGCAGTCGTCCCGATCTTTCTTTAAAACATTGTACTTGAACATCCCACATCTTCTCTTATTTCACTCGCATGTATCTTTAACTTTTACACAACAAAAACCTTTCCGCACCTTTTATAAAACCATTAAGTTGTGGTGTACATATTTAATATAGTTTGTTGACATAGAAATTCCACAATATGAAGAGAACCGTACATGATTAAACATTCCCAGGTATAGGCTCGCATGTTATACCGGTTTCAATACTAATACCCCATGTTACCGATTTAGAGCGATATTACTACTTTTTGAAGAAAAATCTAAACATCGAACAAATCGTTAGAAATAGAAAAATAATTTAAGTCTTAAAAAATCGTTAAGAAATTGAAAAGACAATTAAAAAATTGTGAAGATTAACAATTGAACGTATAATATCACGAACTGGAAATGACACTTAAATGACCCAAACACGCAGATATTGGTCACCTTTTAATCCTATGTTACTCTCAAGATTCGATCATGAACACAACGTTACTAAAATTGTGCAATGCGCTTTGAAGTTGATCCAATGATTGCATATGGACAGTATGTGAAACCAGAATGCAAAACTGTAAAAAAAAAAAAAAAAAACAAAAAACAAAAAAAAAACGGTTATAATGGAATTATGATTACCAGGGGTTCGATTATACCTATATGATACCGTGATAGCCTTTCCTCTGATACGGAAAACTTCAAACTGGAATGGCAACATTTTGTCCTCGATGTTGTAAAAAAGTACAAAACTGTACACTTTTGAACAATAAGCGTCGTATAACCAAATAGCTTACAAATGCAATAAATCGAACAAATCGAACAAATCGAACAATAAATAATTGTTGATACTTTTCAATCTTTTTTGCACATCATTTGGTTCTCTTTATCTAGACAATCATTACAGTATTATCGATTATCGATTGCGCTGCACGTAGTTACTCTTAAGATGGTCACTCTCTACAGGCAGGAAATTAACATGACAAATAGTTTAAGTTTTCATTTGTTTGATACTGAAAAAAATGTGTCAATTTGATCTATTCCTTAAATTAAATAGTAAATTGTCTTGTGGGTTGAACGGTGTTGTCTATTTTGTAAAAGAAAATTTCCCATTCCCCTACTCGTGTACCTTTGTGTTGTAAAACCATCGAGTAATTAAGAACCGTTTACATGTTTAAATGAGGGGATAGTTGGAAATCTATAACACATGGTGAATTTTTTTATAAAATATTACACGACATTGGGGGCATTTTTACAGAACAAAGTGTTCATTAGTACAAAGGTGCACATAATTCTGATGTTACACACCTTTCATCACTTTAGCTTAGAAGGGTGTGCATGTGTGAGTGGGGGAGGGGGAGGGGAGGGGCTGTACTGCATCTTCGTGATTCATCTGCTTTAGCAAGGCGAAGTAGCACGTAGTAACAAACTACTATCGCTCTTTTCTTATACATCCAATTCGCAAATTTAGTCACCCCAAGTTGAAATCATCGTACACTCTATCCTATTTCATGTAGGTTTCTTGTTAATTTTTTTTTTTGAATATTTTTATACTGAGTTGTTAAATTCACGCAACATGAATCCCTTTTTCCCTTTAACATATAGCATGCATACGTTCTGAAACTTAGTGAAAACTATGAAGATGCTTGTTAAACAAATAAGAGGGTATATTCTTAAAAATTATTAGCTTGTATATTTTTAACAAACTTGGGCGACTGCTTATGCCGTGCACTAGGCAGGCGGTCACTCTTTGACACAGCTATGCATATCGAAACCGAAAGCAAAGACTATGATGATCTACGACCACTAAGACAACATTCGAAATGCACCGAAAACACAGATTTTTCTGCAAAATATTCATGGAGGGTAATATTAGTAGGAGAACATTATCATATAATCTGAAGTAGCCTTCCAGTGAAGGCTACAGGCTACTTTGACCTCCGGCCAGCCCGGCAAGCACGGCTGGGGGCTATCAGAATCGAGTAACTATCTCGTTGGCTGACCAGGGATCTAATTGGGACAGATTTCAGCCATTTTGTTGTTTTATAATTTTGAAGCCTGTTGTTCGGCGAAAAAAGATTTTAATAACTTCATTAACAGTCATATTTGGTCTGCTAATTCAAAAAACCAAAATTGATCCCAAAAATAACATGTTCGTTGGCAACCTATGTTGACATTGCTTAGTTTTGCATTTGGATCAACGAAAGTTTCAAATTTCTGTCTTGAGATGGAGTTGAAAGACTTAAGTCCTTAAATCGAGTGAACTGACAAAATAAGCTTAACGAGATGGAGAGTGTAGCCTGCGTCCGTCGCCGTCCGCTTCTTTCCTACACCAGCGATGTTACTCCTGCTTGCCAAACTTGAACAGGGCATGTGGGGGATCATGAAAACCTACACCAGTGGATGGGTTATCGATATTGAAACTACCTGCATATTTTGAAATTGCTGTCTATGTTTATTTGTAATAATCAATCTAAATTGTACATGTGGTTTGACAATTTAACTCTCAAGCAACACATCTTTTTCCTTTGTTTAGCATGAAGCCAAAGAGAATATGTGAATATCTATAACCTAGCCCGCGGAACGGACTCTGTAATTAATATCAATATTATCAGTATTAAATTATAAATAAGTAGAAGGATGAGAAGTGACAATTAGATCGTTCTTAAAGCTTGAAGTGTTAAAATAAAAGTTGCAAAAAAAAAAAAAAAAAAAAGAAAAAGGAAACGGTGGGCTAAATTAAAGTTCCACGTTGATGTAATACCAAGAACCACACTCTGACGTTACCGTGTCCAGGACTTTATTACGTTTTAAATATGTACATTCCAACTGTAAAAGAATGTTTCTTCTTGCTCTGTCGGGTGAATTGTTTATGAATTTGATTCTACGTCATTTAGTGAAGTTACTTATTGTGTTAGGTTAAGATACCCTTTAAGGTGCAGATTCACCGATTTCTGTCTTAAACAGTTGCGGTGAGCCACATGCCTAAGCTTAAAGCCCCGTGGGTCAACCCTCCCAAGAGAATGGCTTGCTGGTGGTATTAACGGATTTGTCCTACTGATCTACGCTGATATGTAATTTTAACGATCTTCATATCGAGGTAAGTATTTCTTTGACACTTAGCTCCGGAGGATTACTAGGATAAGTGTTTTAAACGAAAAGACCACCGACTTGTCATTCATATTTAAAACAGATGAAATGAGTTCAAAGTCTCCAAAATCTAGACTTCACAAGAATAATGTATGTTATGCTTACAGGATTTAAATAGTAGGCCTAGGTATGATAAACTTATTGTTCTTTCCATGATTTGTATGTACTGTACAGATGCAGACTAAAAGTCACGAGACTGCTATGACCAAATAACAAGAACGAACTGAAAACGGAGTCTAAAGAAAATCAGCCCTACGAAGTTTACAAGTCCAGTATGGCCTGTAGGACCCAGGGCTATGGAATGCTACGTTACCATGGTTACCGTAGGTATATAAATGTTATATATATTAGATTTACTTATAAAAATCGTGATCGACAGTGTGAAGTAGGGGTTTGTACGAATTCAGTGGAACCCCCATTTGTGATACAGGTCCTTTACTCGGTGTCCGTACTGTATGCACCCCACAACAATTTAGGGTAACAAGATTATCCGTATTGGCCTTCTCCCATTGAGAGTCTGGTTACCAACGTTCGCTTATTGGACAAAATCCGAGAACCTGTTTTCCATTTTACATGGGAAGAAAAAAAAAGTAAAACGTGCCATTTGCAAGTGATGCAAGTTGAATTTAGTGATGTTTTTGAGCACCGAGATAGGAGGAAGTGAGTGTCAAAATGACCCAAACTGTCGAAAACTTTGGAAGCAATACGACAGGGGATTGCAGACTCCTGAATTGTATTATTTGTTAAATGTGGTGATCTGTTTGAGTAATATTATGATATTATATGGCATATGTTAAGTGTTTCTTGTAAAACTTTACCGAAAAGGGTACTTTCATACATTAAAAATAAAATACATTAAACTTGTCGTCATAGAGACAACTGGATTGCACAGCAGTTTCTGCAAAATATCTCGACTTGCTGCACGAAAAAGGGTGAACGGCAGGTCGCTTCCGTGGGGCGCTCTTTACCCACCTGTGATATAGGTTAAGCCGACAAAACTGTTTCACCATTTGGGGGTGGGATTGGGTTGTAAAGTTGGTTGTGCAGACTTGGTGGGGGGGGGGGGGCTGGGGGCGAGCGCTGTTCCTTATTAAAATCAATTAAAAACACAAGTGACACATGAAGTTATTCCAACACTTTAGACAACTGCATTAGGGTTAATCAGCTACACTCCCTTGGTTACAGTTACAGATACCATTCCTTGGGTTATTTCATGTTTACTGTATACATGTGTAAAGGTGCGTTCACAACAAAACCGAAATCTGTTGCGTTTTGCGGGCGGACGCGGAAATTTTTTTCCAGGACAAATAGGGGCAATTTTATTTCAAAGAAAATTGAGAAATCGCCCCATTCGTTCTGAGATAACAAATTTCGCGTCACGCCCGCAAAACGAAGCAGATTTCGGTTTTGGTGTGAACGCACCTTTATAATGCTGTCTGTGCTTGACTGTTCGAATATCGTCTTGGATATCCAACGCCATAGAACCATGTCTGTTAAATCCTAGGATTGTGTAGGCGCTCACACTAGTAGGTACATCGTTGTTCTATTTATACTTTCATATCACCGATCTTAAAGCTTTCTGGAATTTCAGGTTTTCAAATGCCTGTCTGGTCAGTCACCTTCGCAGTGTTGATCTACATACTAGCTACCAAACCTTACGACGTCTCTGACCTTGCGAGCAACCCCGTCAATCTACCTTAATCCACTGTCCCACTGCGTACAAACAGCAACTCAAGAGTAACGTAGTCTGAACACAGGCTTCAGTGCTACGGCAGAAGCGCCACCCCGCTGCGCATTAGCGGCTCTTGTTGCAGAACTGCGAACCCCGCGGCGTAGGAGTTGGGGGTAGTGCCCGAAGGCAAAAAACAGCGCCGAACGCGTTACTAGGTGAACGGGTTACCGTTTTTTTTTTATGGTACTAGTATGTGTGTGTGTGTGTGTATCCACAATGGTCGTTGCTAACAGGTGTCCGAGCAACCACGGGAAGGAGGTTGTAAGATTCTTACTCGAGAGCACGTTTCTGTGTCATGAAACTTATCAAAAAGTTTAAGAAAAAACAGAGGAGAAATTTTGAGGGATAGCAATAGAAATGTGAAATATGTCATTGGTGTTGGTATGCGGTCATTCACCCCTATCACAGACGTAGGCCCTTCTGCTCAATTACAATCACAGTCGACGTGAACAAGCGGGCAAATTGTCAATTATTTTGAGGATTATTCTGCTAAAAGTCACCAGAATCACGGTCTGAAGCGAGATAACTTGTTACATTTCCAGAGCGCGCGTCACAGTTGACTGTCACCTGCACATACTGATCACAGATTTCAATGAATTTCGGAAGAGATAAACAAAATAAAAACAACCTCCTTGTTTGTGCAGTCCGTGGAAGATGGAAAAGAGCGATTTGAACACGAACAAGTCCCATCAATTAAGAGCAATGCAAAAGTTTGTTTCTCTCAGTGCAGTCGTGAAAATCTCGTGATCAAATTCGCTGAATAGATGATCAGTTTCTCCATGTGACAAAAAATGTAAAATCAATCTGTCATATTTTGGATGAAATATCGGATTTTTTTGCTGTCAAGCAAAGTAAATATGAGTTTATTAATAATGTTGAGATTATGGTTACGTCAGAGCAAATTTGACGGTAAAATCAAGACAGCGGCATGAGGGAATGATGAGCCATGGAAGACTAACATTACGGTTCTGTACAGTCATTCGTGTCAAGATGAAATTTTATGATCCTTAGAAATGTACTACGGTAGGGTAGTTTAAAGGCAATAGGCAGTCACCCCAATCAGAATTAGTATGCCCCGTCACTCTAGTTCATGATTGGCCTATTTTGATCATGTGACAATGTTTTTGTTAGTGAATTGTGAAATTCAAGGAGAAAACTCCTTGCTTTACCTATTGTTTGTAATAGTTATGTTCAAAACGTCTTCAGAGGTGAGTGCTTGTAATACAATAAGATGAGATTTACAAGACTTTGCTGATTTTTCAAAGCAAATTTTTGGGCCACTGCCTACTGCCTTTAAAAATGTAGAAACAAGGACAAGGTGTGAATTTTGTTTTAGAAAGGTATGGTCTGAGATCACTGAGTCCAAAAAAGTATCAGATTACATAATGCACATACAAATAAATGTATGGACATAAAAAAGTAAAATCTGGAATATGTAACAATGCAGTTTGATTGCGAAGCCTTAAAGAGAGGCTGGGTAAAAAGAGTAGGCTTCGTGGGGTATATCGAATTTCCAGGAGCCACACTACCAGGTTTTCTGTCGGAACATTCACTTTTAAACTCACCCGATACCTTGTGTTATCATCTCCATTCCAGATTCTTATGCGGATCACAAAGCTACAGGACATTATGTACTTTTTGTGGACTCTTTGGTAAGACACATCCCTAAGTGTTAGAGGCCAATCCTGTAGATTTTAGGCCAATAGACCTTATGCATTGACGTCACGCGACGTCACTTTGGCGGCAAAACAGTGAAACACACTGCACGTAAGGCGTAGACTTCGCAAGCGCTCGTAGAAGACTAGGGGCGTATCCGACCAATACACGAATCAGCTGTCTGCATTTGTTGGGGGTAAATTACAACGATACGCGCTTGCCTCCATTAGAGGGCGCTTTTTGTCATGTGACGTCATATGCATAAGGTAATCAAGTTACTTTGAACTAAGTAAACTTTGAAACAGTATGTGGATCAGAGTTCTCTGCGGAACTTTTAGAGAGAATCATAAGGAACAGCATAGAACTGTCGAAAGACGTTTTATATGAAGACAGAGAAACATCTCAGTGCTATCTGATTTAAACGAAATCTTCAAATTTGTTTTTGTTTTACTTTTATTTTTGGTTTGCCCTTTTCAACGAGGGAAATATCAACATTTCACACGAGTCAATTTTGTCAGCTTTCCCTTTTTAGATTCTGCTTGGGACTCAATCAGAATCAAGAAAGGGGTCTTGTGGCAATTTTTGTGTTTTACATTGTTTCTTTTATTTATGGTAATGAAATGAATGACGTGGTTGCGTTTTTTGACAGTTATTCAGGCTTTTGTTCTCTCCGTTCCGTCATTTTGAAAACATTCTGTCCAGAGAAACTCTTTTCTTAATGCGGACCTGTCAAATATTCGACATTTTCTCCCAGTCGTGTATATTCCTGGTGAACTTACGTATTTATCTGTCTTGCTTTTCATTTGCGGCAACCCTGCAATATCCATTCTCGATCGCGCACCTTTTTTATTTTCCAAACTTTGTTCTCCGTACAGTTATTGATCAGCGAGACTAAATCGGCGGAGTATGGCCCGTAGCCGACAGGTCCGACCTGTCTCGACACACCTGTCTGCCGGGGGATACGGCTTCGAAAATTAATCCAAAAAGTATTGAGTTTTCTTAATTGACAACGAAAAGTCACCCTCGCTTGGTCGTTGACGTTCTTAAATTCGGTTATTTGATTAAAACGAACAAATCGAGATTGGAGATTCGAAAAGCAGGAAAAAGAAAGAAGATGAGAGGAGATTTAAGGGAACACACTCAGGTGGGAAAACTATTGACTACTCTTCGTCAAAAAATGTTACAAGCCTCGCGCCAGAAATTCATGAACTAGGTATAGTTTATTTCAAGAAAACTCGTCTTGAAGAGCAAATAGATGGCGCTGTTTTCTCTTTCAGAACTTTTCTAAAGCAAATAAGTGTAGTTGTTGCTGGGAGAGGAAGCTTGAGCGTTTCCCTCACGTTTAGATGTAATGTGAAAAAGGTTATATAGTAACCTAGGTTTAAGTTAGAAATATAAAGTAAATGATGAACTTTTGGGGAAAAGGGGAGGGCAGGGTGGGGATTGGGTGGGTTAACTTAATTTGCCAGCCGAGAGAAACGTAACGAGAAAGTGGATCTAAACTCTATTGAAAAGGCTATCTGGACTTTGTGAAAAGGCGTACCGTACCAACGGAGAGCATTCCAAACAATTTCAGTTTTCTCATGTCCCTCCTACTGGTTTTAATTTAAGTGGAAGTAAACATTCGAAGATCTATAGAATTGAAATGAAAAAGAGCACTGAAGGTAAGAAACGCAGGCAAATTAAACAATGAAAACGGTTTTGCAGTATAAATGAGTGAAAAGACCATTAAAAAATCAAGGCAAAGGGCTTAAATTTGTAAAGGAGGAAGCAAAGTTCAAAGAAGTCCATCCGAGTAAATTGAAATGTTTCTGCATAGATATATACCAGAATATGTACGAAATTTTCACCATCTGTATATTCCCATCGAGTGGGCCTACTCTTTTTCGAACTTCTGTCAAGTTTGCCTTGACTATTCTCTGACACGTGATCACTGTCTCCTCATACTTCAGAGCAACAAATCATGAATGGCACATTGTGATAGGTTCGCAACTTTCAAGACTTATTTGCATTTGATGAAAGTAACATTTCATGGCGAGTATACAACGTATTAGCGGAGAGGGCGCTATTGAACAACCGCCAACATATAGTGTTGCGGAATTACAGTACTTCATGATACCAGGAAGTTGTAACGACTCCTTGATGATACTAGATTATTTTGAAATTCAGTTTGATATTTTACCTTCCGTTAGGGGACTAGATAAAATGAACTTAAAGGTTACGCAGTGATGATATCCCTCTGTATACGTTCACAACAATCACAGACTTTGGCCCTATTTGGAAGGGTTATACATGCCCGATCAACACTTTTGACCTGCCTTGGCGAATACTAAAACAGAGCAATGGATATAATCATCAACCTTTTTAACTCACATATTCCCCAACATTGGATTTTTCTTATCAGGAGCAGGTGGAGCCGGCTGAGTTATAGGGGGTGTAGTTTGTGGGGGGCAAAACTTGCGCTACGCCAAGTCCTCAAGTGTCAATTATCTTTTGGCATAATTTTCTGTTGTATGTATTTTTTCTAAGTTGTTGTTCACATGTATTCTTCTGTAACTATCTGTAGCCCCGGATCCTATCATGCTTGCCTATTTGTATAATGCTTCTCGTTTACTTGTTTGTACGCCTTGCCAAGGTGTAGCCATAAAGCCGACTTGTTCATTACTTGGAAAATCAAACCCAGTGGGATGAAGCCGAAGCCTTGCTGCTACCCAGGCTTACCGCAATGGGGCAATTTAGAAAGTGAATTAACTCAGACCCTGGCAGACGGGATGGCACTGTACTACTAAAAACCCTAAGACGCAAAATATAGCCACAATTATGAGATAAATAATGTTTAACTTCAGAAACAATGTGTTACTGTAAGTGGGTGAAAATAATGCGAAAAATTAACCACAGGAGGGATTCATTACAAAATTATAACGCTATGGGTAGAGATGGCATATTCATATTTCTAGAGTCTAACCTTAGTGTAACCCTTATCAGGGAGTTGAACTTATCTTTAGTCTTCATATTTAAGACTTTACCTTACTCGGGTTATGAAACGAAGCCGTTATTGCACCAATTTTATAATCTTGACAGCGTATTTTTATGATGATGCATATTGAAACTTACTCTTTTCACTAGAATAGTAAGCTGTGCCATTTTCACTTAAACAGTAGTTTGCGGTTGTAGTCACTAAAATAACAGGTTGTAAAATAGTCAAGTAAATAATAGTTTTTGTTATGTTCACGTAAATAACAGTGTGTGTTATATTCACTTAGATTGTAAGGTTCGAATTGCCCGGTCGCAAATCCATGATTGGTATCTCAGATCACACTAACCCAACGACACTACAAGCTGCACTCCTCCCTATGGGTGTGGGGTCCAGAGGCCCACCTTAGGGCATTTTTTGCAATAATGAAAATTATAGGTCAGGAAAAAGAGTCATATCTGCACATTTTATCAAAACAGGTGATTATTGGGGGCATCATTTTTCCCAGTAGGGTCATGGGTGTTGGGGCCTTGGACAGTCCAACTTACTGGAAAGTCACATTTATGTAAGGTTATAATGTAAGTAGGCCTATTGTTCAGGCTTCTATCAGTTTTCAAGCTTGTAGGTTAAAATAAGTGTATCCAGCAGTGGTAGGTTAATGCAAGTAGGAAGCAATCCCTGGCATTAGACATTGTTAAACACTACACTTTTATAAAAGGAACATATATTTCCCCAAAAGGTTGCATTTTACAGTACCTCAACTTTTGCCCAATACATAACACAAAAGTTTAATCTGGTCGTTTTATAAGCAAACTCACACCTGAGAAATATAGACTTCAAGTTGAAATGCTTATAAGCATACTTTTAGTAAATCACTTGAGTGAAGGCTTGTACTCAAAATATGGTACTTTGAACTCGTACTCACTTTCGCCTATGTTTGTTTTCACAATGTGGCACTTTTAAATGTACTCGTACTCACAATTTGGAACGTTTACATGTACTTGTAGCCATAACTTGGCACTGTGCTCGTAATCACAACTTGGCACATTTACATGTACTCGTAAGCACAACTTGGCACTTTAACATGCACTCGTAATCATAATTTGGCATTTTACATGTACTCGTAGTCACAACTTGGCACATTTACATGTACTCGTAATCACAACTTAGCACTTTAACATGCACTCGTAATCATAATTTGGCATTTTACATGTACTCGTAGTCATAACTTGGCATATTTGCATGTACTCGTAATCACAACTTGGCACTTTTACATGCACTCGTAATCATAATTTGGCATTTTACATGTACTCGTAATCACAACTTGGCACTTTTACATGCACTCGTAATCATAATTTGGCATTTAACATGTACTCGTAATCACAACTTGACACTTTTAGTACCCACACTCTTGCACACTTTGGCATTGTTGCCGGTTCTCGTTGATTATACGTTTTTCTATGACTGTTCTTGTTCTGGTACTCGTTGGACAAAATTTTGAAAGGTAAGCATTAAAGTGGACCTAAAGTCTAAAAATTCAAAAATATATATTTTAGAGGTTACAAAATTAATCTTATTGGTCCAACTCCCATTGTCATAGCTTATTCCATTGCTGAGATATTAAATGTTAAAATTTATTCACTTAAATCCAAACAGTTCATTGCGCAATAATTTTTGACATTCTTGTTGTACAACTCACATTAAATGCTTTGTTTTCTTTTAAAATTAAAAATGTTTATATGACCTTGACCGCTTCCTGTTTTCTTGCATGACATGCTGTACAGAGAGGGCTTATATAGTCAAGTCACCCCGAAGCAGTAAGAACGCGATCACATTTTGGCACAAGGTGCGGTGACTTTCAGAAAAACAAAGAAATACAAAGGTTGTAATTTGAGTAGTACAACAATGACATCACACATTATTGCGCAATCTACCTTTTTAAATCTAGTGAATAAACTTCAACATTTTATATCTCAGCTTAAGAAAGTCCTGTGAAGATGGGAATTGGACCATTGGAATTCAGTTTTCATGCTCTGTAATATATATTTTTGAATTTTCAGACTTTAGGTACACTTTAATATTAATGGGAAATTCCGTACTCGAGGAGAAAAAGCGTTAATTCGTACCCGTATTCATGAAATTGTATCAACACTTCAATTCTGGGACCTTCAAATGGGGTAACCATCAGTGGCATAGCTACGGGGGGCATGAGGGAGCACGTGCCCCCACGACAAAGCCGTGCCACCCAAGGTGCCCCTATAGAAAATTTTTGAATGTACAGTTTTATATATATTAGTCCAATAGAGAGGGAGAGAATTAGGAATTGTGCTCCAGGAAAGGTTCGTGACCCCCAGTGCCCCTTACTCAAAAAATCTTGGCTACGCCACTGCAAGTATCTATCATGATATTACCAACATAAATACTGCATACTTAAGTTAAAACAAGGACATATTCTGCATGAAGGTAACAATGAACTTCCATTTATATTGTCACGTGATAGAAAACATCCATACACAAGGAAGGATAGTAGGGTACACTAACTAAACTGGGACGACTGCTTCCACTTAAAAAGTGGGTAACTGTTTGTAGTAAAACCGCCACGGTGATTTAATAACACAAGTCTACTTCAAAAGCACCACAAGAACTGACGAAACAATTTTGATGTCGTTTCAAGTTCTTCGGCCTCAAAATTCTGTTGCCTTGAACAGGTGTCTTTGTAAAATAATTCCTTCAAGAAAGAGAATCTCGAAGATTTGGGGTGAAAGGGGTTTTCACGATTATTTTCAGGGAAAACACAGTGCATGAAAGAGACCATTTGTACCGTCGAAATTTGTGCACAAGTCACGACAATGCAACTTTGAACATCAAAGCAAAGATTCTCACGAATCTCATGAACCTATGAAAATATTATCATATACTCTTTGTTTCCATGGCAACGAGAGAACCCGACCATTGTCGGATATTTACAACTTACGGAAATTTCAACCTTCCCTCCTTTCACAAACAATGCACGAGACTATAAGTTGATCCGTGTGTCATATTGACAAAAAAACCATAAGTAATTCTTGCAACACCGCTAAATAAACACATTAGCCCTCTACTTTTTTCAGCAAAAAAGGAAAAACGAGAGAAAGAAACAGAAAAAGAAAAAATAGGAGAATAAAGTTCTCATAGAGCCAACTAAGGTTCTTAAAGAGAATTTGGGGTATGTCCGTTCATTATTTAACCGGCTTGGATTTTATCCCGTGTCATTGTACAGCACGTAAAGGCAAATACATAACCCTGTTTGGATAGTTCTGGTATTTTCTCAGTCCTGGTGTTATTTATATAATAATATACAGATATTTGTATTATTACCAGTCGGCCGGATTAAATCGACACAACACGGCGTTGAATGGGACCGATTGATACCCTACCAGGTTGGTGAACTTGGGTGAGATCTCAGAGTGAATGGGAGAAGGGTTACGTTAGGTCAGTGCATGCTTCTCTATCTCACCCTCTCTCAAATAATCGCCAAAACAGTGCTCTTTGTACTGTGCCGACGAAAGTCGCAGGGGCAGCTGAAGCAATGTTATAAAAACACCTGAATACTGGTTTCGACATAAATAACAACGACTTGCTTACTCGTGAAGTAGGCCTCGTTGTACAAGACACCAGCTTGCACAAAAGGTAAACCTATGTTATTACCGATTCTCAATTTCGCGTTCTAGGCCTGAGACACGAGTGCAAAAAACTTTAATAATTGGATCGCAAAATCTTTTATTATTTTTAATTTTGCACGATGTGGTGTTATGAGGTGAAAACCAACCTGGACAGGAAGTGAGGAGATGGTTTTTATTTTAATCTTGAGCGAAGGTTTAGAACAACCCCCTCAATTTCATCTCAAAAATAGAGGGTGAATAAAATGTTTCACAAGTTTCATATATATTAATCATCGAGCGACGTGGCTGCGTTAGTAAAGTGGATTCCTTTTGTGATAAAAACATCGTCTTTCTCCTTCATAAAGTATTAAAGTTATGTTAAAATGTGTAAGTTTATTTCATTTGTGTGTAATCTCTTTCACCTCCTCGTAGGATGCATAAGGAATGACAATCAACAAACAAATAGACAAACAGACAAACAAATAGACAATCAAACATTAGAAACAATAAAAAGTCTGTAATACACTCTAAAAACATCCTGGTTAAATTTAACCAGGATCGGGGTCAATAGTTTTTCATACATTTCCTGGTCACAATAACCTGGAAATCCGGGTCAAAATCGACGTTTTCCTTGCTAAATTAACGACTGTTTAGAAATCCTGATAAAAGATTAACAATTCTCCTGGTTAAATTTAACCAAGATTTCTTTTTACTTCTAACCAGGAAGTGTATGGAAAACTATTGACCCCGTCCTGGTTAAAATTAACCAGGAGTTAACCAGGATGTTTTTAGAATGTACTCGATTGAGTCTAATTAATTGAGTGACCTACAGGAAGATACTTGCTTGCTTCTACTATGCATGAGGCAATAGACAGAACAGAAAGTCTTGAATATCCAATAAAAGACATTCATTACATTGAGAACATTAAAGTTCCAAACCTTGTACCCAAATTTTAAGATTAAACAAGAAGTAAGAATTTGAATAAAATCACCACTTAACCAACCACCCCGACTAAGTTAATAATCGTTGACATAGTAAGATGGAATTTATCATCGTTCACCTAAATTTAAAAATTGAGAAACAACCATAGAAACAAAGTAGCCACAGAATTGACCCTTCAGTATTTCTGCTCTCGTTTGACATTTTTGTCCAACAAAAATTACTTATTTCTAAAAAATGTTTTTGAAAGTTCAAAATGCGATAATTTTGTCTAAATATCTTGAAAATTTTAACTTGGAACTTAAACTGTTTGAACGTGTACTCCATTGATTTAACAAAACAGCCCCAAGCCATCCTTAACTGTGTTCATCTTTTAAATTTTCTCACAAAGTGAAAATGGACAGAAGTGCATAAATTAGCTTGATTTTTTTAATTCCCAGGACACACTCTTGTTGTTGCTGTTTTGATTAATAGCATTAAGCTCATTCAAGAAAAATGCAACAAGTGCGGCAAGGAAAACACTTTTAATCTTATGGAGTTACACTTCATCTGTTGTTTATTTTTTAATTCTAAATAGTTGCTGCAACCATTAGGCTAGCTCTAACGAGTCTTAATTTTGTCAACATGTTTCTTAACTCATCGATTTAAACATAGCATTTTTTCCTTTGGATATAATCGAAATATTCTTCAACACATCTCCTCTTAGATTTACTCTTATACCGTTGAAAGAAAGTGAGATCCTAATCCTGAGAACATATTAACCCAATAAATGCGAAACCACGCGTCTATGAATAAAGTCTTAAGTTTCAACGCTCATAACACTGACAAGAGAAACCCCACAGTTACCCTGTGGGGTAGTGATCATGACTAAATTAATTTCGATTCCAGTAGCAAAAATGCAAAGTCATGGGTGCAGGTATATCTTAATTAGCTTTAATAGATTTTTTTTTTTTTTTTGCTTGTTTTGTATATCGTGGATTTCTTTGATTTCTTGGCTGATAAAATAATAGTATGATGTAAGAAAATGCAAAATTTATATGCAATTATACCTTTTGTTTACGGAGCAGAGAAATTAAACTTTTATCATTTTTTCTTCGTGTTCCAAATATTGATGTTATTCATAACAAAAGTTCTAAAGCTATTTTCCTGAGTAGAGCATTTTTAAATAAGTAAAAATCCCCAAATTAACTTGACAGCTTGCCCATTTCCACCGCAATACATGCTCCTCTCTTTATGAAACCATATTGAATTTATGTCAATTTTATGCCCTAGTTAATTTCGAAGGACTGTCCACTTTGAAAGGATTCGTGGTTGTAGCCGCCTTTTCCCTCGTAAGGTCAACGCCCCATGACCCCCATGTCCTGTCGCGTGAAACGCCGTTGTGAGTTTGTTCATACCTCTGGCGATTTTTCATTTCGAATTTAGCAAAACACTCCACAGTTTCGCCTAGGTCCATAAAGCGATGAGCTGAGTAGATGACAAGGGGTCGATGTAAAAATGCCGTCGGACGGTTCCGAGAGAACCATCTCGTCAGCTTTGATTTACGTGCGCATCCTTCTCTCCTGATGAAGGCTCATTTACTTCCATTGAAAACGTCACCCTACTCCTAGATTCATCTCTGTTCTGCCTCTCCATTTTGCTTCCATTTCCGTGTTTTACACATGTTTTTTGTGACTTGTGAACTTATTCTGACTTAGGATGTTAGCTAAACAGTTATCCCCTCCGGGGTCCAAAAAAGGCGATGAAGGGAACTGAGTAGTTTGACCAAAACAGAAAAAAGACAAAAAGAAGACATCAAGACGGAATGACGAAAATTGTAAAATCATTCGATGACCAGAAAAACCTAAAACGCACAAGAGCATTGACAGAACATGGAAGTAGGAAAAACGTAGCATGAAGCTAATCAGCCGATATGTCTGAAAATGGCGTACAAACAGCCCCTGGGGTCTTCCTTCTCCTCTCGCAGAGAAAAAAGTCGAAGCTGTAGATGAAAAGAGAAAAGGGAAACGGGTAGAGAGGCAGGGAAATCAGGTTAGAGTGGCGGTCGACAACCTGTCAGCCACGTCCCGGGAAAATGAACTCAGCGGCATTTCGCGGGGCATGTACAAGCGGGCATTTCGAAGTTCACGAACCTTTACTGCTAGCCTTTCGAATGACTCTAGATTTCATATGACGTACTTAACATTTCAGAGGTTTGAAAATTCCCGCCGACTCAGGCCATAAGCGAGACATTGTATAGGTGAAACTTGGCTGAATATTGCAAGAAAATATTTTATACCGCTATTATGAAAGAGTGGGCATGGGATTTGCATGTAAGCAGTCTTCAAAAAATAACCGAAGCGTGTACTGAGTATTAAAGAAAGTTACGTCACTCAAAGGAGGACAAGGAGAAAGGTAAATTTTACAAACGGTCAAAGGATAAACTGTCTGTAAGAGATAATTTATCAGATTTTGGAGTATTTTAATTTGGTCCTCTTAAATTGATGGGTGCCGTAACTTAAAAAACGTCTTCTTCTACACCTCCTACCGTCACTATGAGAATTCCGTTTATTTATCCCATAACTTGCGTGAAAAAGTGTCCGAATTACCTTTCTCGATATCATCCGCCTACCAAAGTCAGGCTCGTCTTAAAAAGGTACTGTACTGAACAGCATTAATCCAGCTTTCTTTGACTGATATTTTCCAAAGGAACTTCGTATTTTGTCATTGTAAGTACCGAATTCGCGACACCTCAGATTTTTAGGCTCGTTCGCTGAGTTTGGTTATAAGTAATAGTTGCAGTACGATTTGGAAAAGGGCTCCGTGACTCGTTCTCGCTTAAGATAATAACACGATGTATTTATCCAAGACTTATGAAGCGTTAAGACTATTAACACCAATAGTACAAAGACGTTAGCATATTCGACTAATAAGATTCCAGCCGCTTATTTTGGCATTGTTATCTTCATATCTTACTCCCCAACTTGAGGTATCATCAACCCATCTCCTTGAAAAAGTCGTTCCTCTTGTAAAAACAAAAAGGGATGACTCAATAATCATCTTAAATCGTCGCAGTATAGGTGGAATGCGTTGCTATTCGTCTTGTGATGTTATCATTTTGCGACCTTGATATTTGCCAGGCAGAAAAGATAAAATCTCATTCATACCATGAAATGTCGATTTTGTTATTTTAAGGATTAAGTGAGATATTGAACCATGCTTTGACACCAAGCTGATATTATTTAGTGATTAATTTTTTTGGCATCAGTTTGATACAAGGGGGAATGAATAGGCAGTACTGTCCTAGATTATATGGGTACTCTTGCTTCTCAGACGACCCTTCGTAAGTGTCACTACCCTGCGAGTCGACGGTGGTTTTTGTTTCCTTTCTTGCACATGTACTTAAACGATCCATCTGACTGATAGAGTTAAAGACCCACGGTCTGCTAAGCAGGTTACTGCTAGTTCAGTCTGAGATGCGGCGACTAGACCATATCAAATTAACTAGGCTTTCCGCAGTTCATTCTAAGGAAAAGTTTTTATATTCACGAAGAATTATTTACAATACGTGGAGACATTTTTGTTTTTTATTAAAGCATGGATCATGTGTTTTCTCAAGAAAGTTAGTTATGCGAATAACTTGTTCTTCTAAATACATATAATAGGAAAGTTTACTAAGTGGGCTATTAACAAAAACACAAGCACTGACGATAGCTTGCATGGCTTTTTTGGCGTACAAGGAACTCGGCCTTCTTTTTAAGTAGCTTTCAGAGGTAGGAGGTAATATTTTTTTGCTTTGTACAGAAGTAAATTTAAGAGAGGTCATAAGTAGGTACAGGGTCCTTTAGTGTTTAGATGTGGTTTAATTCCAGTCCAGTGGACACTCAAGATCTTTTATATTCAATCTGGCCTTTCATATCCTTGAAGATTCTTCCAAGTATAAAAAATGCTCTCAGATTCAAAATTAGATAGAATGATAACAAGACAAAAAAGGAACTGAAAGAGTCTTAAACTCGTATCAAACTTATATTAGATGAATAGCACAGCTTTGCTTCGATGCATTATCCACGTGACTGAATAAAACAACATAGCTTTACGCTTTCCTGCGACTCTCTTCTAGGCAAGATGAACGTTACATTTCTTTCACCTGATAGAAACAAAGAATGAGAAGGCACAAACCGTCAGGGCCAAAAACGGAAGGAAATTTTGACATTCGATTGAAGAAAACGAGCCCCTATCATCTCAAAAAATGATAGAAAGCGAGAGGGAGAGTGAGAAAATATGAAGAAAATGTGATGAAAAAAGTCTTATAGTACACAGAACGCTTAGTGGAGTGTGAAATCAGCGTCCACAGTGGGGATTGCAGCAAATATGTCAATCAACAAATATCAGCCGGGAGAACTTTCGTTGATCTTAGAATAAAAACAAAACTAATGAAGTGATCAACGCCCGCTCCTAATTTAATTTTCATTCGCTAAACTCCCAGTGGAAGCACAGCGTATCTGTCCGTTTGTATAGATCTATCGAGGGTTTCAGCACAGGCAATTAATAGTCCCCGTCGAATATTAACACTTTCCGCTCATTTTAGGCCCCGTCGGCGAAAACTTAAGTCGTTTCGAAAAATATAAATATCGTGAAATCAGAAGAAACAATGGGAACTATTACGGTGCGGGATCTGAGCGCTGTTTGGACAACAGTAGGTTTGGGAAAGTCTCGCGAAATTGGCTCGGCACCTTGTTTGTCTTTCTAGGCAGACGCCGACGGGCACAACCTATAGGTAAGAGAGCTTCTAATGTGGGGAGATTTATTATTGTGTCAGGATCGGCCGATACAAAATGGTTAGTTAAATAGACTTACGGTATTACGTATGGATTCGCTACTCCACACGGGGACATATATACACATGTGTATATTGGCTTCTTATTAACATTAGGCTGCAGGGTTTTTATTAAATGAAGCATTGCAATAGGATATACTTCTTGTGTGAACGTAGAGCTGTACGTCACTTTTTACTTCGTCATTCGCCCACATTTGTCGTTTTAACACTCATGTACGCATTTGAAAGTAAATATTGATGGTGCCTTATTCACTCGTCACATAAAAGACACCGATTTATTATGCCACGACAGTCATTCAACATCGTTTCACAGTTTCTAGGCCTATTCAGTTACACCTGTATTGATTGCATCATAGAAGTCATTTCATAACGATATGTAATTTTATAAGTTACAAATATCTGAATTATATCTGGTCAGTTTTAACCCGAATGAAATTTTCAAAAATGTTTGAAAAACGGCTCCCACAAACGCCCCTTCAGCTTAATATGTAAGAATAATATCTTAAGACAGGGGTAGTAAGGTTTCTGACCACCACATGTAGCCTACTGTCTCTCCCACGGTCGTTAAGTCAATCCAGGGAGAACACGTGTCTAACATGCTGTCATAACGAAATCTAAATTTCAGGATTTATGAAATAATTTACTTAACTGAGAAAAGTGAAATTTTCATCAAAGTATTACGCAGTTTGGGCTAAAGGCTTTCTTTGTGTTGACTGTATGGTTTAGCATGGACGCATAGCTGGCAAACGGACATTTTCACTACAAAATTCAGGTAAATATGGCAGTGAAAATATCGATTGACATTAAAATTTGTTGATTTGACAGTAACTAAAGAATCTGGGAGTCAATTAATACAGTGAAAATTGAACATATTTCAGTATTATTGTGGTCTTTTCTCTAGAGATGTTAGTGTTACTGTGACTTTTTCTCCGAAATGGTAGTGAAAAAAGCCATCTGGCATTTTGGGGGTACAGATTTGGCAGTGAAGTGCTTAACGTGTATGCGTGAAATACTTGCGGTCATCCAGTTTCACATACCGTAACCAATAACGCCTGTCTACCTGTGGTAATTCTACCATAGCCTATATTGCTCCTTTTATCATGTAACAACTTTTTTCATGGGGGTTGTATGATCCACGTAAGATGACTTATTAGGTTTCTTTTAATAAAAGACGTATAAAGCGGGTGGTCTGGTTTCTTCAGCCTACCCCCACCCACCCCATCCAACCCCCAGCGAAGAAAATGTTTTTCACCGGCAAAGTTCCTCTCATGATTATTTCCCACCCAAGGGAAAATTGCAGGGCAAACACCTTCCGCCTCCCTTATACCCCGCGGAGCGGACTCTGATTCCTCAGCCCCTCCTTAAGGTTAAGGATATGACTGAACAAGGAATATACCGTACAGGCTGCTTCGTAGACAACCTCCCTTATGGAATGTCTTCCCATACTCTTATCCTTGTAATGTGCAATATTTATGCCGCGAAACATCACACAAGATACTTATTTGTACAAAGGGCACAGGAGGAAAAGTGAACAAAATTAGCTGACATTTTTGAGATAAATTTGGGCGATTGAGTATGTCCCTTAAATAGAAATTGCAGTCACAACAATTGAATTCGTATACTCCTTGGTCTGTTGGTATTCTAATTCATAAATGGCTCTGTCTTATACATGTCATATTTTTGTGACTGAATTGTTACATGCATACAGAAAAAGCTCCTTGGTACACGTTAATATGGACCGCGGAGCCTATTTTGAAGTGGGGACGAATCATTGAAGCCGCCCAATATACATGTCCAACAGAGCTCAAAATGCCCACGGCAGAAAAAGTGAGGGGGCTAAAGGGCCCATAGCCCCCCACCCCCACCCGTCTTTGCGGTCCCTGGTTAACTTGTCGATATTTATATCTGGAAACATGAAAGTTAGTAGTACTTGTAAGGAAAGAAGAGCATATTTGTAAGATTTACATTATATTTGAAAATAAATTTTGGGTGACTGCTCATCCCCTTTAAAGAAGGTATATATTCAATCCTTAGAATAGTATATATGAACGCTCTCAAGGAGTACGCTTTTTGATCGATTGGAATTGAAGATGCATACATTCTGGGTTCACACGGTTCACATGGAGAGGGAAAAAGGTTACCTTCGAGAAAAAATTAACGTAGTTTTAAAAATTTTCATAGTTTTTCATTTGAATTTGGGTGTGGTAATTCCAGAAAGATTAAATTTACCTTAGTTGAGCTTGTAATTTCTGAGGACCATTGTTTTGCTTGAATTTTAGATGAATCTTACTCGCCACAGCCAACTATAGAAATGCAAAACATTGATGGAAACCTTACAACGACACGAGTGAGTGATAATTAGTGATTAGTATGAGTAAGAAATATTACGTCATATTGTGGAAGCGTGATACAGCACATTCTATGGTACAGATTGTTTGCGGCAAAGAAGTTATGTTAAGTCTTGGAGAGAAATTTGGTGTACAGTATACCGGTATACACTTCAAACACACATTAAATTAAATCTTCCGTATTGCGTATTCATAAGCCAACACCCTTCGCATTGGCTGTACTGTACAATGAAAACTCGAGTCCTGCATCGTGGTCGGTGGGCCACTTGGAGGCCCTGGCATGAATCGACGAAAGGTGGTATACGTGCCATGTGCAATACTTTATTATCGGTCGAGGTCTAAGTGTCAAGTATTTAGGCTAGTTTCCTTTCCTTTTGGTAGTATTACAATATCCATAATTGCCAGGGACCGAAACTTTCCGTTTCCAGATACATAACAATATAACCTTGCCCATTCAGCTACATCCATCATCACTATCAAACTACTTTTGTACCTTCCACCCTTTCGGCTGTAAGCACACCACACTGTGAAAACACTTGGGTCAGCTTGACCCAAATTGGGTCAAATAATGACCCAAATAAGGCTCCATATGAGCCAAATGGGGTTAAAATTTGACCCAAAATTTTGGTTCAGGCCCCTCGTGACACAAGCGTTTTAGACTGCAGTCGTATCTTAAAGCTATGATGCGATTATCTAATGAAAGTTGATAACCAACCCGTGAACAGAAATCGTTACGATTCCAAGAAAGAATGACAACTGTACTTCATAACACTTCACACATTCCTGTCGAAATAATTACTTCAAGAGTTTGTGTAAGCTATGCATTTTATCAAACCCTTCGTTTAACACAACGGTCGTGTAGAATTATTTTTGCACAAACATGTATTCACAGATAGTTTACGCGTTCCTTGTAGTAGCTACCCGCGGAGCAGAAGAAGTTTTTACGTTCAGCTCATGGCTCTGAAAAAAGAGGGGCGGCAGCCTATGGGGGCGGCAGCCACAGAGGCGCTACGCACGCTAAATAGTAGCAAGATATAATAGACGAGTTGGGAAACTTCGGGATACAGTGCATGCTGGGAACGAAAGTGTACCTACCACAACAGAGACTGCATGTGCAAGACAGTACTTTGTGTAATCACGCTCAATTTTCCTGTGTTAAACTATGGTTCTCTAGACTTCAATCACGGGTCAAAGAGAATTTTCTTTAGAGGAAAAGTTCTTTATAAACTTAGTCTGCTTAACGTGGACCGAAAAGGTTGGGCAGTATGACAGTAAATTATGAAAGACAAAAAATACTTTCTCAATGCCCTCTTGTCCGTGCGCAATTATCCGTGGCCTTCATCTGTGGTAGTACAATGGTACAGCAAAATCTAATTTCCCAACTCGTCTATTACAGGTCAACAAGCATGTGTAGTATGAACAGGTGGCACTTTAAAGGAGTAACAGGATCCACTAACGAGCGGGAGGGGGGTTATCCCTTAGTCAATAACGTGCGATTGGGCTAAAGTATGCTTACGTCACCAAGTTTCAAAGAACAGAAGCACTTCTTTGTCCCATTTGTGAAATTCATCAACATTTTGCAATGAAATATCAAATTTTTTTAAGAAAAACTACACAAAATATAACATCATATTCACCTAAGGATGCTACAATATTCAGGATTTTTTACCAAATGGGAGGGTTCCGCCCTTTCTCACACCCTTCCCTCAGGACGACAGTCTTAAACGTGCGTCCCCCAGCTGTGAACAACTATCAAGCCTACGTTCGCTACTATTACAGTCACTACCAGACAAATAAGACACTTTTCCCGGAGCAAAGTTAAAGTACCTCACATGCTCACACCTTTTTGAGTTCATCACCGAGGGTCTTACTGAACTTAAGAACAATGAGTCGGGTCAGCTTTTCAGGACAGTTAAAATTTACAGCGTTGCATGAAGAGAAAACTTCATACCTCAGATTTGATTATTACTCAAGTAAGGTACAAAATGGCCGGGTCATACCAAAGACCCAATAAAAATGGAACCTACTGCCATTGTGCTTGGTTTTCAGCATAAGCAATGGAGTAGGGAAAACAAGCCAGTGAGCCACAACTGGAAAAAGGCCGTGGCATGCCCGACTTAAACCAATTGGTTAGAAACTAAGCCGTAAAACCTCACTAACTCTAACGTACCCCGCGGAGCGGACTCTGTTTGCTCAGCTCTTCAGCTTCCCAAAGGGATATGACTGACAAGGAATACGCCGCACAGCCTGCTACGTAGGTAAACTCTAATGCAAGTGAGGTAAATGTTACTTCCTTCATAAGTCAAGGCCCATAGTACATGACGTACATGCAGACGAAACGTCAGGATAAAAGTTTACACAGCACTTTCGAGCACGCGGTTGTTTATATGTTACTAGCTACTCAACGTACCGTCTATTATATCCCTGAATTTGTTTCAAATAGACTTTCGTACCTCTTAGTGCTTACAAATCATATTTTCGTTACGTCAACTAAACACATATATACTAATACCATTGTGATTAATTATTCGTTTTGTTCTTAATCTCTTTTGTGTTTCCCTTCTTGCATTTCATCCATTGTATTGTTCTGAAGTGTCAGTAAGTTCCATTAATCTTTTGAAAAGGCTCCATAAGTATACGAACTAGTTCAAAAATGAACCAGGCATTGGGTAACATTTTACTCCAAATAGGTACTTTTCCACCAACTTTAGTAGTTGTTTTCCTTTTTATCCAACAGTGATGTAAAAGTGAAATAAACCCAATTTGGGTAAACTAGCTTAATTATTTTGCCTATTTCGTGTTTACACCTTTGACGAATGAAATGTGTATAAGGTTCGTTTTCATTGCCTTTCACGATGATGAAAATTTTCCTCCGTGTTAGCATTCCTACATCAATGAGAAAAAGCCTTGAAACCTTTTCAAGCGAGAGCAAGTCACTACATAACAAGGTAATACAGTTCTCAAATACGCAAACACTTCATTGCTTCCGACCTCACCACAAAGTGATAAAACATTACCAGTCATACACAGAAACTTAGAGCGACTATAATACCATCCTTCCACGAATATTGGAAGTAACTGAAATTAGCAGAGATTTTAAAATTTATAGACTTTTTGGTTCACTTCTTAGATGGGCTTTTTACGCACCAAAGTTGCGATTCTTGCCGACAAAATAATGATAAGAATAGGATAAATTTCCAATGTAGCCTAGGGGTAGTGCATAATATTAATACGGAATTCAATAGTACATGTGTCTCCCTTGGAGCTTTCTTTTGGGACTACACGCACTACATTATAAGGTAGAATCATTTAGATTTCAGATGAATGCTTTGTCCTTTTTCAAGTTTCATATTAAGTGAAAATGCTAAGGAAAATATATAACGTGTAAATTCACCTTACTTGGTCGCTATTTTAAATTGATAAAAGACAAAGAAGTACGAAATATTTGTAACTCACAGCTGAAGTATGTCCAAAGAATCTGATCCAATAATTGAGGCCCCTCATATATATATGCAGTAGAGTCATGAAATTTTTTTTTAAAATTTGTGGTTAAAGGCAGTATGCAGTCGCCCCAAAATTTGCTTTGAAAAATCAGCAAACTCTTACAAATCTCCTCTTATTGCATTACAAGCACATCTGAAGACATTTTGAACATAACTATTACAAACAATAGGTAAAGCAAGGTGAAATTCTCCTTGAATTTCATAATTTACTTACAAAAACATTGTCACATGATCAAATTGGCCATTCATAAACCAGAGTGACGGGGCATACTAACTTTGATTGAGGTGACTGCATTTTTCCATTAAACCATTCAGCTCCTATGTTCTGACAGGTACGTTTGGAAGTTTTAAGACAAAAAACCCCTCAAACTGAAGTTATGGTGGTAGTGGTGGTGGTAGAGGGGGGGGGGGCACAACCCCTAGCACCCGCATCCGACAGTCCTGCTATGTTGCATTGCCTAATTACGTAAACTTTAGCTCATTGTACATATGTCACCATTGGTCCCACTTGCTTAAAAACATCTACATAATTGTCACGTGCACTGTCTTTCATATTTCCTAATATTTCTCTTATTTTTCCCTTGGTACAATATGATTAAATGGATGTAGCCTAGTTTTAGTCGTGTGCTTCCTTATCGAACTCTGTCTTTAATGCTTTCCCGTATTCTCACTTTCCTTTCTCAGAACTTGTGAAAACAGAGGAAAGAGTACCATTCGCGCATCAGTATTAAACTTTCTATATTGACTCCTCCCACAAAAAGCTAGTCATTCCTTTCACCCCTGCACCGATCAGTTTCGCGAAACATACCTTTAAATGATAATGCCAGGTATAAGCTTACCACCTCAAGGTGACTTAATATGCTTAGTGGCAGTCTTTTGTTCCTTCGTAATTGTCCTTCACTTTCTCTTTATATCAACTCTAGGAGTGCTCTTACAAGTGAACCGCGAACGCCTTGCAAAATAAATCCACTTCAGATAAGTTTTGCAGACGACAATTTTCGTATCTTTTTTCTTTTGCGGTTCGCGCCTAAAATTCTTTGCTAATCACTTGAGCAGACGATCCAGTGACAGTATAAACTCTCGAGTTTTCAAAATGCGTGGCGAATAGAGATTCGGAATGCGACTAATTGTCAAGGCGTATTTCCGATAGAGCTATCGTCACAACCAAGGGAACTGTTGCATCCTCGTCTCCCTGACACGCGGTTGTCAATAGAAGTTCATAATCGCGCGCCTCTTCAAATCCGGGGACCTGATTTCAAGACTTTCTCGTATTCACTACAGTCATACATTGCGATTCGACACCAGTGAAGTGCACCTAGTAAGGGTTTAATAGAGGCACCCGGAGTCAAGTGCGCGTTGGTATAGTTCAGTGTGAAGTTTTAAACTTGGTATTGCATCTCTTACCGTTTATATTCTTTCTATTCTTCTCGAATGTCAGGAGAACAAGACGGAACGAGTTGAAGTCAGCTTGTAGAGAGGCAATCCGCTAGCTCCCCTCCGGCTGAGATGATGCAGCGTTGTCCCATTTTGTTGTTGTCATTTGTTTTGCTTCGGGCGGCCCAAACACGGGGGCCACAAAATCGATGGTTGTTGAACCGGCGAGGGGCCCCGGGGCACTGACAGTATCTTGCAAAGGCGATGCCCTAGCCAGTCTCTACATGCGAAGCTCGTAAATGATCAAGTACGGTACACACTTACAAGCTTGCCGTCAAATGGCTAATTGTGACTTACCGTACCGTCCAAATCAACCAGGTAATTCAATTGTAGCTGGTCACTCGTAAGTAAGAAAAGATGTTTTCCTTTTCGCAAAGGCGTTTCCAGAAGATGGAAATTTGTTATCTCTATCTTCTTCGGCATATTTTATTTAATTCCGCTTCCAGAAGACGCCCGAGGCTAAAACCATCCCAACACAGGCAAGGTACTTACAAAAGGTCAGGGGACCAGAGCTATAGAAGCCCGCTAAAAATATTAGAAGATTCGCAAATTTGTTACTATACGACGGCTTCTCTCTTCCAATGCGGACCGTATCTAATAAACCAGAATCTTAAGAAACATTGATCTGTTCTTATAAATAGAACAATAGAGGTACAGGGTAAGAAAGTAAGGAATCTGAAGCTTCAAGCTTAATAAAGAAGATACCGTGGTGTCTAGAAAGCTTTAAAGCTTACGAAAAACTATGAAAACAATCTACATTGTAACCCTTTGATACTCTCCAAGGGAAGATTGATTAATTCGGAATTTTGAAAAATGAAAAGGGTAACTGAAATATATTTAGTTATATTGAATATAATATGACATGTTAATGAGCGATTAAACTGTTGTAAGGTTACATACATCGTGACATCCGTACAAGTGATAATTTGATAAGTTAATTGCCACCTCATACGCCCCCATTCATACAACTGCGCTCTATAGGTCTGCAAACATATACAAGCAATTGCTCTCTACATGTAAAACTCCTCCGAAAGAGTGACATCAGTGACTCTGTTATCGGGTGACAATCTACCTTCCCGCCAGTGACATTTTCACCTAATTCGAGTTAATTAACACTCCGAGCAGAGTGCAAATGGTTCAAGCTAACATTTTTTATTCAAAAAGCTGTTCTGTCCATACTTTATTTTTCCATTGGTCATAGGTTTTCTCTTTCATCTTTAGATTTCATCAAATTTTTATGTCAAATCAAATACCACTAAGACAAGAGTTACTCTCTAAATGTAAAGTAGTCAAACGCACTTCTGGATGTGTAGCTACAGTGATAACTTTTATCGACTGAAATTCCGCTCTGCTAGGAGTAAGAATCAACTCTAATTGAGTTAAAATATCACTTGAAGAAGGGTGAAATGTCACTCGATAGCAGGGAATGATTACTGTGGTAACACTTTCGGTAGAATTTAACCCGTTATCATGTAGAGGTTGTAACGGAACAAGACATAAACCTCAGAAAAAAAGCAAATAGCCATCATAAAAATAAAAAATAATAAAAACAAAACCACCTTAGATGCCATACAATATCTTGTGAGGCTTAAACGTTATGAAATGAATTTGAACGAGGGGGGGGGGGGGGGAGGGAGGAGAACAGAAGTTAAGGCCGAGTTTTTCGTCAGGAAATCGCTAAATTTAGTAATTACTAGTGAAGTATGCATGGACAAGCTCCTAGTTCACAAACTTTGAACTCATCAACAGTCTTAACATATTCCAAATTCCTGCATATTTTATAGTGTATATCTTGTAGTTTTCTCGGTTTCGCCAAAACGTCAATGTCTGGTGTTGGTTTCTCGACAGAATAACATACGGAGTTATCACAAATGACCTTGTCAAATGCGAGTGCAGCACCTTGACATGAAATGCTTATAGTGACTGTGGCGAATAAGTTCTCTTTAGTGCAGAAGCATGTTTACACACTCTAAAACTAAGTCAATCGGTCACTAGAGGCATGAACCGGAATCTTGTCAAATATTTGACTAGAGTTTAGTCAAAATTGAATAAATTTGATAAAACATGAACTATTTCGGAGCATAGCTGAGCCAAATCTAGTTCCATACTTAGTAAAGTTGCAGCTCGTACCCTTATTGTATAGATTATTATGAAACTTGAATATGAGTTTTGGAAATACAACACGGTTCGTGGGACAGAAGATGATCCACCAGCAATGATCCACCAGCAATAGGTCAATCAACTAGATTTTCTTTTCTCTCTTGTTTTGAGTTAAATTTCATATTTTCATAGTGAACCTTGCCCGATCGCTACACAACAGTTATACATCGACTTCAGGTGTAGAACCAAAATGCTCGATGCAATTTCAAAAGCCGAAGCCAGACCGCCTCTTTGGGGAACCATTCCTGTCAAATCTTTGATTTTACATTTATCCACTTTGCAATACTCAGTATGGTAATATATATGTATTGGAAACATTTTATTCCCATGAAATACTTTTGTGAAGCAACTGTTAAATTTGTACAAGATGATTTGGGAGCATATCTCTGGTAGGAAGTATTTGTGTTGTCAGGGTCGTCGAAAGGCTTCTATAATTGGGGTGGGTGTTCGTGGTGGGGGTGGGGGGTGGGGCTGAGATCCTTAAGCGTCTATATTTTGACATTGTTAGGTCAATTTTGGTCTTTCTCACGCAGAGCTAATGACATTTTTTGAAGAAAGATTTAAAACTGAAAACTGTGTGTGTGGAGGGGGTCATTAGCCCCGTAGCCCTCTGAGTCGGACAGCCCTAGTGTTGTGAAAGATTATGATTGACACTTCTGATGAAAATCAAATGAAATTTAACAGAATTCAACTGATGTTCCATGGTATGATTCGGGCGACTACTTATGCTCTATAGACGTTATGCATATGACGTCACAGAACAGAAAGTGCGCCCCCACTAGGCAAGCCCCTATCATTGCAATCTACAACAAATGCAGACAGCTGATTTGTGTTCCGGTAGGATACGCACATAAGCTCACTAAGAGCAAATGTGCAGCCTACGTCATGCGCGCAGTGTGCTTCATTGTTTAGCCGCCAAAATTTCGCCGCGTGACGTCCATAGTCTATAAGGAGTTAGTGCGGACTTTTCTTTCGAAACTCATATGCATAAAACCTTAAAGGTGCCTGGACATGTAACCAACCCAGTTGTTTTACTCAACAATGATAGATGAAGATCCCTTGATGGAAAATACGTTGGGATTATTCGAATGTCTTTCATCGTTCCCAAGATGAAGATAAACCTCTTTGTATCTTTGAAATTTCTCATTCAGTCATTGGGAATGCCGAAAGTTATGATGTAGAGGCTTGCACAGTGCGCCACTTTACTTCTCCCGTTTACTCTTTTAAAATTATCTGTTAATTCCAACCACCTAACTTTTATTTTGGTTTTTAATCTGGATATTTCCAAAGAAGTCAACACTTCCTTTTCAAAATAAACTCCTCGGGGACTACAAACATTACAACTGTCCTTGGGATGAATGTTAGACAAACAAAGGATAATATAACATACTTTCATGAGTCCCTCTTTCTACGTCACAACTTTGCATATGTAGCTCATGTTTATTACTGATGTAAGTGCAAAAACAGTAATTTCCTTGAAAAAAACGGTCAATATTTGACGATAATTGTGACCATTTTTGACGGTTTATTGCTTTTTACATCAAATAGGCAGTATGACATTTACATGTCCACAGATCTTTAAAGTGTTTCAAGGTTAATATGAATACGAAGTTAAGTCCTAAGTTCGTTTGGCCATATTTCATAACAGTATATTGATTGAAAGAATCCTTCATTTGCGGTCCGGTCTTGTCTAAGCTTGGAGTTGCCACTAAATTACTGGACACAAGCACTTAAATTCCGTGATTACAAATAGATGAATGATGCGTTTTGTGGGCTGTGAAAGTTGTTAGCCTAACTTCTACATCATTTAGGCAAATAAAATGTCCCGTGCCTCATGAGGGATAGACTTTTAAGTTAGCTAATTTATGCGATCACCACAAGCCAACAGCTACTGTTCTTTTGTATCGTAAACACACGCTCAGACTTGGTATAGCCTACTTGCGTGTTTGAAGCTTAGATACACAAACTCGGTCTTGCATGCAAATTAAGACCCTCAGACACTAACCTACATTTCTGGCTTAACTTGAAATGTGGAAAGGAAAGAAAAAAAAATTGTCCTAAATCAACATGTTAAGCCCATTAGCCACGAGAGCCCAGTTTTCATTGAGTATAGGTCACGTGATGTGAAATGAAACCAAGCGACTGGCACCGCAGTTGTTTCAATTCATCACTGGTACTAAATAACTAGAATTACAACGGAAACGAATTATTAAAGTACATAGAGATATAAAAAATACATTATTTTGCCAGCTTCGGCATCTGGCGCTGTGTTGACTAAATGTAAAATTTCTCCATGATTTCTTCCACCATCAAATCGCGGGTGAACAATTTGACTTCATACTGCGAGGCAACGAGCCGGTCGCCTGAGGGGGAGGGCGGAATGCGGCGAGGCAGCGGGTGCCGCGCAAATGGATTATCTTTATTTGATTTACCAGCTAACGGTAAAGTTAGCTAGTTTCTTAAATTAACTTTTTTGTGAGGGACTTTAAAGTTTGCTTAAGTGGATGGCCAGAAAGGTGTGAAAAAATCAGTGATGAAGTGAAGAAGCTAATCTGTGCAAGAAGGCGTCCATGTTTAGAGAGGCGTAAAACAAGTGGCGCAAAAAATCACAATTTCTAGTCATGTGTTGATTAAACACAAGGCTTAAGACGTAACTAATGGGATCAACTCCACAGCAGGTTGTATAGAGGTAGGTCAGTTGAGGAGGATGAAAAAAAGCAGAGCTAACGAGTAAATTTTATCATTTTATGTCGAACCGGGCGAATATAATCGGCCGCTGCATGGACGGTGTTGAGCTTATCACACCGGGGTGCGGCCCAAAAGGGAGGAAAAAGCTAGCATGACGAAATTACGGTAATGTAATGAAAACGAACATGGGTATTAATCAGAAGCCACTTAGAGTGGACCAAAAACAGAAGGCTAATGTTTGCTTTCTGGTTCTGGGTTGTCGGTAAGCCAATTTATATCTTATTAGTCCTTATCTAATCATTGTTAAAATGTAATTCGCCGTGTGTGTTCGGTCTCGGCAGCTCGGTGACATGTCTGCTGCACCCTAAGTCAGGGCACTAAAACAGCGGAAAGATTATTATTTAATTCCAACAAGTCTTTAATCCATTTGTTTGGGAAAGAAAGGAGATTGCTAATTCGCAATTAAGAGAGTATTGTCTCCATTGAGACTCTGGCTGTCGGGTATCCTGACCTGTAGGGGTCAAATTGGAACAGGACAACTGGAGTGTAAAAGGTCACGTTATGGCGAACTTATTTTGAATGAAGTTTCTGCAGCGTTTTTGACATTAGCTAAAAAGAAAGTAACTTGGAAACGTGTGTCTGATTGTCCTATACTTTTAAAACAAAGATATTCTCATGTGATTGTCCATTGGCTTTAAATGGACCAATGAGAGCACAAGAACACATAACGACAAAATGCTGTTACGTTTTCCGAACCGGAAGTAGGGTAACAGGTTAAAAATCAACCATTCTTCAGTTTATATTTTTTCCTAATTGAGAGCATCTTAAGTCTACCAGAGAGACCTTTAAGCATGGATATCATATAACAATTTGGAAAACAAGAGAAATGTCCCAACTTTTACAATCGGTGCTACTCTTTTTCTGTTTGCTAAAAAGGCTCAGAGGCTACATCTGGTCCATGATGGCAAATATCATATGCCATTACATAAGGTAGGTAGTGCTGAATTCAGTCCGTATAACTGACCTTTTTTAATCTTAAATGTAAGACCAACAGTTGTTGCGTATATTTTAGCATTTTTGAACTTTGCTATGCGCTTTTCTGTTATTAAAGATCTCCTTGGTCCTTAAACTTGCAATAAAGAAAACAGAAGAGATAAATTACTGAAAAAAGATTACCAAAGGGGGAAATACCGTAGGCCTAATTGAACTTACCAACCTCCTTCATCAGTTTATAATTCAAAGAAGCTTGTGACAAGAGACCAGGTATAACGAGTAGTCATACTTTATAGAAGTCTTAAAATTTATGCTTATCTATGTAAGAGAAAAAAAGTTCCGCTACCCTTTGTCATAGGGACACTTTGTATTAAATAAACACTTACGTTTTACGACAGGTTGTTCACTCTTCGAAAGGTGTACCACTATAGCTACCGAAACAACTATAAACTGTTTTTCGAAGTAAAAAATAAAAAACAAACAAACATGTGGATTGCACACACAGAGTATTTAAACATTTATTAAAATTAAAATCTTTTCAAGAAATGTACGTTTTATGCCTATTTCAAATGTGACAGTCTTTTAAGAGAGGGCGGGCTAGCATCTTTCTCGAAGCAAGCGTTACAATTACTGGTTTATACAGTAAAACGAGACCGATGATATTATGGGGCCTGTAGGGTTATTCAAGCAGTAATAATACACTTACTGCTCATCTATGATTTCAGCCCGAAGCTCGGAACTAATCTAAATCCCTGCCTCGTCAAAAAAATCTTGACCTTGGCATTCTGCCTTTCTTGAACGCCCGAATCTGTAGCTTCCGAATCAAGAGGAATGTTTAGCTTTATGTTGTCATTATGCAGTCCTAATGTTCTTGCTTTCAGGGAAACGGCTGAGTAGGAAAGACTACCCGCGGTCATAACCTCAAGTATTGAGCGCGTATTCTTGATGTGTTGGAAGTGGGCAAGGGAGAGTTGTGTTACCAAAACCTTATCTGCGGGGCAGACTTTATTCCAACTAACGAACTCCTAATAACATCTATTGACAAACAGCCTTAGAGGTAAGGGAGAGTTAAAGCAAGATTTTATCTTGCTAATTCTTTCAGATAAACAGGTAAAACCCGCCTGGATAGAAAACGAAGTAAACCTGAGGCTGGTAGGCTTTTCATGTAGGCTACCTTTGCACAACTGCTGCAGGCAGGAAGGTGCACAAAAGTAAGAAAAAGTTCCTTGAGCGTGAAAGACATGGAAAGTTTACTCGAGTCAGAGAGTAAAAAACGAAATGTTTAAGCTTGAGGTTATGGTAAGGTTATATTCAATGACATAATATTGGTTGTCATGACAACTTAGTCAGTCATTTGCTCCGGGGAGGGTAAAGTGAGACAAGCATGAAGTAAGCTTTAATCTGAGAGAAATATGGTAATTTGGTAGGGAAAACAAGGGTATTTTGTCCTCTGGCAAAGTTTTCGAAATTCTATTTTCAAGGCTGAAAATGATTAACAAAACAAACTGCCAGGTTTGTTTTCTTAGTTATGCTTCCACGAGAGATCTAAGTTTACGCCTATGAATAATTTACTTGGACGTTTGATTTTAAATGGAGTATAGCCGTTAAGTGTGAGGAATTTGAAAGATAATAGAAAAACTAGCGCTCTCGCCGTTGGGAATACATTACATTCACTAATCCACACTAAAGGTTGAGCTCGGTCGGATAGCTGTACTGATTAAGTAATACAATTTTTTAATTTTCTCAAACTTTATTTTTTAAATAAAGAAACTGTGCATATAGTTTGTTTGGAAGACTCCCTTTATGCAAATCATTCAACAAGGGAAAGAGAGAGAGAGACAGAAAGAAGAAATGTTTTTTTACCAAAAGGGTTGACTTTTGGAGCAAATTTTAATATTTGCTGAAATAACTTTTTCCGTGGTCAATGGGAAATAAAACGTCAACGTCTAAAAGAAACCAGAACTTAGCTTGCAAACCAATAATCAGGCCTGTAGTCGATGCCCTGGCCTCCCAAAGTGGGACAGGAGGCGATACTACCTCTGGAAAAAATTCTTCCTACAGAATTTTTTTCCGACAAAATCTAATATCGCCTTCACACATTTTAACATATCTCACCCCTAAAATAATCGCCCCTGGAAGCTATATCTCGCCCCCTTCGATGCCTGTCTGACAATAATTTTCAAGGGAAATCATTCGTTTATTAAGGTTCAGAAATTTTTCATACCTTTAAAATCACGGTTCTTAGGCTACATGTAAACGTTAGGTGATCCATATTAAGTAGCTGGGTAACTTTATTTCATTACATATGGTCCTCGTAAGAACAAGTACAGAGTTTTGTAGCTCATGAATACTTGGTTCACCCACATTTTAAATTTTCAAATGATGAAACATTCATAATGTATAACATATTTGGGAAGTAAATTTATCGCCAGAGTTTGTTGGTGAGAGTGGTTTAATCGTTAATAGAACTTAAGCATATGACGTCACAGAGCAGAAAGTGCTCCCTCCTTTGGAGGCAAGCGCGTATCACTGCAAGTTACACCAACAAATGCAGACAACTGATTTATGAACCAATCGGATAACGCGCGTAAGTCTACCATATGCGCGTGCGAAGTCTGCCTTGTGCGTGCAGTGTACTTCACTTTTGCCTCCAAAGTGACGTCGCGTGACGTCAACGCATAATGTCTGTAAAGATAAAAGCTATTTTGTGTCATTGCTATGTTGTTGTAATATAAACACAACATCTCCCTTAATTAAAATTCAACCACAGTTGTATTTACAGGGTGAGTGTAGAGTACGAACTATCTTAGGCATGAGCTGTGTAGACATACCTCGAGACATTAAAGTGTTTACATTGTCCACTGAGCCTATTTAAGCTAATATATTTAACCACAGCAGAGAGGTTAAAAAAGCTCTTCGTTGACAACTAGACATTTTGTTTCTAATTCATTTAAAACTATACCATGAAATCCTCTGCGCATATTCCTCTCCATAATTCTGAACATAATCGCTCCGTTTTAAAAGCGTATGAGGCGAGTACATATTTTCTTCTCAGTCCGTGAAATTCATATCGCTCCTTTACCAGTTTAATTATTTCCTTCGAGAAAATTTGGTAAAAAACAATATGCTGGGGGGAAAACAACCCAGGAGTGATATCGTGTGCTAATTACTTAGCAAGTCTTCTACGCATATGGCCATGGGGCACGTGATCCCTTATGACGTAAGCTTGGGGAATCGAGGTGAACGTACCATGAGCCCCAAGAAGGTGAACAACCGACGGTTCGATGTGTAGACGGAGGCACAATAATAGGTTAATATGAACGCTTTTTAAAGGGGACAAACTGACAAGAACAAATCACGTGATTTCTGACGTCAGAAGTCAATCACGGTGAATTAAATTCCATGAGATTTCTATCCTTCGTTTTCAGTCGATGCCTGACAACTTTTTTGCTGGCTTCTGTGGTCCTTACGGAAAAACTTTTCATTTCATGTCAAGTTATTCATATCAAGAGACTAAATCTACATTTGCGAAAAATGAAATCCTATTCATGGGAAATTTGAATATTGAACAAACTCAGACCAGGGGCGATTTCTGTTGATTTTATTGATGAGACCTGTCTCTGTTTTTATAAAAAAAAATCATACCTATATATTAAGGAAATATGACAGTTTTTAACTGTTTTCAGTCTGAAATTTTGTACTATAATAAGACCTACTACATTAGAAATGTCAGTACGTGAAACCTAGTACACGGTAACGTCACTGAAACGTGTTTGGACAAACACCAGAACTCTCAAAATCTGTATTTTGTTATTGTTTTAAGCAATACGCTCTTTTTAGTGCATTTTTCGATTAATGACTGTTCTTCGTGTGAGTGATCTTTGCAATGTAACAATATTGATGAAAGCGAATGAGGTAAAGGTTTAAATCATGCGTTCATAATTCATATGACTAACTGTGGATTTTTCGAACGGTATGATTTATTTAGCTTACTATATCTCTGGGAAGACAGGGTGATGTATATCCTCTTTTATACATCATAAGTTATTTACTATCTTGTATATGTATTTTTCTCATTTTCAACCTAAATCTTCGCCCTTGCTGTCAAATTTTGGAAAAAAATAATTTGAAATACTTTCAAAAGAAGATTTACTCTAAAGATAAGACACTTTAAACTATGGAGTGATTATTCCCAGGGGAAAGGGTCAAAGGTCGAATAGAGAAATGAGTTCAATAGCGGTCATTTGCAAACTGTGGGGGTCAATGTCCTGAAGTCACGTCTTGTTTTATTATACGTTTGACATCCCAGACTTGATGTACCTCCGCCAAAGTATTCTAATACATCTAAATCCAGATGCGACCTTAATTGGTTAATAAGATTTAGAAAGCCGGATAGAGAATGCCTGCCCCGTTGTATCTTACGGAGTTGCGACGCGAATACGACGATACTTTTGTGGCGAGCGTCGTTGAAGCCGACCGTGCGCTACATTCGATCGTTTCATCAATTTACCAAATGGAAAGATCGTCGTTAAAAGAAGCCTAAGCTTAAATTTATCTACACCCAGTCAATGGTTGTGATTTGATTAAGCCTAACAATCCTTTTCACATAATGCAGCTGATTCGATTAGTTCCAAAGAAGTGAAGGAAATAGGGCACTTTGGTCAGCTAATTAGTTCTCCAGAAAGGAATACTTGATGTAAAGGGTGATGCTAATTTATCCCGTAGATTTGTTGATTGCATTTACCTGTGAAGTGACAACAAAGTCACCTGTACTGACAATGAAAGAAGCTAAAAGATGCCCACAAAAACCGCCAATCCCTAGTTTGTGGTTTCATTCAAAAATGTAAAGAGCTTTTGTAGAATTCTGCCTTAAGTGAAATGACAGGTTACGGTGGTGGAAGGTAGCAAACGATCATTCAATTGTTGCAAACCTGGAGAAAACGATGGAATTTGTGCAAAGAAAGAGAGGGAGAAGGGTAGGAAGAATGGGGAGGGAGTTGGGTTTTAGGAAATGATTTTTTTAAATTAAAGCCTTTTTTTGTAAACTGATAGAAAAGTGGCATATTTACCTAAACGATTGACGTGAAACATATTTCTATGTAACTTACGAGATGATTAGATTTAAAGTGACCTGGTCCAGGGACTACGATAGCTCTTTGCGCTTCATTTTTATTTGTTTTTCTGTTTTAATTCTGTTGACTTTTGAGTGTACTCCCAGCCCATTTGAAAAGGAAACTGCGCTTACCTTAATTTACGCAGATACGCAGTAGCCTTTAATACGGTAGATATGGCGATTTGTAAGTAAACAAAAGTCGTTCAACAAATTTTCAACGAAAATTTCAGCTGGCAAAGTTCATTCCTTTAAGAACATTCGTGTTCCTCGGGGTTCTTTATCCCAAGTTCCGTAGCAAACGATACAAGGGGTTCTGACTGATAATGTATTAACGGTTTTTTGAACTTGTGATATTTCCTAAATAATAGAAATAAGTTTCCATTAAGAGCTTATTGCACATGACGGCCAGAATGGTGTAATTAAAACATACTGAAGTACATTACAAACAAATTTAATTATGCTAGGGGCAAAACCGTTCTCTTAGTTCAGAACTATTCCCTCACACTGAATACCCACTTAGCTTAACAAAATGACACAACTGGACCCCCCCCCCCAACGGATTGTTTTAAAGCTGCCACTGTTAAATGCCAAATTTTATAGTTTCAAAAATATATATTTCAGGAGCTGGAAAATTACACTCATGAACCCAAATGCCATCTTCATATCTTATTTAGTTGCTAAGAAATAAAATGTTGAAATTTATTCTCTCAATTTGAAATTGTCCATTGCGTAATACTTTTTTATCTTTTTTGTATAAAGCCAACATTCCCTGTTTTCTCTGTTGATATTAAAATGTTTATATGATTTCGGAAAACTTATTGTTTTCTTGCGTAGCAGAGTTTTAAGGATTATGCTTGGTGTAGTCAAATCACTCTGTAAAAAAGACAGAGGTCACAGTTTGCTGCAAGCATCAGAAGCTTTGTGAAAAACAAAGGAAATCAGAGACCGTGATCTTAGTTGGACAAATTATTGCCCAATCTACTTTTTGATCTTAGTGAAAAAAAAAAACCTCCGGCATTTTACATCTCAGCATACGAATACCCTCTTAAGATGGGAGTTGGACCAATCGAATTCATTTTTCAAGCTATGTAACATGTAATTTTGAAATTTTAGATTTAAAGTCACACTTTAGTTGATGTATTGGCAAAACTATCTAGGTAGCAACCTTGCTCAAATAACGTGCCCACTGACGGATGTTAAACACCTAATTTGCTGGCAATTACTGCACATGGGAGAGGGAAGGGGTAGCACTTCCTCGGTATATATCTCATATTTCCTCATATGCTTTGGTTATATACTAAGAGATCTCGATTTGTTGATTGGCTAATTACTTCTCCTGTAGACAAACCAGGTGCACACGGAAAGTAAAATCAACTTGGCAGACGCTACTTAATTTGGTGGCATGCGAGGGGATGTATTTTATACACCAGCCACCTTTCTTTTTCCCCGTGAAAGGAATTGTTTGTTACTCGGGTCCGCCTCTAGCATTATACACCAACAATCGAGAACGGATACATGGGCATAAATGAAACGTAAGCACGCTTTGATTGTAAGAAAAGAAATCCCTAGAAGACTTATAACATGTGGATCAAAGGGAAATAATTGCACAAGAAAGGATTTCGAAAACAATTTGAAAATAATAGCGGAAGATGAATGGCAGAATTGTGTAACAACAGGTTTAAACACTTTAAAAAGAGAAGTTTGGACGTATGTAGGGTCGCACCTGCCCAGATAGAGCCATAGAACAGCAGTCCCACAGGGGGTAACGACCGTAAGAGATACATTGACTTTCCTTTAAGAACAGAAATCATATTTTATTGGTGTGATTGTGCGGAGTAACTGGCAAAACGTTATTGTAGTAACTTTACCGCGGGGGATCTTAACGCGGAAAAGATTTCAAGCCAGGGTGTAAAATAGCCATGGGCTTATTGCAGTATTATCGTTTCATTCTTATTCGCCCCTATTAGGGGCGATAGCTGTGTTTTTGTAGGAGAGAGCATTGGAGAAGCTTTCATCGGGTGACTCACTTCGACCATTTGGCTAAGTATATCTTCTCCTTTTTGTACTTGAGCGAGTCGGACAAAAACGAAGGAGCCGAGAAATTGCGGGATTTACGCCTTGGACACAAACGGAGACTGTTGCTGAATTAGTGTTTCAGTCGGAGTATGAGCTAATCGAGACTAATGCGGTGTGAACCGAGAATGTGCAAGCTAAGTCCTACACCACTACACTGCCCTCGGGGTCCAACTTTGTACTGCCCGCTTTGCAATCTATTTCTTTTAAGCTCTTACACACAAAACCTTATAAACATGAACGAGCAAAAAAGCTGGAATGAAACAGAACGGACAAAAAATGGAGAAAAACACAAAAAAGTAAGAGAGAAAGAAACAAAGAGAAAAATTAGTGACATATAATATTAAAGAGAAAACAGAGATCGGCCAAGAGTGAAAATACCCGGGGCGCAATATTTCCTTCCATGTGAAACGACTGTAGTACAGTTTTACGGGAACGTCGCTAATCAAGTGCACGTTTGGCTTGGCAAAATAAAAGAAAACGCAGTGGTGCCGAAATAATGAGACCCGGGGCCGTATTATCTGCATGTAACATGCAAGTGATTTAATTACGGATGTAGGGAGACCACTCCACAGCTGCTTCCTTTAAATAACGGCTCAATTTTACTCCCATTATGCGCTCTGCCTGCCTCTTTTCACCGGTTCTCCTCACAGTGTTTAGCTTGTCATGCTATCAAAATGGCAAAATGAAACGCCTTCGTCCGACAGTCAAGACCATCGGTGTAACCGGTGGATCATAATATTGACATCACCTTTCGTGCATGACGTCACTTCCTGTGTAGTCTCGAAAAGCGACTGCACGCTTCTTTCAGCATTTTACTTTGATTCAGTTTTCTGTAAAAATTGTTTGCAGTTGGCGTAAATGCTAACGAAATGCAAACTTACACGTAATTCTCTTGGAGATCTTTTTCAAATATGCTAATAACAACGGAAACAGAAAAGAAATCAGATTCTTCAAAACTTTAAACATTTTGTCAGCCAATAAACTAATTAAGTAGAGGAGGAGGGGCATTTGGTGTGTACATTAAAAATAAAATACGTTATGAAGTCAGAATGATGTCTCTAATAGCCAGCGCATGCTATTTTTGAATAACTTATTTTAAGAGTCTTTGAAATAGTCTATAAAATTTAAAATTCTTCTTTTGGAATTTTGAAAAGTTCATGTATCCTTTGTCAAACTTTGCGGCACAATACTTTTTTAAGTTGGTGGTTTTCTCAGAGTAATCATTCAATCTCCATGGCATTATTGGTAATTGTTAACTAAGAAGTCAAACAATCATCCTCAGAATGACAGTTTTTGCTTGTGTTCTGCACGACATTTTCACTAAGGGAACCCGTTCAGTAAGCTGATAAACCAGTTTAATTGAAAGATTTGATACCGTTTACAAGAAACTTCTTGCTACAGTTGTTACGTTAATATGTCGAACATTATTTTATCTTGAAGTCTGAGAATTATAGACCTTATGCGTATGATGTCACAGAACAGAAAGTACTCCTTCCAATGGAGGCAAGCGTAAGTCTACTACATGCGAGTGGGAGATCTACGTCGTGCGTACCGTGTGCTTCATTGTTTTGCCGCAAAATGACATCGCGTGACGTCAATGCATAAGGTCTATTCGTCAGCAGAACTTCCTGACTGCAGTATAAAATAGACTACAAAAAACAAAACTAATATTTTCTATTAATGAATTTTGAAATGGTTACTCGAAGGATTATTTCAAAACGACTTCCACTTACAGTGAAAACTAGAAAACCAAAGAAGTTACTATTAGAACATGTTTTCTAAGTACAGAAATCACCTGAACATTTTAAACTCAGAACTGCACATATTCTGCCACAATCTGTGAGATTATTCCATAAATGAAAATTTCTGCGCAAGGTTAAAATTTTGAAAAGCTTATTTGTTCAAAGTCTAATTTAAGTTCTTCCGGCCTCACAATACATGAAAAATTTTAATTTTTCAGCGCACAGAAATAATCTCTTTTGAAATCATAGCCATACCTTAAATTTGGAGCCTGCATACCTTGGGAATGTAACATATGCACGCATGCAAGATACTGTCATGTGTTTGTAATTGTTTTCCATATATTGCGAGAGCCAAAAGGTAGGTTCACATTATATTATAGAAATTACAGCGGTACACTAGTTCTGTCAAACATTTTTCATATTTGTAAAATTTTCAAGATAATATACCTTTTGAGCTACATTATCGTTGGCTGCACTTATATCGATTTTTCACCTATTTGTTTGTCTCCTGATAGAAAGGTTTAACCAGGGGTCATTCCACCAAAACAGTGCGTTCACCTAATTGAGTAAGTTGTTCAGTACCTGGCAGAAAACACCTGCTAAACACATTTCTGTCTGCTACTGATGCGGTCCTACCTGTTCAGGGTTCAAGCATCCTTTGTTTTCACGCTAATTAAAATATTGACTTTCTAGATATACCAATTGCGCGAAATATCACCTCTGGCAATTCTAGCCAGTCCCAGAAACAGATACACACCAACGATTAAGCTTGGTTTGTTTTTTATTGAAAGGATACGAAATGAAATTAAAATCTTCTTATTCTGGGGCAATTTAGAAACAGACTACACGATATAAATTAGTTTTGCTGATTAATCTTGCCCACATCAAGTGTACGGTATAGTACGACCATTCCGAGTGGCACAGCAGTAAATGAAACACCAATATATTGGAGCCGCAAGGCAAAGGTTTTAGCTTACCATCTATCTGGTTACATGATGCAAATCTACAATCTACAAACTGCCAAAACGGTGAAAGATACGTCGAAAGAATCAGAATGTGGTGATTAACTGAATTTTTTTCAGATTAGGTATTCTATCCATCATAAAAACGCATTGAACCTGTGCACTGGTAAAACAGGCAACTCGTAATACTGTTGTAGAGTAAGGGACGTGATGTTTTTCCTCGATGTACCATTAGAAAAGTTATTGGAACAATTTATAAGAACGCTGAAGTTATAACTTACTAGTTTTTTCGATCAGTAAAGTTTCAACAAATCGCGATGTAAGAGATTTTAGATAGATATAAAATGATGTAACAATGTGAAAAATAAAATTGGAAATGATAAACATTCAACATTTTGTCATAATTATTTTTAGAGAAGTAAAAACTTTCAGCTATAATGAAAAACGTAACGTGACAAAAATTGTAGCAACTTTAAGTAACGATTACTTAATGCACCATACAACTTTTCCTTCAGTTAAAAAGACAACTTTTACTGAAAATAACCTTCTACATACTTTAAGTTGAGTCAACTATTTCCGTCTTTTCAATTAGGCCTATTTTGTTTGCAGTTAATAAACTTCTTGTTTATACCTCAGAGCCCTCAAAACAATTTTCGCCAAAGCCCAGATAAGGCCCCACTTCTTGTCTTGACGTAATCGTCTTTAACGTTTTATTAACTGAAGTTCAATATTCATATCCCACCCACAGTTTCATCCAAAGTTAAATGCTTTAAGCATTTTTTACAGGAGAATGTAATTTTAATTTCTCTTGCAACCCCTCTGATTTTCCTCTTTGGAAAGAATAAGAAAACTGCCCGAAAGAATTTTATCGACACTGATGAAGTTCATATTACCACAGTCTCTATGCTGTTCTCGAAACCTGTCAGAATAGGAGGCAGGCTACGTTTGAGATATTGGCCCTCGAGGCCCCTAACCTTGGCGCAATCTGGTTCGTCTAGACCATATCAGCCCGCCAGAAGCATTTTCCTCCAAATTTAAGAAATTGTGAGGCCCTTCTATCACTATTAGCTTGACTTTGTCAAATCGCTAGACTCTTACAGAGGGAAAAACTCTTGACAACCTCTCATGCGGATTAAGGGTTGTAAAAACATGATTGGCATCAATGATTATTTACAATATCGTATAGAGGGAACAAACTTGAGGAAGGAGGGGACAGGGCGTAGGAAAAGAATCCAGGTACAGTTTTAACAAGGGACGCAATGTGGAAGTTTGGGTCAAATGTGAAGGGCTATGAAACCACTTGACTTGCTTGATACAGTAGATTTACTAGATTACACGAAGGCACATACTTGCTTTTGGCTTACTACATGATTAGGAAAATCTTATTTCACCTCGTCCCATCTTGAATAAAAAATACTTGGTAATGGTGAGACCTAGTTTTCTAAACTCCTTCGGTTTGATTAGAGTTTGTACTAAATTAATGTAATACCTTATGCAAGGAAGCCACGTATGCTTTCAGGCAACTTGAAAAATAGAGGTTTAATATTATGGACTATTCTAAAAGTATGATCTTGCCGCAAAAGCAAACAAACTATAGCCACCCACCAAGAAATTTTTAAGACAAAATACGAAAAAAAAAATTTTCAATTTACTTGTTTGATATTAGAAAGCTTGGTTGTAATTATATAAGTCAATTCATATCAAATCAAAATTCCTTCCAGTGATTCAAGAAGAAAAGGAAAACAATGCTTAAATAAAAAAAAAAACAAACATACAAAAGAAAACTACAAGTAAGACTGACTTTTTAGAAATATCAGCTTATTGTCATCAAGTAGAAGCAGAAATACAGCTTATTGTCATCAAGTAGAAGCAGAAATATTCCACTCGACAGAGCTAAATAATAAAGTCATATCCTTTCTCTTAACTTGATACGATTGTAATTTCTTCTTTTATCGTTTATTTCAATCTCGAAAGGGTTCTTATCTAAAGATAAACACTGCACATAAGTAAAAATAATATTTACAACACTATTAGTCAAGCAAATCGATGTATTTTCTTCCATGCTTGGCCGTTCGCCTAATTAAAATTTGGAAACCTTTCATTTCAAGGCTAGGAGGACTTAGCCTATTATTGAAGTAAACTTATATGAACTTAAATCATTAGAATGAAATGAACTGTAAATTTAAGGAGCATGTTTATCAATAAGGTACAACCTTAAATCAACAATGCACGGTTACATAATACCTACAATTATACGCTTAATTTTTTGAAGGGAAATATTGAGTTTACGTTGTATCAAAATGTCACCGACAAAAACTTATCAAGTATCCATCCGTCTTGCTATTAAAACAGGGCAATACCTCCTTTCTTTCCAATTTCTTCCATATTACAAGATTTATGAATGTTTCATCATTGGAAAATTTTAAATTTTGGATGGACATATTATTTATGAGCTTCAAAGCAGTGAATTTCCGTTCTGAGAACTTTATTTTATGAAAATAAAACTACGCAAATACGTAAATAAAGTTATATTTTTAAAGGTATGAAAATTTTCTGTACTGCAAATGCGATATTTCCATTTATTAAAGGCATTTATTAAGAAATGAATTTTTAACTGAACAGGTTTACGAAAACACACCACAGTATTTAAATACCTCAGTATTAAATCAACGTAAATTTTAAGATTTCATCCTTTCCTTTATTTGACTTAGAAACTTCATTAAATAAGTTTCAACACTTTTGCTAAATCATTGTTATTATTCTGCGTTAATGTTCAGTTTGCTGCAGTTTCCAACTGGGCACAAACTCTCTTTTAAATTAAATCTTTCATGTCTTCACTTACTATGAAAACTATACAAAACGTTTGTCACTATAATTGAATCACTTAATTAATTTTATGTTTTGATTGATAACTCCAACTTTTTGATTTCTCTGACCGAACCTTTCCCAGACAAAAGTGTACTGACCGCAAAAAAATCACTTCGTTTCTATGGAGACCGCTACAACCTTTTTGTACTTTCTCATGCAAGAGGAACTTAACCTTAAATACTCAGCAATCTAATGTTCCTCTGTCAATTAGCTATATCCTGAAAACATACTACGAAATGCGACACTGCATTTCATTTAAACCGTGAAAATTATGGAGATGCTCTTCTGTTTGGGATTGTGCACTGTCATGCGTTCTCAACACCTTTCGAGAAACTTGTCACGGCTATGCGACTGGACTCCTTTGGGGTCAATACAGCACGTGTCCAGACGCGAGAATAATAAGGGAACCGGAAGCGGGGCATGGGCACTTTGCTCTGACCTGGTGCTGAACATATCAGTCCGTCCTATCATTGATCATTAATTAACCACTAACCACAACCGTTTAACAGTTGTGGAAACTCGTCCGTCCTAAGCGTAATTTAACCCCCTGTTAAACTGCTAATAAGCCGTTCTGAGCAGATGAAATTGTCACACCTGTGAATACTAATTATCCAATCGAGCGGCGTATTTCTTTTACTGCATATACATTTTCATACAGTTTGGGTGTCCGATTTCGAAGTTAACGCAGCGTGAAAAGACAGACCATGGGTTTATTTTAAATATTCAGCGCGATGCGTGACATTTTCAATTGTACTTTTCTCTACGGTGACGCCGGTATACTGGTCTGGCCATCCAAGCTTAAACAAATTAGTTATACTTTTCCTACTTTAGCTGATAACGCCTTTGTTCTTTATTCAGGCAAATGGCTTGTCAATTTGTATGACATCGCGAACCCTTCCTTCGACACTAATCTTTCTCTGGCACTGCAAGGGTGGCAGTGGCGCATAATTTTAGGACAATTAGGGTAAGACTTAGGAATAGGTTAAGGTGCAGGAGTTTAACCAGTCACGGTCATACTCTCAATACAGCCTACAAATATTTGTATGCAAAAATGTGAAAGCATAGCAAGGGTATTCAATATATGAAGATTGTATTGTGCTAACGTTCTGTGCTGTGGTCACCCCTTAGGTCAACGAATGTGCTTGCTACAAACTTCACTGGGCTTGTTTAGCAAATATACAATCTAATACCACTGTATGTATACTATAAAACATAAACCGACTCAACCAAGAGCGATGAAGCCCATTACATTTTCCAAGGGGTGATAACCCCCATTTACGAATTATCCCTCTGAAATGGGTTACTGTGAAGAACTTTTGTATAAATTATACATAATACACGCCTGCACAAAGAGAGTAGATCACTCGAATTTGTATTTGATATCGCTCTGTTTTCATGTATTTTTCGATTTCTATTTTCTCGAAAAACATAAAAAAAAGAAATGGAAATTTTACCACAGTGAATGAGGTTCAGTCTACGGTTTTAGCCATTTTCAGTGTAAAATGGACCTGTTGACAATTGAAGTGATTGTTATCTTGATGAGGTCAAATCTATTGAGGAAAGCCCGCAGAACCATGTGAACGTTACACTGGTACACCAAATAATTTTTTTTACTTTAATAAAACTGCAAAATAGATGTTAACAGTTGTATAACTAAAGACACTGCTATGCCAACGAGGATAATTTCCTCCTTGGTATTAAAGGTACAAAATATACTGTGATAGCCATAACTGCAAAAGAGTTTGCTTGGATTAGCCAAATATTTTTTTACGGAAATTTCATATCTCCAACGTTACCAAGAGCTTGAGCTATTTACGGTACTCGTGCTGATTCGTCGTACTTTATATTTATATAGTATAGATGTTGCGGGCATCCTCAATGTTTTTAGAAGGGCCCGTAGTAAGACAAAGTAAATTTTTGGAAGCAATTACGTAATTCTACTTAATGCAGCAGGCTGACCTGAAGTGACACTCAGACCTCTTGAGCAGTGGCGTTCTCTTGTTTCGAAAGAGGGAGAGGGGAACGCATAAATGCGGGGGGAAAATGTAGTGAGTGCGTATTGCTCCTGTAAACTGCATGTGTACCCTTTGTATAAGAGGGAACGGCGGAAAGTGAGGGACGAAGATATTAACTGAGGGGAGGCGAGACGCCCCAATACCCCATGCCCTCTTGACGGCGATATTGTCCATGTGCAAAATAGTCCACGTAAATTTGTAACAATATACATGTTTGAACCTAAATGTTAAATATTACTCTGTTGAAAATTTATTTTTGAACCCTAGTATCACAATAAAAATGGATAAAAATCCATTTCAAGCGAAAACAGACTCACGATTGTATAAAACTTACTATTACTCTTTCTGGGGATTTTATGGCTGTATCGTTTTGTAATCACAAGTTAATTCACCAAAAGGTCTTTCATTCGAGTAACTTCTCACTTTCTGCTTCGTCCTCCTTTCCTTCGTGTGTTAAGAAATCCCTCCAGATCCCCATTCTTTACACTATCGTTCTATTAAACGCTTGTAATTAAATTAGACCTACACTTAGTAATGGAGAGAGACAACTTGGGAATGTTTAATAAATCTCTCACCCAAAAGATCATACGAAAAGAATCATCACTGCAATCAAAGTTCTACTCAAAGCCATTCCCACCGATCAAATTGAAGCAATTGATCCCATGAGCCCCAGAAAGTCATCCATAGCTCAGCCTTACTTGATCCTATATGATACCCACTAAAGTGGCCCATGTAGACAGATGGACCCAGTCTTTGTCGGTGAGTTACTTTGGACGGAAATCTTCAAAGGGAACTATATACATCGAGATACAAAATGAAAATCTCTAGTTGGGTTATAACTATTTTGCTCCGAGCAAGGTTAATAGAGAGAATCGCTAGCCAGAAATTCTTCAAAACAGTGACCGCATTTCCGGTGATACCAATATTTTAGCTTGCTGTTTCTTACTTCAGTTTCATAATAAAGGTGTTTTCTTCGACGGGATATTTTCATTTTAATAAGCAGAAGATCAGAAAGGACTAAAAAGAATCAAACAGATGATATAGCAAATTGCTAGGGAAATTGGCCTTGAACAAATCTCAAGAGTTTTTAGGAAACGCCAAAGTCGCTGGGCACGATTTGTGTGTATTGCTTTAGGATTTAGGAAAAGGCGGAGATTATGCAGGAATGGAACCTGTCCCTCTTATTTAGTCAAAGATGACAGAAATTTTGGCGAAAGGTTTCTTTCTAAGCAAATATGTTAGATTCTATACTTAGCAATACACAATTTAACAACTATACTAATTCCTACTTTTTTGTTGGTAGTAAAACTTTTCGATATTTACACAGTTACACAAAGTATTAGAAACTGCTCTCATGAGTGTTCTATGTTGGGATTACGTAAAGCTTTATAAGTTTTTCCAGAAGTCCACAATTGTGCAATTACACTCTTGACTTCTCCTTAAAATATCTATCCAACTCGGAAAAAAAAGAAATACTTTTGCTGGTCTTTCTAATCGGTAGTATCCTCCGTTGGCAATAGATACCACGATTGGTTAAATTTTTCTTCATTTTTATTCTATCCTTTGTATTTGTACAGTGCCTTTAGACTTTTATATATTATCACAGTAAGCGCTTTGAAAGTAGGGAATACCATGGTTTTCTGATATCATTAAGATACAAACTTGGAAACTCATAACAAATTTCATTAAGTTCATAATTAATATCAAAACACGCATGTGACTTAGAAAAAGGTTTTAAAAGTCTCGGAAATAAATATAAAAACATAATAAGAATGATATTTTTAAAGTGACGTCATAGCTTCTAAACCTACATTTTTTTTGTAAAAACCACATCAGGGCTGCTATAGTTTCTTTTATCTAGTAAAAAAAAATCGCAGATTTGTTTTAGTAGTGTCGAAATATGGATTGTGAATAGTAAAGAAATAAAATGAATAGTACAAGGACAGATGAAGTAAGACGGATTAAAATTGTTTGAACACATACCGGTAGCTTGTCTTAGGAACGCAATTAGACAAGTAATCTAAACCTCTTTCCTTGAAAACATATCAGTTCCAAATTGTTTTCGTAAAACACACAATATGGTGAATTTATTTAATACATTTCATGAGGTAACATTTTAATTGTAAAGAAATAGTTTTAAATAGTTCTTTTCTAATGGAATAGCGGAGATTACCACCTTTTTGTATCACGTGTTAAGCTTAGCCTTCAGGCAAACGAACAGTCTTAACCACTATAATCTGATGTAGCAGACAACTGCCACTAGTTTTAAAACCTCCGTGGTCTAATCGCCCGCCTGCATCTCAATTTTCTCCTTCAAAATTGTCTCATTAAAGCCAAAAAGGGAGACATTTTCAAAAAAACAAATAAAACTTCCTAACACCTGATATCAAACTTTCAGTGCCGCCCAAGCAAACTACATCGACTACTATTATTTTGAAACTTTGGCTCATGCGCTCCAGCGATTTATCCAAAGGTGAATGATCGTGTTGCTGAGTGATTGATTGTGCATCTTCAAAATTAGCTAGTAGTAGAGTTTGGATTAAGTGAGATAATTTCAATCACACTTGAAAATTAGAAAGCTAATTTAAATAAGAACGGTCCACTCACGGATAAAAACGAGCGACTAATAATGCCACATGGTGAACCCACATATGATTTTACATCAAAACACAAACTCAATTTCTTTTTCGATTTTCATTTTTCTTTTTCTTTTTTGGTGGATCTATCTTTTACTACAGAACAAAGGTAAAGCCATGACGAACGGAACGTGTCTAGCCTAAGGCCCTTTCAAATTTTTCATTGAAATAGTTCTTAAGCTTAAATTTAGAGTTTAAATTTTCACACGTGAAACACAAGATGACCGCGCATGTAGGCATAAATGGATTTTCGTTTGAGGGCAAAATTTGGTTTTAATGGTTTGGTTATGGACAAATTTTCTCCTTACAATTCCACTTACCATGTGGTTCATGTTTCTGCAAAACATATTTTGGACCAACCATGTGTGAAAGACAACTGTTGGAAATTCACCTCCATCGGCCTTTTAGAAGGCGATTATAAGTTTGAAACAATCAAACATTTATAGGAGCAATCAATTTGTCTGTCTTAGCAGAGCCTGTAACAGCTGGAAAAAACTTGCGAAAGAAACCGCACTCAAAGAGAATTAGAAACCTGATAAAAATTCTGTTGAAGGCATTCACGTTTGCAAGATTTACCTTAATTCACATTTTTCATTTTTCAATTTTTAATATTAGTGAGACAGGAAGAGGGGAGCACTAGTCGTTTCTCAGTACGATTGTGTTGTTCTAAAAACATTTTTCCTCTTAAGTTGTTTCCATGTCATAAAAGCAGCCATGAGATTCGATTCACGGAAATGCTCCAACTGTCAGGAATTCATGAAGTGTAACCAAAAATAGTAGATAAGCAAGGCGCAATCTAAATATTCCCTGGCCAAATTTTAACCGAAATCTGATCGATCACCGACCTGATCAATTTTTGGCAACATTTGGCTTAAAATGACCAGAATATGAATCAAGTTTGAACCGGACCTAGTCTAACATTTGAACAGATTTCGGTTTGGTGTCCGGTTGGTCAGACCTTTTTGTGGAGTGTGTCGAGGCGATATAGACCAATGCATATGACGCCACACAACAGAAAGTACGCCCCGGCTGACGTACCAACACAAATTCAGACAGCTAAATTTTTGTGCCGGTCGCAGAATTATTTTTCCAGGACGAATGGGGCAATTTTTGGAAATTTCCATTAAAATCATAAAAAAATGAAAATAATGCGCAGGTTAGGATCAAGGTTGGGGTTAAGGTAAACAAAATGAAATCACAATTACCCCCATTCATCCTGAGGAAAAAATGACGCGTATCGGTCGGATAAGCGCGCGTGCGAAAGCTAAGTCGTGCGTACAAAATGGTTAACAAAGTATCTTATCTAGCTAGCTTCATTGTTTGTCCTCTAACATGACGTCGGCGTGAGTTCAATACATAGAGTCTATACCTGCAGCTTGGAAAGCGTATCGGGAGCTTAAAGGAGACATTGTCTTAATTGTTATAACCTTGTAACTTAACATGTCAGAGTGAATGAAAAATGTTGAATCAAAATCGATTTCGTTACAGCTGTACTTAGCTTTTTTTTTATAAAGTCAACGTTACCCCTTCTTCAGACTTTAAAGGCAATAGGCAGTCGCCCCAAAATTCTTTGAAAAATCAGCAAACTCTTGCATATCTCTTCTTCTTGGCATTACAATCACCTCTGAAGATGTTTTGAATATAACTATTACAAACAATAGGTAAAGCAAGGAGAAATTCTCCTTGAGTTTCACAATTCACCAACAAAAATATTGTCACATGATTACAATAGGCCAGTCATGAACTAGAGTGACATGGCACACTCACTCTGATTGAGGTGACTGTCTACTGCCTTTAATGCATTCGTTCTCAGTCTTTGGCATATCTGCCTTCCTCGTTCTTGTTTAAGTGTGTATTGGTACTTGCACTATACAGTATGTACAGGAGAAGAATGATGAATGCTATGGATTTTATTTTGTTCTACAAGTGTGGCAACCTGAATTTTCTCCGCAAATTTAGGTTCTGCCCTTTCACAAACTTGTATCATTCCTTTCGTCTTAGAACTGACTTTGAATTTCTATATCTGTCAAAGGACCATGAAACAGAAACATAGAACGCAACTTCTTGACCATACTAACATATTTCCAACCCAAAGTGAACCTGAAATAAGTAAAGGTGCCATTGCCTTTAACAATCTTACGTTACTTTTTAAATTTTATAAGCAATTTTCCTTCCAAATCTCTTACTTTTGATAAGTGAAAGTATAAAAGACCGGAGAATTTCTCAAACCTTACAATATATATATATTTATACATACACACACACATATATATATATATACAAACACACACACAACTGAGGTAAAGAAGGCCAACAGGCCGGTTATTTCGTATCACAGTATATTGTATATATTTGCAACAGATCGAAACGTGCTTTAAAATGTCAGCCGCCCGGTTGACCTTTTTTATTTCAATTGTAATCCTTTTTATGGAGCATACGTGGATTCCACCACCTAAATATATATATATATATATATATATATATATATATATATATATATATATATATATATATATATATATATATATATATATATATATATATATATATATATATATATATATGGTAACACGGGCCTACCTCTGGTTAAAGTCGTGCGGAGTGGTTGGGCAGCAGAGGTGGAGCAGTTGGGAGCCCTGCAGGGAGAATTTCCTACAATTAATCCCCAGGCTTGGGTATTTCTTTAGTTGCTGTTGCAGTATTAAAATTAGCATGGACCATTTGTTGCCGTTATGCGGATGATCACCAGCCTTATGTGTTATGTTAATATTGGTTGCGTAACCGCAGATCAGACCTTCGATAATCACAGTGACCACCTGTGTGTTCAATGGGTTCACATGTTTTCAGGTCATGTTTCTATTAGGGGCTTAAAATGTTTTTCGTTACTAAGGAGTTTACCAGAATAAGGAAAACTGTGCCTTTTCGTGTAGAATTTAATGTTACAAAAACCCGTGTAAAGCTTATGCTAATTAGATCCGGTATATAAAGATGTGGGGGGGGGGGGGGTATTCGACCATGGAGTAAACATATCTTGGTCAGAAGTTTCCCGCAGCAAGGTTGTAAATTCAAGAGAGTGGGTTACTGGCAGACCTAGGCCCTGACGCCAGTATCCACTGAAGCCTATACCTCTGTAGCTGCATTTTACTTTATCGTTATTAGTATTTCTTATCATAATTGCAAGGCTGGTCTGTTCTATCTTTAAACTGAAGAGTCATTTTACGTTAATTCTTATGAAAGGGTCACTTTGCATTTATTCTGTGAAAAGAGTTACGTTCATGCAGTTTGTGAGAATATACTTGTTTTAACTTCAGTTAAAGAAATACACCGTTTTTACCTACGTGGATTCTTTTTGCAAAAATTTTACTTGTCCTGACTCCGAGCTATTTCGTCAACCCTGTGTTCAGTCAGTTTACGACATCCCTTTCCAAGAATCTCAACCTGCAGGTCAAATCGCTATCCCTTGACAAAAACCACACCCCAAATCGTTACAATATATATATATATATATATATATATATATATATATATATATATATATATATATATATATACCAGTTTTATCATCAAGTTGCCTTGAAGATTTGATAATCCACTTTCTCTGTTTCGAGTTTTATTAAACTTTTATGGATTATTTTAACATTTCGAGTGTCTAGTGTCTTCTGTTTTTCATCTATATATATATATATATATATATATATATATATATATATATATATATATATATATATATATATATATAAATCTACTTCATGGTTAGAATATTTGATTGAAAAACAAAGTAAACAAACATTGCTCATCAATGTGGTCAAGCAGGGAGTTGCAACTCCCCACTTCAAGGTCACACGGGATAACACCTGTAGTAACTTACCTGCTAATATACGAAACACCTGCGTGCTACCCAGTAGGAGTGCCTGATGGCATCCACGACACACACACACACACACACACACAAACAGTCGCAATTTACTGTAATAGTAATTACTTTGTTTAAAAAAACTGTTTGTGTCCAATTTGTTAAGTCTTCCCTTTGTTTAAGACAGAAACCAAAATTTTAGAGATTTAACTAGCAATATCCCATACATTATGTGGGAAAAATACGGCTATGTTATTATTTCATGTGATTAACATTTTTCTTAAATGTTAAATGTTTATTTCAACAATTTAATTCCATTGTTCGCAACCAACACTTTGTCTTCCTAACTTAAAAGGTTTCTACTTATATGATCACGGTCTTACTTTGTACTCTGCCTCACAAGTGTCTTCATTATAACCATGTTTGGGGCCATTCCAGACATATCGGCTACATGAAACTGAGAAACAATGTCGACAAAACGTAGACACTCTGCAGATATCAATGGCTGAACTCTATGTCTTCAAAGTCAAAAATAAAAACATAGGCACTACTCAACGAGTTCGAACAGAAGACTGCAAAAGTGGCATTTTTACATGATCGAGACGTCACAAGAACCGGGTAAGACATCCTTCTAAGCTCAACTTAATCAACATTATGTAAAAAGGACCGTTTATGCCTACAACTTGACAATTTAGAAATGGGAACAAGCATTTTCTGAGCCCAGTGAGGCAAAGCGAAACACATTAAACTCATTAGTAAATTGTTTTTGCAATTAAACGGTCAAATATCGCAATTTTGTTCCCAATGAGTGCAGAAGGGCGGTGGCCTAAATTACATACTTTTTCTATAGGATTTTTTCTTCAAGAAGGCTATCAGTATAACAAATTTATTAAGCGCGTGGCGGTGATACCGCGTGCCGCTTTAAATTCAACTGTTTCACTTTATGCAAATGATAGGGAGAACCTTGGGTTCGCTGGGGCAAATTTCACGCTAATAGGAAAATGTTGAGTATCAAATGATATAATCAGAAGGTGCGTGGACAACACCATATCCCCCAAACGCGCGGCTTAAGTCCCAGAACGACAGCGGCGAAATCTGAGCTTTCCCAAGGGGCAGTCTCCGCAAGCTTTTTGTCTCTGTTCCGCTCGGGTTACTGTGAAGCGGCATACACGCGCCCTGCTTGTTTACGAGCAGCAGGCAGAACGGTTACTGTAAATCAGTAAACGAGAATCAAATTTATTGCGATGAAAAGAAAGAAGGGCAAAGAGATAGCATGTAGTTTGGGTCAGTACATCACAAGAACGTACGACCTCTGACTACGATATGGATTCCACAGGGATCACTTATCGACGACAGTGGACGACTATTTTCGTAGGGAGTACGAAACGTCTGTCTCAACATTCCAACGAATTTACAAATAGCATTACAGACAATTCGAATTTCGATGGATGTTAGAAGATAAAACTTTAAAGTAACACTTAAATGAAATAAACTTCTAACGTTAGTTAACTGTGGTAATCAACCTTCATGTAATCCAATTAAAGTCAATCATATGTTTGAACTATAGAAAGGATTGTAAAAGGATTACATAAGGATTACATGTACGCCTGTCTAATTATGCCAAAATTTAAGTTAAGCTTAGTATCTTTTAATTTTTGTTTGAAAAGCTTAGTTGATAACTTTTGTCCTTTTCTATTCATCGTACAAAATCTTTTACTGTATTGTAATCTTATTTGTTGAGTATTTCTATTAGGGTGTTATTCTAAATTAAAAATATAAAAAACCCCATAAATTCCATGGTCGTCTGAGCTTTAATAAAATGATAATCAAGTAAGAATAATGATTTAAATCACATTTATTGCAGATAGTGATCTTGGTTGTTCTAATTTTATGAACTTTCCCGAATTTCAGTTTTAACGATGGTTGCCACTAGACTTACTTTCCAGAAGTCGTTTTTAGAAAAAAAAAAAAAAAACAATCACGAGGCAACTTTCGGGAAAAAAATCTTCGGTATGGATTTTCCATTTTTATGTCTTTAGTTGAACGTATCCTAAAAAACGTAGACTATCAGGACATGGATCCACTTTTGAAAGGTTTGTGAACACCATATATGTATAGAACATAAGTAACAAAGCAGAAGTTGTATTGAATAAAGAAAATTTACTACTCCTTAAAAACTTAAAAACCTTAAAAATTTAAAAATTTAATCTTCATTTTCACAACAAGTTCTTTAAGGAAAAATTTTAGGATTGATACCTAGGCTAAATATTCATACATTTGTATCTCGACACTTATTGATTTATTTTATAAATTTTAGAATCTAATACTTTCCTGTGTGTTTATCATAGAGAGACTGCATTATTTTTGTATCATTTGCTGAAATATTTTTTTATTTAGTTCTACTTGTTTAGTCATTCACATTGAAATAAAAGAAATTGAACTAAAAGTTAGGGGTAATACCGTTTATTATCTGCCTTTTAATGAGCAGCAAAGGTTCGCCATAAATGATGGAAAAACGAAATCCCTTTGTTATGCCTTTTGTCTATTTCACCCGGCATTTTATAAATCATAAATCAATTTAGTTTCATTGGCAAAACCTCATTACTACTCACACAAGCCTAACTGTTAAACCGAATTTCATTTCTTATTTTACACACATTATTTTATCAAGTACCTTTACTGTCGCTTTACTGTCCCCACCCTATCCCCATGGTTTTCATATGGAACTGATATTTTTTCGGTCCTGAATTCGATTAAATGTTATTTCATTAGAACCCCAACGAGTGTGACAGTGCTCAAAAATTAACTCTCTACTGAAAAAACTTAAAACTCCAAATGAATTTATTCTGTCCAAAAAATAAATAGGCCTCTTTCAAAAAGCTACTGTGTCATAATGTTTCTTTTCTTTGAAGCGATGGCAAATTGTAGGAAGTATTTCCATTTTCTTATTCAAATGAGAGAACTTTCACAAAACTTTTCCTTTTGGTAATTGAAAAACTATGAATTTTTCATCACATGTTTGTCATGATGAAATCATCACAGCTTCTCTTCCACTTTTTTCTGATCACCTTCAAAATTTAACAATCCCCTTGAGACATCAGAGCCCGAGTTTACCTGACTTTCAATCAATTGTTTTATAATTTACATTTCACCTACAGAAAATCAAACAGGCTAACCAAATTGCTGTTGCCGGTAGCTAAAATATAAACAGAATCCGAATAAATACTTTCCTGCCATCGTCAAAAGATGTGGAAACAGAAAAATAAACCCCTTGGAGGTTAACAAAGCGATTGACAGTTCTATGCTATTTGCAATTTAATTTCTTTCCAATTGAAAACAAAACGTTTTTCTGAATTATTTGGTTAAGTGAATAAATAATAAATGATACCTAAAGGTAATCGTTTGGTAGTTTGGCAAAAAAGACATTCTTTCTAACCCCGGAGACATTACAAGTACATTTAACTAGAAAAAGGCGGCTGGAGGCTTCAATGTGAAGTCTTATAAAAAATCATACGAAAACAATATGCTACACATGTGACGATGACGCGGAAAGGGCCTAAAACCAAAACTCTGGATTGTATATCTCCGAGACATTTAGGAGGAGAATTTTCCTCCGTTTGTTTGAAGCAGCTTCAGTAAATGAATAACTTAAAAACGCACCTTCTGAAAATCTTTTCTTGCCGTTGCAAGAGAAGGAAGGAAACGGAGAAGACTTTAGCTGGAGGCAACCCATGATAGAATCATCATTCAATTTGTAAAAGCTCAACTTGCATTCTCTGAGCACATCAGATGGTAGATGTGTTCTTACGCGAAAGCTAGAGTATGATTCAGAAGAAGACTGAGGATGGGAGATGCAGAGAGAGTAAAAAGAGAGAGAAAGAGTGGGAGAGTGGAGAGAGAGAAATCGTCTTGTTATTCCAGACTTTTCTGCAATTTCCTTTCTCGAGAGAATCTTTGCCCCCGGGGGGCTTTTTTCATCTATCAAACCAGAGAGACACTGCGAGAAGAGTTCTTGCGCCAAAAAACTGCTCGGGAATTTGTTCTTGGCGGGAAAATGGATCCGAAGGCCCGAAGCAAAGAGTTCCATAATGAGTGGACGAAGTGGGAGTTTGCATTTTACGTGCCCAGAACCCCTGCAGGGAAATCAGGAGGCGACTTCATCCTAAATTCTCCAGGGATAATGGAGCAAAAAACTAAAGGAGAAAAGAAAAAGCAAAGGTGGTGCTAGGAGAGAAATGGCCAGATATAGATGCAATGACATTTTCAAATTTGAAAGAGATTAGTAAACTTTTTCTACAAACAGAACTCACTTGTTGTCAGAAAATATAATTTACGTCGTACTGATCTCCCATGAGGTAAAAACAGCCACAAACCTCGCACTAGCGGCTTTAATAAGTAGTATAACTCCGTATCGTAGCAACTCAGCACGTAAGCTAATTTGCAACAATTGAGTTGAAGTTAACATTTCATCTCAAAGAGAAAATGTACGTGTAGACAACATTTTGAGTCTCCCGGTCCTTTCCAATGAAAGAGAGGAAAAAGCGTAAATGACGTTACATTTAATATAAAACGGCTTTTCAACTTTAAGCGTATCCAGTTTATTCCATTAACTGCCACTGCGTTTGTATATTCTGTCATAGGTATTCATGCAGTAGGGATAACTGGAATGCCGGGGAAATTAGTCGAATTCATTGTAAGGTCGTAATTCCCTAAAATGTTTGGAAACTTGTAAAGTGTTTAAGCTACAAATTCAATATGTTTGGTCCAAACGAAAAACCCGCCTTTCTGGTGTCGAAGGGACGACGAGCAATACTTACTTCAAAGGGTATCATTTTAAATTTGGTATTGAAATCTACGGTACAGCTTTGCAGTTTAAGTAGAGATGAGATGAAAGAGGCTGGGGTCCATTATCACCGGAGCTGGTAATTTAAACTTCTACAGAGTGCACAATTTTATCAATAGCTTAAGAATAAAGGACAAATAATAAAGAAATAAATGGGGTTTATATATATATATATATATATATAAACATCATTAGGGTTACTTGCAAGGGGGATCCGAATTGTGGGGAAGGTGTAGGATTCAGTTGAGTGTACATTCACAAATTCAAAGAAGGTGATAGCATAGTATTCTAATTTATTGTCACTGCGAAACTTAATTATGCATGTGGGCGATGGCATCAACTCAATCCATGAACCCGCCAATACGCATGATAGAGAGTTACATTCATAGAGGGCGTGGTGGACTGTCTATTAAAACACTTAGAGCTACTCGCGAGATCTTTCCTGGTCTAGGAAAATTTCAACGATAATAATTTATGCTTATGTCTTTTCTTTTACAACTTAAAACATTCGGCATTTGTTTTGAGGTAGCGGATTTGTCAAGATGTTCTTGTACTGTTTTAAAAAGGTTGATAGTCTGCCAGCATGAATTGTAAGATCCTATAGAGGGAACAAGATGGCCGTTAGACGACTCAGGATAATGCTTATTATTATGTAATAGATACAACTTATGCTGAATATTAGGTCGAAATGCTAAGTGACTTTTCAGCTCTGAGCAAGTGACCAGTGGTGTGTAGTAGCTATAGGTTCCAGAAGAAGGGTAGGAGAAAATGTGAGGTTTGTTCTTAGTGCACCACAAGATTGCCACACTTGACGAACAAAATGGGATAATATCGAAATAAAAAAATCACTTCGTACAATAAAAGCCTTAAACTTGTCACAAGTGTGTGTGCCTGAATTTTAGAAGTCCATAGTACAGGGACCTTCAGGTGTTTTAGGCCGAGGGCCGCTTAAAGTTTGTACCAATGGTAGTAGAGAGAACTTCACTGAATGCTTTGTTCTCTTATTTACTAAGTCCTCCAATCTTCCATTGGATGTACATCGAGGCAGTGGCGTAGCCAAATTTTTTTTGAACAGGGGGATTTGGGTGTCACGAACCTTACATGGGAGGGCACAATATCTGATTTCTCTCCCTCTCTATAGCACTCATACTGCACATTCCAAAATATTCCGTAGCACGGCTTTGTCGTGTGTGTGTGTGTGGGGGGGGGGACTGGCACGTGCCCCCTCATTCCCCTCGTAGCTACGCCACTGCATCGGGGGCCGCAAATAGCTCGCGGACTTGAGACTTGAGAACCTACGCCGTAGTTCACAACAAAGTTGGGCTCGTTTCTTGTTCCCATGTTACCTTCCCTCTTTAGATGTCATACAATGACGTCAAGATTGTAAAACATACTATTGATTAGGCAAATTAAGTTTGAAAATGTCACGTGATAAGTATTGGTTTTGTATCATCTCTGCCACAAATTATTTTCAGCTATCCACGTCTCAGATCAGGTCCATGATTCTTGATTTTATATTGTTTCTTATACAAACCTCTTCACTTTGATCGCTCACACATGAAAACATAGAACTGACTTTCACGTGACCAACAGATCGGTTCAACCGAAGTGAACACTTAACAGCAACGCGTTTTGTTCTTTTAGACTTTTCATTCTAATAACCCGAAGGCATCTATTTGCATAGGCGTGCGACGAGAGGGGGTGGGGAAGCTGTCGGGGAGGCAGTAGGCACCGAGAGCAGGGGTCAGCCATACGGGAAAGACCTTTTCTTAAAAAGAACTCACCGTGTCTTTGGACGTCTGCATCTCTCTTATTTAGTAAATTTAACATAAGCCCAATGCAAATAACGAAAACGGCAAAATTGAGGTATATGTCTCTATTTTATACACCTGTGAAGACATATTGCTAAGAGTCGAGGCTCTCTTCCATTCCGACGACCTCGTCTCATTTGTGTAGTGATGTCGGAAGGTTTCAATTATATGGAGGGGGGAGGGCTCAACCATTCAACTCAGAGAGGGAGGTGGACCATTCAATCCTTGAGAGTTTAGCATTTTCGGGGGTAAGTTTGGACGTTTTTAGACAGAAAAATCTTCAAACTGAATTTTTTGGAGGGGGATGTTTTGGACTCCCAGCTCCCGGCACCGACGGCCCTGTTTTGGTGTGATTTGACTATATATTTCTTCTGCATTATGTTCCAATAGAAACCAAAAATAGAATTGAAATGAAACGAAACTGTCGTTTAACATGATAAACTTCTCATGACCATTTCAATCCCACATGAATCAAGTAACCATAACTTAAGTATTCGTCCTAAGTTTTAAATACTACTTATCTTAGCACTTTATTTTGTTTCGTATCATGGCAAGTAAAAATTTTCCACTGAAGCTGCGTCAGATATTTTATAAGCATCTAGCGACCTCACAAAATATTTATTACTTGCCGATGAACTTGGCGAGAAAAAATATTGCACAAATATTCATTTCCAGTGAACAGTACAACTGCGTCAGATATCAACGAAGGAGAAAAAATGATCATCGTTTTCCAAGCAAGGTTTAATTGTCTGTGACCCGCGGCCCCTATCTTCCGGCGGCGAATGAATAATTCCCCCACCCACGGGGGACCCTTCTAGCCTCCAAGGGACGGTCGGAATATTACCTCTGTAGTGTAACATATGTCGACGAGTTAGGTATGTTAACGTATTCAATAGTGTACTGCCGGATAAATTGTGTCTTTTTTTCTCATTTTACCAAAATCGCCTGGAGTCAAAACTTTCATTATATCAACATGACACATATCTCCATCGCTGAAGAAATCGCATGATTTTGGGAGTTTTGAAAGAAAAGAAAAGAAAACGCATGATTTTGGGAGTTTTGTTCCCTTGATTAGGGTTTCAAAGCAATACGATAGAATGTGTTCACTCTTTGTATTTCTTGTTCATGAGGAAAGACGGAGAGTGTACCTATCAGTATATCAAATACACAAGAGAATCTTTGGTCCTCTTGATACTTAACGTTAATCAGGATTAAGTCTTGGATGAAAAAAAAAGCTAGAAAAGGAGACAAATATAAAGAAAAATGCCACAGGCGGAAGAAGACAAAAGATTTTCTGCCGCTTTTCTCTCTAATATCAAACAGGAGAGTTCCTCATGGGAAATGATATCACGATTCGCAAATCTAAGTAATAAGTCGTTAAAGTTCGATATTTTTCTTTTATCCTAAATCCGTTTTTGAAAGTTTAACTTAACTTGCTGTACTGCCAAAACATCATGCATGATATATGGAGATTTTATCAGGGTCTTGAAACTAGCAAACGGTTGAGGCAAAAAGATGCAATCAGAGCCTTACTTTGTATGAGCCGGTTGGTTTTAATGTCGTTAATTGTTTGAGAGCTTGCACTTATAAAACTGGCTGAGATCAATCAAATGTCTTATGAATTCGCCATGTTTTCTTCTCCGTGTAGTGAATGGTTGAAGTTACTTTTGATAAATTATGTGATAGAGTAACATAAGAAGGGAGTCAAATATTAATGGAAGATTAATCGGCTGGTCTTTAAAATATAGACTAACCAAATTTCAAAATCTTTTAGAGCGGTCATTTTTTTGAGTTTAATTTTGCAAATTAAAAAGGGCTAAATTGGATGAAAAGTAAGATCATGCTGAATAAAGTTTGACTCTTTCTGAACCATGAAAAATAAAAACTTATGACGAAGTTTTGCAGCATACTATGAGAAATAAAAGAGTGACGTCATTCTTAAATTTACAACGCTCAAATAAAGATTTTGCGAAATGTTTTGGTCTCTGTGGGTACTTTGCTTATTCAGTTATCTGTATTTATCTCCTTTGGACACTACTTATTAGAAAAAAATGCTATCATGTACCAAGTGTGTTCTCAGTGTAAAACATTTTGGAAGAGCGATTGGTTACTATGTAAGTTGTAGGTCTATGCTCTTTCGTGTCCAAATAGTTTTTTTCTGGAAGAAATGGAAGATTAGGCTAGCTTTCAACTTCCTATTTCTCAAATTGGATCAGTCTTCAATTGCAGAAACTCATCTACCGTCGACAGACTCTCTGGCTAAATAGGGAATCTGATTGTACGCTCACAGAATCTTAGCAAATATTTCTTTCTCGATTTCAGCTGTTTTGCCGGCGGGGCTATGGCTCTTTTTTTTTCTATTCGTCTCAGCCTCTACACAGTATTTTATTTTTGTCTTTTTTCGCGTCCGTAGCTGACGCATAGCTAGGACTGCGAGAAAAAAAAAAAACAGGAGGACAAAAATCTTATCGGGCTAGAAGAAGCATAATTATGAAGTGATTGTACAAACTGCCCGAAGTAAAAGGAATATTTGCAATTAGATATATGCAGCTCCCTCTAAATAGAGAAGGTTAGTAACTCCTGGAACGCCCGGAGCGTCAAAAGTGTCTTTCTACTAGAACAAGCGGGCATTACCCCCAGTTATAACCTACATTTAGTGCAGCAAAATTGATCAACTTTTTAGAAGAAGTTATCATTCAATTTGCCAAAATTTGGAAAACGACAAAATGTCATATCAATCAAATTCACTCCCTTTTAAAACATAAAAACACAACGTATAATAATTCCAAACGGTTTTGATTTTAAACAGAAAAATCTCAACGACCAAAAATTGTTACTTTACTGCTAAGAAACATCAACAGACTCGAGGGTTACACATTTTCACATAAAAAATTAATTTGCATCGGTGCGATGCTGAATAGATAAATAAAAGATATCTCCTCTCGACACTCCTGCAGGCGGTGACAGAAATTTATGTTAAGCTTAGGCTTCGTACCTCACTGATAGCCTGATATAGTTGTTTATACCTGTTATTTAAGTTTCAATTACAAGTATTACAACGTAGTACTGCAGGAATTGCTCCTACTATTCAGTTGTTGGCAGGGCAAATAGAGGGAGCAATTTATTGGTAAATTAAATAAAGTTTGTTTTGCAACAAAACTCTTTACTAAGAGGCTTTGCGTACCCTAAACGGACTTTATAGAAAGCCCCAACTTTCATAATTCCAAATTTAAATTACATTTACCCTGAAAAACATTAAGAAAATGAAATATTCTTTTTCCTGAAGTAACGTGTTTAGTTAAAACTTGTCACCGATGTGGGGCCACGTGATATATCCCTGTATGTGGTGTGTACAGTGTGGGAGTTACGGTACTTTAATTTAAAAGGAATTTACACCACAAAAATGCCTATACATTTATCAGTTCATCGATGATTGCATAGCATCTAAAAATGCAGAATGTGTGCGACAACTGTATGGATAATGAGAGGCGGGATGGGGTGGGACGGGGGTAACGAATTGTAAGATTGGAAAAGAGCAAATTTGTTTTGAAATATAAGAGAGAAACTTAATGTAAGCATTCTGGTTAAATTTTCAGTCAATTCCCAAGTTTGTTTCTTGAGAGTATAGCAGCTGACGTGATGACATTTTGTACAAAAACAAAAGTTGAACTTGACACAAACAGGTGTGATGTCACAGACACACACTGACGTGACTGATGACACGTAATTCTGTACCGCAATATAGCGGTTATTTCAAAGTGCAGAATTGCATTTCGAGACTGAGTACAGAAAAAAAAAACGGAATGATAAGATTGTGTGCGAACTCATCACGAGAACCCATGCCCTGTGGAAAAATCTGCCCAGGCCTCTAAACTCAATAGTTATCCTTGTATCCCAGTACATAAACAATTCAGTAGTATTAGCTTCAAATTAGGAAACATGTTAATACTGGCTAAGTTAGCAGGAAGTTGCTAGAGATAGGCTCTATGAAGGTCATCGAGGATGGACGTAACTTTCCAGGCGTGACCCTTGGATAAACCAGTTAACGTTGTTTTATAGGGACTTGCAGTAAGGTCAAATTCAGTTAATTCAAGCAATAAACGTGCGTTTGTACACAATACAACTCACACGCTACTGTAAACTAAAACACACCGAACACTTCTAGCAAGGTTAGGTTAGGCATATATTACACTCTAAAAGATATCTGGTGAAATTTTCACCAGATTCCGTGTCCATATGCCACCCACACAATCCTGGTTAATTTAGGAATTCGTATTCGACTTAACGAACAAATGGTTAAAAACTGGAGTAATAACCAAGTATTTGCTTAAATTCACCGGTGGTTCACATGACCATTATTTTCTGGTGAAATAACTAACCAGGATTGGGTACGTGGCATATCAACACGGACTGGTGAAATTTCACCAGACGTTTTTTGGAGTGTAGTATGTATGCATGATTTTGTTTGCCCACCAGCACTTATTTGTATAGCAAAAATGACGTAATCCAAAGCGACAGTGCCAGCTCTCTCTAAGTTTCCTACTAAACAGATGAAAACATGTATTTTAATACTTACATGCTGTGGTCGGTCCATTACTAATTCTTGTAAAAGGGATGAGTCCAGCATCGATTTAGAATTAGAGAGAAGATACATTGGATGCAAGCGACAAGCACAGATGAAATTCAAAATTTTCAACGACAAAAGTCAGTGTAAAATATAACAAATGTGCAGACTTCCAATTGAACGACAGTTTGTAGCAATGTGAAGGTACAGAAGCCACATAGCTACTTTATATCATTTACTTTTATACCTGGGAAATATCACAAACATTCAGTGACTGACGAAATGTTTAACTTTTCTGACGGAAAGTTACGTAATCTATGACGACTTACACCTCTCACACGAAGTGTTACGGTAACCTTCGAGTTTGTTTAAAAGTACTCGCCGGCAGATATATTAAACTTTCATATTAGGCATTTTGTAATAACTATTAATTAAGAAGAACCTTAGTAGGTTAGTAGCTAAAAATGGATTTACAGCTGGCGTGGTCGCATTAACACCTGAAAAGAGATACCCCCTCTGCGATGTTGTCCTTTATAATTTAAAACCATAAAGTGAAAGAGATATTTTAGATTCTTTTAAGAAAGATTATGACGTAACTTGAAGATGAAAAATGAAAGACAATGTCAGAATGGCGTCAAGACGCTAGGTGGCCCTCCCAAGTTTCTCCTGTGATAAACCAGTGGAGTCTTTATATTTATTCTTTTCTCTATGTTGGATTTAACTTTCGTAATGTTTATTTTTGTGATTTGCGTTAGTTTGTTAAGGTAAACGCGTAATTGATGCTCAGCGCTGGTCTTTGTGTCTACGTCAAGCACATTTGGTCTGCACGTTACAAAACGTCAACAACCTGTGCGTTTCAATAGGGCACCCCTATGAATTATTCCCTCATTTACTTGTGTACTTAATCTGGTGGTTCTGTCTTCTCCGGCCTCTCGGGGTAGTCACCGACGGGCGCAAGCTACCCCACACGTGAATGCTCACAAATAGATCACAGTGATCTCAATTTCTGTACAAATAATTTTACAAGTATGGGTTAAAATAGCTTGTAAACAGCCCTCTGGTAGTGTCACTCGAAATACGAACTTTCACAACGATCTCACTTAATGAATATGGGGGAGGGGGACCATCTTCAATCTCCCCGATTCTGGCAAAAGTCAGAACTTCAACGCGTTTGCTATATAGCTAACCTGTAAAACAAATTAAGTACATACCCTCAACAGCTCAACAAAATCGTCCCACGGACTTTTGAGAGACTACAACGGTTCAGGCAATTTTCTGAACTGTTGGTTAGCTACCTAAAGGCATTAGGAACTAATGCGCCTCGCAATACAGAAGGAAACAGATTGATGTCGCGAAAATGGGACCATTTTGTCCTGCATTTCGATGGACGCAGAACAACCATACCTCTTCTTCACTGAAAAACATGTGTGAGCTACTGGTCTCTGACATTGCATTTCGTGAGAATTCCTTGGGATGAGTATCCTGGAGATATCATCCCGGAATTTATCATGCAGTCAGTAGAGTACTATCCAGTACTAGCCAGTACTAACCAGTACTATCCAGTACTAGCCAGTACTAGCCAGACCTACTCGGTTACTTCGTTTGGTTATACTCACATGTAAAACACTAGCCTCAAGTAAATGGAAAAAAGGCCTCTCTGAGCACTAATGACAGGTACACCACGTTATAACCTTACTACTAACAGTGCACAACCCCCTAATCAAATGGCAAAGGTCCTCGTTTAGACAGTAAAAAGTCTCTCCACTTAGTCAACTTCTAGCCCCTTCAAAAAATAAATAAATAAATAAATAAATAAATAAATAAATAAATAAATAAATAAATAAATGAATGAATGAATGAATGAATGAATGAATGAATGAATGAATGAATGAATGAATGAATGAATGAATGAATGAATGAATGAATGAATGAATGAATGAATGAATGAATGAATGAATGAATGAATGAATGAATGAATGAATGAATGAATGAATGAATGAATGAATGAATGAATGAATGAATGAATGAATAAATAAATAAATGAATAAATAAATAAATAAATAAATAAATGAATGAATGAATGAATGAATGAATGAATGAATGAATGAATGAATGAATGAATAAATGAATGAATGAATGAATGAATGAATAAATAAATAAATAAATAATTAAATAAATAAAAAAATAAAAATAAAATAATCCTGTCTATAGTGTACCCCCCCCCCCCAGACAAAGCTACATTAACCTGCACTGAGTTTAAATTGCTCAGTGCTAAACGTACACACTACAGTTTGAGAGCTGTCTGCTCTACGTTGGGTACACTACTGATCTGCGCAAGTCGTCACTAATACCTTGAGTGACGCAATTGTCTGAATTTATGGCAGTCAAAGTGCAGTCACAAATTGTTGATAGAGATATCCAAAGATCCCTAAATTTGTTTGGAGTGATGCAACAGTCCTTTTGAAGCAAGAGTTGCCATTGACGTTAGTATCCAGGTCCCTCAATTATACGGCTTCTTTGAAGAAACACACACACACACACTAATGCTGTGGTCTAAAAGGCGTCTTAAAATATAAAAATTCGCTAATGTCAAATGTGGAAAACTGAAGCTCATTGTTTAATTTCCATTTTAACGAGGTATTTTCATCCTGAGATATAAAATTTTGAAGTTTAATCCCTCAATATAAAATAGCATATGGCACAAAACTTTGCAGTGTCACTCTTGTGATAACAGATTCAAATTACCATCTCTCTTTTTCTTCGTTTATTTTGTTAAGTTATGAATGTGATATGAATGCGCCCTGTATTAAATCTGATCAGTTTCTTATAGTTACTAAATGATACGACCTCCTTGTCTCAATTTGTCTCATTATCGACCTGACTGCTTGAGCAATTTTCCTTATTAACCTACAGGACCACAGAGAGGGTGGGACTTTTGCACGCTTGCCTAAAAATAACATATATTTGCCCAGAAATAGCAAACTTTCTTTCGGAATGGGAGGTGGTCTGCAACTCTTCCAGCAGTCACCTAACACACCCATGGTTTCCCTATCGTGGACCAGACATGCCACCAAAAAGCCTTCAGTATCATGAAAATCGATTGGACCTTATCGTCTAAGAAAAACAAAAAAATGGTTAAATTGTGACTTGTGTGGTCTCCTAAGTCCTCTTACAAAGTTATTTGAAGACAATCAAGTACCTCACTGTAATCCTCACATAGTGTTGATACCCCAAAGTGTCAGGGGCTTCGCCACATGGCCCCATTTGTGAAAATTTGGATAATATAATGTAACATGAATACACCATTACCTACATGTCTCCGGCTGTGTTTTTTTTTTTGCTATTTTTCGGCCGGCGTCGCAAGCATCCATCCTACAAAGTGAACTTGTCTCGTTATTACTGAATGCATGGCAGCCAGAGTGGAATGATTGCTGCAAACTAGCAAAGCCCTATGCAACCCCTATCATTACACATACTTGACACCCACAATTCACCTGCATCACGGAAAAGATTGACCTTTAGCTGCTTACGCCTTTGACAATGATTCAAAACATGGCCAACCCGAGATTTTTGTGGCCTGTTTAGTTTCTACCCCATGTGGTTTTGGAGATACGTAGCCTACCATGCGTCATTCTTGTGCAAACAACTTTAGAAATGGCCTACACCAAAGCTTCTAGGATTCATCCTCCCGTCCTCCTATGATGCCTTCACGTGGACCCCACGACCACTGGATCCCACACCCTGGGGAAGAGGGCTTCGAGCACCCAGGTGGCTTTCGACGCTGCTGCTGACATATTCCCCAGTCTTCCAACACGGATTGCCGGCCGTGTCCTTGTGTCTGGATTACCTACTTTGAAACTATACGTTGTGTACCAAGCTACATATATATAGCCTGTCGTACTTCGATTGTCCTAGACAGTGACTCATCAAAAAAATAAAAAAAAAATCCTCAAGGCAACAAAATAATGGGGAGGGGGTTAAGTGTTCTCTACAGGTGAAAAGAAAAAGAGTTGACGTCATATTGCTAGAAAGTGGTGGACTCTTTTATTTGAGTTCAACCTGTCACACATGTAATTTTACAGTAACTATTGAAAAATCTGGACTGAAGGCCATCGGCAGACTTTTCCCTTAGACTCTACAACAAGCTGGGCGAAAGTTTCACTAACGTTGGGTAAGCATGTGAAAAAACTGAAATTGGGTAAAGTTTGCCCAATAATTACTGATAAATGGGTAACCAATGAGGTTGGTTCCCCGGTTAAGTGGTAACTACCTTCTCGGTAAACCCCAAAGTCAATTAATGGGCAAACTTTCCTCAATTTCAGTGTTTTCACGTACCACACGGTGTTGGTGAAATTTTTACCCATCTAATTTTTCTGGGTACTCGTTTGTACTTCAACCTGGTTTATGCTTGCAGGTTTTATATGAAAAAGTAAAGTGTGTCACGCAGTGGACAATTAGAGAGCAAGTAAACAGAAGTGTGTGAGCATGATGCAACAAGAAAATTGTATTTCATTTTTCCGAGCGAGGGGTAACTTTTTACTCTGTATCATGTAATACGATAAGAGGCATTCAATGAGTATGGTTCCTCGGAACAGTATCTTCCTGGCATACTGGGCATTCGGGGTACGCCCTACTTGTAAAGGTGGAGGGGCTCAGCCGTTTTTGCACGAGAAAAAAAACCTGCTCGCATGCTTTCTTGTGACCAAATTATCCGAGTTTTCTTGAAAATGTCTTCGTACCGACTCCGGTATGTGGGAGGGGCAAACTGCCCGGGCTCGTGCGGCTATGTTTCCTAGCTTGTAACCTTCTTAATTTTCTTTTGTTTAAAATTTTCACCCATGGAACCGTTGTTCGAATACCACGGGAACACATTTGAACGTCCCAGTCCAGGCTTTTGCACTTCTTTATTGGTCAGTATTACTATTGAAGTATCACTCCGAGGTAGCACTTCCATTACATTACGTAATTTTCCCATCAAGGTTTTTAAAAAAAAAAACAGACAGAAGTCGCGCATGTTTTTTGTTTTATCGAGCAAAGACGGAAGCCGACATGTACTTTGGGGGAGGACCACATCTACTTTCAATCGACTTTATCATTCACTGTATTGTATTTGTCGGTGAATGGGAGGCTCCACTAGCGATTATTTCATCCACCGATAAATGGGAAGGTCAGCGAAGGGCATGGGCGTTCCTCCCAAACGAAGGTACTTCTCGGCATCCGTAAGCCAATTCAAAGATGGAGCGAGCTTTTCATACGAAAGTAAGTCATGCGTGACCACAAGTTGTGAAAACATCCATAAATACTCTACGATTCATGGCAAGCTATGCTCGCATGCCATAGATTGCGTTTTTATTGTGCAAAATGGGTTTTTATGTTGTGATTACTCCAGATTAATGAAAGGGAGTCGGAGGCTAATGAGAGCTAAGAGCTACCGTTTGATCGACCAGTATCATCTAACAGAAAATTCATAACACGCATAAAAATGGTATCATTGTAAAGATTTTGATACTCTGGCCGAGTGGACAAAGAGCTGGATACGAGGGTGGGAAAATGTTTGAAGCAGAACGTTCTAAAGGTAAGTGAAATGATGGGATCCTTACCTAGGGAATGGGATATTATTCTGAGCTTCATTTCATCTTAATATTTGGCTTATGCATCGTTTATCTCGTATTTCGATAGTTTGATAACTTTGAACTTTAAAATTGTTAGAATAGTGTCCATTTAACGATCAACTGAATTCTGTTTTGCACTTTGTTTTGTTTTTATGTATATAAGAAAAAAAAAGAAAATTCAGACGTACACAGGGCAGGATACCCCTCATCGCTCAATTGACTTCCGAGTTGTAATGAGCTGAGGAAAGGATGATCCATTTTTCTTCATTTCCACAAGAGTAACCCTCGTTTTGTACTGAGAAAAATGGATGGCCCTCAAAGCAAGAAGCCACCAAACTGCAATGAACAAACGTTAACTTCGAGGGATTCTCATTTTGGTCATGTGCACGGGCCGTCATTTTGCCTATTTAACCCACAAGCCTACATGTTCTTTGTGTACAATTTTGGTGGCGAATGGTTCTTGGAACCCATTTGCAAAGTTTATCAATCTAAGGTAATGGAATAAAATATACATTAGGTAAGTATACTGGCATAGCTACCGACAAGCTTACGTCATAACCGGTTGTAAACGACGCCGTTTTTGAAAAAACGCATGTTTTTGAGTGGTCCTCGCTCTTGATATACCTTGTCCATGTTAAGCTATCAAGCCTTTATACTGTATTGTATAAGATTTCCCCTTTGGTTTTCCCTCAAACTGGAGCATCTCCGGGACTGGTTATATACCCACTGGAAAAGTTATAAAATTCTTGGAACGAAAATATAACCAATTGTTAATTATACTAAGCTGATTACAAAAAAAAACCCACCGTAGCGTTCCTTTGTACTTCAAATCTTTCGATTCAAATATAACATAGAAAAATGACGTCATCAATGTATTTTTTAATTACCAATGATTATTTTTCAGCAAAGAAGAGAGCAGGGTGAAGAGAGGGGAGGTGTCAATAAAGAAGCTGCGTCAGAGCTGACAAGGTCACCCACACAGAATTCAGCCCTTAGCCCAAGAAATGTTTGTTAGACCTATGACACAAAAAAGGAAGACTTTTGGAGTGGTACTCAGTAAAACTTCCTCAAGATCACCAGTAGCTCTCGAAGCTGTCTACTGGTAACATTGATGGACGGCAAAAAGTAGACCAACAGTTTGGGGACCCAAAAGGGATGTGGAAAGGGATGAACTAACACGTCTCTTTTCGACTTTTTTTAATAAAGTATATAAAGTGTCCAAAGATTACAGGAAATCTTTATGTTAAAGGAGAACGCCATGATGGTATAGTAATAAAAAATGATGAATTATATATGCTGCAGCAGACTACATCTTGTAGGGTTAGAGTTAGATCAGGCTTTACGGCTCAGTTTCTTAACCATTTCCTTAAGTCGGGCCGGCAACGGCCTTTTTTCAAGTTGTGGCTCACTGGCTTGTTTTCCCTACTCCATTACTTATGCTGAGCACCAAGCAAAATGGCAGTAAGTTCCATTTTTAAAGTCTTTGGTATGACCCGGCCAGGAGTCGAATCCCAGACACTACATCTTGTAGGAGTATGAGGGGAGCCGGGGGGGGGGGAGACCCCATTTGGACAGAAAAATTTCTACTTCCGGGTTACATAAGCGTACGTGTTGGATAAACTTGCTTATACTTTCTGGTAAAAGTGCCCCAAAGTGATAATGTTTTAGTTTTAGCTTTCCTATCTTTTCCTACTAACAAAACTGCAACTTTTCAAATGAGTTGAATTTTAGCAAAACGTCATGATGTAACTAGTTTAATTTTTATGGCATTTTTGTGTTTTTAACTTTGTCTCTAATCTTTACTCACTTATTATCTCCGTGCAACTACCATTAAAACATGAATTTAGAACTTCTTTTTTTATAAATTGTGTCATTTTTGAAATCTGATAGTAACGGACGCATGCTATCCTCATGTGGAGAGAAGAAGTTGAAACAAAGTAAACGGAAAAACAAATCAGATCCTAGGCTTGAAAAAAAAAACATGAATTGTAAGTAGAAACGACTGGTGGCATGAAGTTTTGGGACACTTTGGCAACTTATGTGTGAACTACATATGATATATCTACCACCAAAGGCAAAGATGCACACTACTACATGAACGAGTTTAAAAATTTCTCTCCTTTCTGTCAAGTATACTGTTTGGAGTAACTTTCCTCACTCTGACCTTATTTCTAAATTCAAATGTATGCTGCAAAGTCTTCCACATAAAACATACTGTTCAACCGTATTCCTCATTTATCAACTGCCCTATCCACTGAGTAAGCATTCACGACTTTCCTTTGAAAGTTTGTATAAACTGTTACGGAGAATTGTGATACACAAGAAAGTTGATTGGTCAATAACGTTTAAACTTTGCCTTTTCTACGATGTTTCAAGTCGAAAGAGATATTTTTCAGGCAGGAAATCACTTTCTTGACAAACCAAACACGGCGTTTCAAATTTATCACACTATTTGACATACGATCAAATCACAGGGGACATATCAAAAGCGCCCCTACAAAACGGCCCCGGGGGAACCAGATGGGAAAATGCAACATTAGTCTTCCGATGGTCTCATTGAGACTTCCCTACAATACCTCAGTGCAATTCTGTATCAGCTAATTCTTCGTCAGTTCGTTAGGTTCAGAAGACGGCTGAGCAATTGGCAACCCAATGAGTGGCCTAGCTGTGCACACTTGAACGGTTTAATATGTTAAAGTTCTTTTAGATAAGTATAGTAGACGGCACCGCTTTATATATGACATGGAGCGAAGAAACAGCTTTCATTTTTGGTATGATTCAAGTTGTGGTGAAAAGAACGGCGAGGATCTTCCAGGCCTATTTGAACATTTGAACCGAGGGTCACGTACCATATAGTGCCAAGCAAAACACTATCACTGGCATGCATTTACCTAAACAAGTTTTCAAAACGTCTTCATCTATGCCAACTACGTACACATGTTGTTGGTATTGGCTTGTTACATTGTTTGTTACGAGTGAGAAGGCCGTCAGTCCATAAGAGCAACAATCCATTGTTGCCATATTGATCAATGACCCACTAAAACATTTCCACAAAATGGTCCCTCAGTTCCTAGACATCGTACCTGTCTGATATCAGTTATTACAACTTCAATGGACAGACCCATGCATGCCTAGACATCGTACCTGTCTGATATCAGTTATTACAACTTCAATGGACAGACCCATGCATGCCTAGGCCTTATGGGTCTTGAGTGGTATTATATTTGCCGATTACGTATTAGAACAAATTACAAGTGTAGATACAATACGTAATACCTGCGTTATAAAACATCATGACATAAATTTGCATTAGTACTGTACAAGACCACGTCAGTGGGGGTGGGGTGGGGGAGGGAGGGGGTTAACTACTTGCTCCGGAAATTTTCAATGTTTACCCGAAAATAGCGTATATTCTGCGCGAAAATAGTTTCTGCCCAAAGGAGCCCCTCCTCATATGCCTATGAACATTTATGACGTAAATTATAGCAGGTTTAATGGATTCATCTGATCTCTCAAAGTAAGGTCATGAATATTCATGACCTTTGACTTTGTAGTAACGACTGCAAGGAGTACAGTAAGCCTTGTAAAGCCTATAGTATTGGCTTTTTGACGTCACTATTTGTCACATCGTTAATCACTAAATATGTCAGTCTGCATGTTAGAGAGTGGAGGAGGAAAATATTTATTTTTCCCGACCTTTTGACTTTATCCACGGACCTTTACATTTTTAAACTTTGAAAAGTATTCTGTCTTTCATTAAGACGCACATGGACAGTATGAATAAGTTCGTGGAACCACTCTAAAAGGAGCAAGCGTTTCCGGGTCCGGTGGTTATGGAAAGAAAATTGATGTAAGTGTACTCTGCGAGGGGCTATTCTGTTTGGCCAAATAGGCACCTGTCCTCAAGTTAACCTTTAATTTTCTCAGCTGCAATCCGCACGTTAACATGATGGTGGCTGACAGTGTTTAATGATGTTGCGTTGACCAGCCTGTCCCATTATATATGGCCAACTTATTTGTGACTGGAAGCTCCTAATGCAGACAGAGATGCTTACTGATAATCTCTGCTGAAAAAAATCTAGCGAAAAGGTTACAGAAAAAAGGAAAAGTTTACAACTTACATTGACTAACACATCCTTTAATTGTGTTTCGTTTTTATGAGGACACTAAGGGCAGTGCCCCAAAAGGTTTGTCAAATGTGAAGGGCGTTAGTGGTCGCCTAGCCTTCTTTGAAACTTCACTTGACTGTTAAGGTCCTAGACCTTCTTTCTTCACAGGTAGCTTTCGTGATGCCTCACAACAAAAATATCGTGACAAACAGACAAACCAAGGACATAACTTGCTTGCCTTTAACAGTGTTTTAGTCGAAAATCTTTTAAATGATTGAGAGCGAGCATTCCCGATTTAATACATACCCAGGTCTATCAATTCAAGTTTGGGTGATTGTGGTTACTCTTGAAGGAACAAAAGGGACATATCCCCTTTTCCCAAGGTGGAGGGGTGGTATGTATCCTTACTATCCTTATACTTTTGAACAACCCACCACACTTAAAAGTTGACACCCACACTAGCAACAGGCAAACGTGTAGAATAGGTCCGTAGCTAGACAAGGTAGAGTAAGGGTGCGAGAAGTCTTTCAAGGGTGTGGGGCGAAATTACTTCAGGGGCGAGATGTGTTAAGATAGTAATTAATAACTTTCTAGTGTGCAAACAGTTTCTAGGGGAGCGCGTCTTTCCCTGCAGGTCCCTTGATTACTGACTTGGTCTAGAAGTATTTTCTACTGCATGCCATCACTGTCGGGTAGATAAGTTGAAGGTTTGATCGTACAATTTTCAAGTAGTGTGCAGTGCCATGGACACGTTCCTTAGGCAAACAAAAGGAAAAGGTATCAAGTTGTGACAATTCCTTAGATATTCTCGTACGGTTATGTTAGGGGCAAACTCAATATCTCTTTCCACTGCGTTTTGTTCCTATTATTTGCAGATCTATCAAAGCAAATTTATACGACAAAAAATGCAATCAAGCCGCCACCTACCTGCCAGCTATTACTCTCGAAGGAAAGAAACGACATGTCGTGTGCTGAGAGATGGGTTTGTATCAAAATTAAAGGTCCTTTAAAATCATCCACAAAGTCGCATCACACGTTAATCTTGTGTGGGCAAGTCAAATTATAAAGTAGGTCTTCGTTTTCAAATTTCTTGTCTGTGTGAGAAAAAACAATAGTCATTCTGTTGAAATTTACATGAAACGTCATACACCCACGTAAAATTTAAGAGAACCAGGCTTTCTGTTTGTCTTATAACTATCACGCAACTTACTAATTAATCGATTTATTCGCAACTGCTGTTATGTTAGACACTTGTAGGAAGGTTTCTTTAAAGAAAACAATTAACTTTCATGAGGTTGGGATAATTCTAAAACGAAAAACAAAACATTTGATAGCATTAGAGAGTATGTTGGAGGCAAACAATGTAAGGCAGAAAGGGACTTTAAGGAACTGTGATGTACAAATATGTACTCATTTGTTTGTACAGATTTACACAAAATACCAAGGACGTGATACGAGAGGTCATGCCCACATTAAATGCCCCGGAGGCCCAATATGCACTAGCTCTGCAAGGATATGAATCGTAAAATCGTCGACACTGTTTGGGGGATTTTCAAAGGGCCCCATTTCCCTTGTAAGCCGCCTTTTCGTCGAAAGCCCTGGCGAAGAATAAACACTGGGTCTATTGGGAAATCCGTCCCAGCCGAAGGTCGTATGACAAGTTAAACCTCCCTGGTCCAAAACTGAAAGGGGTTCTACCATCACACTTCTACAAAGCGTCAGTTTTTTTTTCTAAACTGGTGACAAATTACTGTAAATAAGTGGTACTGAGCGATATACCCATTACTTTTTTTAGGAAAACTCCCAAGGTTACTTAATATTCGAGTTCCAAAGTATATAAATGTAACAGGGTTGCTAACAGAGTTATTAGGGCACGAACCATTTATATTATAACTGCACATCAAAGAGCTGTTATTTCAGATACGAAAGGAAAAAATGTTGCTTTTTAAATTGAGATCCCTTTGTTGCTACAATTTGAAAGCAAAATGCACAATTTTGGAAAGGTTTGCTAGCTGCTTAAAAGAGACACTTATTCCAATTAACAATTTTCTTAGGCCTAGCATCCAAGCAAAACGTGTCCTTACTTTATACTTTCTTAATCATACCTTAAAAGACTTGAATAAGTCTAAAACATTACAACAAGGCTAGTCAACCCCCCCCCTCCCTAAAAAATATTGCAAGGTATTTTGTTTTTAAATAAAACGTTATTGGCTGTCAGTGTCATCATTTCTGGAAATTTAAATTTGTAACTCACACAATTTAGTTGTTTGATTCTATGCTGGTTTTATCTAAAAATAATTGAAATATGTTAAACGTCACGTATCTACAAGCTGTTCAACCATATGTGGTACTGTGACATCATTAGAGACTTACACATGTCATTAATTTCAAAATCGCGGCCTTGGTGTTGCCAAAGAAATCATCATATTTTAAGAACAGAACCTGCCAACGCAATGCAGGTTTCTCACACTTCTTTTCTAATTTTATAACTTTCATCTTTCTTTATTTTGAAGGTACGGTTCGATTTTGTTTCTCATTTACATGACTTCAAAGCCTGGAGGAGAAAACAATCTTTACTCTATACAGCAAAAAGTCGGAAATACCCACGTGGATGCAGCTAAATGCTACCCATTATACGAAATATTTCAAGAAATAATAGCAAAATGATACCCACTTTCGGTAGTCATACATTTTAAGTTCTCTTCTCCACCATAAAGTAATCCTGTTCCATATTCTCCCTCGACATTTTCTCATCTTTGAAGAGGGCGCTGTTCATTTGCAATTTTACAGTCTCACGCTATTTGGCTAAAGCGTATGAAGACGTTGGATTAGCTACTGTTCGTGACTGGCATGTATTACTTTAGTTTTAAGCTCTTTGCTATGCAATACAGTAACAAGGGAACAGTGTAGATATCGTTATTTTGTCTTTTTAATAATTTTACGCTTTCGAATGTCATTCGTTTAAAAACAAATGATAAAAAATCATTTATTCATCCATTCATTTAATAGGACCCCATTCTATTTTATTCCTCAAAAGAGCAAACAACTATGTGATTTGAAACTACAGAGTTTAATTACATGTACCAATGCTCTGGGGAGCATCATTGCGGTGTTGGGGCATATAAGATTAGTAATAAAGTTTCAGCTGGCATTTCTTGGAAGTGGACCTAAGTTGTGGCGGCGAGCACAACCGGCTTAAAAGTGCTTTCCTAAGGACCATCCAAGTTTGAACCAATTACACAATTGTGGCAAAATTACAAACCAATGAATTAGAGTAAGGAATACACTATTTCAGTTAACAATGAACTCCAAAGTTGTATAACAAAATAGTCTTTATTACATTGGAGATTAATGGAATATCCAAAGCTTATGGTATTGGTTTTATAGTTATACAGGATGTCATGGAAATATTGATTATACCTATAGACTATCTAGGATGATTTCAGACTGAGAGGTCTTCTTATTACATGTACAGACTTATAAATAAATTACTTAATAAATCATCTTGGTGCCGAAAATAATATGTTAAAAAATCAGGTTGTAGGCAAACCTTTTTGAAATATTGGTATCTTTTACTAATGCATATTAGATATAGCAGATTTGTCTGAAATATCTAAATTTCTACTTGTCAGTCAGCTAGGTCTACCCATTTACCATCTAGGTGCTATTTGAATGTTTGATGCATTTTGCAATTTATCCTTACTTCTCTGTTAAATTGGAAATTCCTGACCCAAATGAAACAATATTTCCTATTCATATATCTACTCAAAACTGTTTTTAAAGTAGCACAATTGAAAGATGATTGGTAAGGAATTTTGGCAGCTATTATTTTATTGATACCATATTTTGTGTTTTTTATGTATTCGATAACTAAAAATGAAAAGTTTAATTCCCCGACTTCTGTGCTTCGGGGGTTTCCAGTGGCTAACTTAATTTCACTGCAAGATGTCAGTTCGGGTTATTTTCCATCATGTGTCTCAATATTTGATGATTATAAGGTAAAATGTGATCTAGTCGTTAGCAATGGGAAGGGGTTGTAGACCTAGAACTGATGCACAGAAAGCGTATTTAAACCGTTTCTTATTAAAATTGAAATATATTTTACTTTTGTACCATGAAAATATTAACCAATAGCCTAATCTGTGTTTAGCTTCTTTAGTAAAGTATATCAATTGGGAGAGGCATGGGACAAATAACCACATTTAAGTTCATTGTTAGCTGCTTTAAGGGACTTACTTCCAGGAAATATAAAACTATTGCAAATTATGGAAATAATGAGTGAAAGTGGGGAAAATATAATAATAACCAAAATACAGTTAATCCTGAAGAAAGGAGTTTCACTTCTCTCAGCTATTATTGAAATGTAAAGTAAGGAATGCAAAAACTGGGCGGATCTTGCATAAAAGTCCTAATCCATTAATCTACCATTTGATATCTCTGTTTAATGTTTTTAAGTGAACACGTCACAAGTAGCACAGCTGACTTCTAAGCTGAAAGGAATAATAAAGGGCGTTTAATTATTTGGTGTAATTCATGAAAAACAAAACAAATCTGTGGAACTAACGTATACGATTAGTAATTTATTCTGAAGGTCACTAAAACATTTTTTATTTTTGCAAATCAACGTTATTTCCTTACGATTATTACGAATATGATGAGATTTATATTATAATTTGAAATATTGCTATAAGTGAGTTTGTTGTGTTCTTTTCGACCAGTCTAGCAGGGGTCACGCATAGCAGACCCATGATGCAGAGGTCTGAACTCCAAGAGGATTGTCGTGTTAGGTCTTGAAGAGGCGTAGCTCCTTAGAGGAGCAGAACTCCCCTAGGAGTAACGTTTGGTTTCCTCCTTTGGTTCTTTGCTAAATAGTCGAGAGGCCTATTGGAAGAAGTAATATTGCAATAAATATGTGGTAATTATTACTCCCTCCATTTTAAGATTTCGGGATGATAAAAAGCCTTTTTTCAAAAACTTAAATAAAAGCATCTTTCGAGAAATGTTTGTTTCAATTTTTGAAATTCAAAAATTTATTTGAGCCTTTATGCCAATAAAGACATACTACGTCAAAGTAGTTTTCTACAAGCGGCTTTCAATGAACTTGATTGACCTTGGTTAAAGTCACAGAAATAATACAAAACAAAACCCATGATTCTAATTACGGTATTTTAACATCACTGTTTCTTAAGATATTATATGCGTGCCACATTTCGTACGAAACCCTTGCCCACCAACAGTACTTCAAAATTATTACTATTAGAATAAAGTTGCTCTCCTTTCAAAAAAGTTGTTCAAATAAAAAAGAAGAAACTTTAGGATGCATTTAGGAGTTTGTTGTACTAGGATGCATTAAAACAGTCACACAGGCAGATTTGTGTGAAATTTTATTTAATATCTGATGTAACTGCTTCTAAAAATTTACTATTCTGGGGCCTTTCACACGTCTTTCCACATTCATATACATGGGACTAACAAAACCACTTAGTACATCAATTGACTTTAAATTTTTGTTGGCAATTTTGTGGCCTAATAGGGATTTTTAAATTTCTGCTTCTTTGACCGGATTTATGATTACTCTATGTAGGCTCCAAAACTGTAAATCTTAAAATAATATTTTTTGAAAGATATATGGTCAATTATTTTATGTGGATAAACATTACTTCTTTTAAATGTCTTGATTATCTCACAGTAAATTTAATGCAGGAACAAACTTCCTCCCTCCAGGTGTTTCTCATTTTTTCAGTCAAAACCGTTTAGTTCACAATTACAATACACGTCAGAGATATCGTCTTCACCTTCCAGGAAACCAGAGAAAAAAATTCTTAGAACAGATTATGTTTTCGTGTCATCAACCCTTGGAAATCCTTACCAGACAGTTTAAAAACCAAGCACTGCGTTTACTCTTTTAGATATAATTTAAGCAGATTCCTTATTAATAAATATTAATTGAATACGATACTTGCACGTTTATTACTCTAATTGAAGCAACCCTAGTCATTTTTATTGGATCTTTCTTTTTGAAGGGGGTGAGGGTGGGGTAGGGAGTGCATGGGTTTGGATATGAGGGAAAGTTCAAGGGTATAATACTGGGAAGGGAAAGGGAAGGTGGACAGATTTATGTTTTCATTTATTCTAAGGTACATTTATGTTTTCTTTTCTTTTTTAATTTACTATTTTTTGGTGAGCACTCTATTCTACAAGCCCTCTGGATTTTATATAGTGCTTCCTTTCGCAATATCTTGATGTTATGTATTGTCTATACTCCTGTACATTGTTTCAATTACTATCATATGTTGTGAAGAACCAAATAAATGAAATGATCTAGTGATATATTATGCGGGTTTTATCAACTTCACATTCTTTAACAGTTAACGAAACATTTTTCACATGACTTATACCCATATTTCCTCCTTTCTGTTCTTAGTACGTCCGTGCATACTTTATTTTCAATTAAGGTCGTTTACCTTAATCGTTTCATTTCTGTCATTCCAATTATACCTGACTTAACCAACAATGCAATATAAAATATTCACTTTATATTCGACCATATAAGCATATCATGCAAATATATGTGACGGCGACGGGATTCGGTTATCATTCCCACCAACCCAGATTTGTGAAGACACGTAATCTCAAGAGATTCATAAGGACAATGCTATAGTCTTCCAAAAATCACCTGTTAGCTGAATACTGCCATAGACGTTGAGGCTATATACTCCTGGGAGTGAGCGAACGCCAACTCATTGGGATGCGTTCGGTGAAGCGCGATGGTTTGTTTACCATGTAGTTGTCAAACACGGATCGAGTTATGATAAAATACAATTAAAATGTAACAACTTTACAAAAACTTTTAGCACAGATGAAAGTTTGTATCAGTGTCGTCCGTTGTTTGTTGGTAATGACGATACATCAGCTATTATAATCATGCAAATAGCTGTTTGTTACACTTAAAGCAGACTTCTAGCCTACAACTTCATGGCTAAATTTGGTTGATTTTTAACAAGTTGCAATTATTAAACAATTAAATTAAACTTAGATAACGGTACTTTCAGTGGTATAGAACAATTGAAATTTTTTGTTAAACTAGATGCACGCTTTTGCAAATTTTTATAATCTGAAGATAAGCTTTAGTTACCGATCAATAAATATGTCCTTCGTTTGATGGAACATAATGAAGAGGAAAATATTTTTTCCGTTGTATTGGATATAAGGAAACGAGATGAACAAACTTTTTTAATCCTAAAAATTTTCTTGACTTGATATTTCAAATTACTTGCTTTTAAACTAATTTTACTTTAAACATAAGCTCTTTGATCTTTAACTATATGACCTAGTAGTGTAAATTAATGCAAAGGTTAACGGAACGTAGGAATTACCTTGTGAAATACTATTTACGTCGTAACGGTAGTAAACCGAAAATATTGTAATTCTTTACTTTCAGTAATGCTTATTTTACATCCGTTCTATGCTTCCAGTCTACTCCTGAGTTAGCAAATTAACAAAAATGAACGAAATAACCTAAAACATAAATCACCCATTCCTTTAAACAAAACTTTGAAAAGTTGTTTCAATTACAAAATGCAACTATTATTTCCTTCTTTCCTTCTACGTCATTAATACGAACTTCTTCGCTTGACCGTATTAACCTTTTCTTAGTCATGTGACAAGGACTTTCTGTCCTACATAAATAAGCCATTGGAATAAACAAAATGTCTACTAATTTAACAACACTAACTTTTAACGATACGCAAATAGACCAATTTGGAATTCTTCCGCCTGATTCAAACTAGATACCTTGCCATTAGCTTTGTCAATGTTACCTCTTTATGTACGAAAAAGCAAACAAAAAGAATATTTCAGAGATGCCACTATGCCATGAAATTACAAAGACGCAAATCTCTGGTTCATCAACACTCACCTCTGTCGGCCGTGTGTCCCGTTTCGATCCGATTTAAATGTTTTGTCCGAATATTGTACTCAATGCATTCCAAGACAGTGTTGCAAATGATACCGTCGAACCAGTAGTATATGAATCGACATAGGCTCAATAGTCTAAAACTACCTTCCGTACGAAGAGTGCTAGTTTGCTCCAAGCAGTTTAGTCGAACGAACAAATTTCCATAACAGTGTTTACATTGCTGGCTTCTCTTGTTCCGAACAACCTACCGAGTCAGCCAGGCACGTAGGAACTTTGGCGAGAGGGAGAGCGGGGGAAGAGCTACCCGGCAGCCTGCGGGTTGTGTTAAAAGGAAGCGGTTTTTACAACATTTGAGCATCGCAAAGGGGAAGAAAATTACAAACGATTTGAAGAAAAAGATGGACGCTTTCCCCGATCTTAATTGTTCTTTTCAAATCTTGCATTATGATAGTATTCAGTCAGAACTATGGGAGAGATTAGATTATCTGAGGGAAGTCATAACTTTATCGTTTAGGCAAAATAAGCCATTACACTTTTTACGGGCACGAAAATGAATTGCCAATGTAAGAATGTAAATACGATTAACCATTGTATGCTATAAAGTATTGACAGTTTAATTTAAAAGGAAATTCTGGTTAAATGAAGCCTTACAAGGAAGAAGAAAATGTTACAAAAAATAAGAACACAAAGCACACTGAAGCACAATAGGACGGATGTCAGACAGTAGAGTGCATAGACTTTCCACTAAGGTGAAATGATATGATCATCAACGGAAGTACAGATATACAACATTAAAAGTGCCCTTGTCGTTGCTATATAGACAGAGAAAGACATTCACACAAGATCGTTCTACTTTTAAAAGTCTTTTCAAAAATACGAAAAGACATTTTAGTTTTTTCTTACTTTTAAAGGAATCCTCGTCACTTCTAATTACCTTTAACTGAACTTACCAAAGTCCTCTACTGTTACAGTAACCTTTTCAAAACCGCACAACATTCAAAACTAACACCACCATGCATTAAAATTCACAAGCAAGCAGCAATTTCCTCCTCCTCCTCCTCATTCTCCTCCTCCTCCTCTTCGCAGCCAATGAAAAGGAAATATTTTCTCCGGAAGGGGGAAGGAAAATTTTAACTGTTTGATTTGTAAGGGTTATATAAATTAATTTCTTTGATAATGAAAGATACCCAAGTCTTGTTTAGTACTTTTGTTTCTCGAAAAAATGATGATATTACATAGTATTTATTTAAAGTATTTTTAATTGCACTTAATACTTTCTCCAGCATCAATACTTCAAAACCGTATCATTTACGATCCACAGAATTTGTTGTTGACCTATTTTAGAGAATGTGTTCACATCAAACTAGTTTTTATTGGAATGATTCACACGACGTTGCTTAATTGCCCTTATCTGCCTTAACTGACTGTGTTGAAGGGATGGTTGCATACTAATCCCAGTGAGTAACTTTGGAATGAGCAACAACCCCCGTAGTAAAGTCGAAGGGGGTTCTCTCTACCCTGTTTGGGGATTGGGCACATAAACATGAAATGATCTCCTTATTCAACTATAGCTAGAAAGTAAAAGTGATAGTCGTTTTACTTAATAACAACCACATGTAGGTGATTATAATGTTAATATGACAAGCTTTATCATTTGACTTACAGGAGAACTCAATGTTCGGCCTCATATATATCAATGTCAGATAATACAAGTTCCAGAATTTCAATGTCCCGTTGAATTATAGGCTCCCCATCTGCCTATAGAAACATGTGAAGGTGAAGGTCATGGTAACACGTGGAATATCTCAGCTAAGAACGAACCAAAGCGGGCAGACTTAAAAACGTTTATGAGGAGAAATAAATAAAAAAAGAAGAAACTGTAGAAACGTGTGTTTTCCCAGAATGCTAACTTTTAGTATGCTTACAAAAGTTGAAAAAAAAAAACCTGTCACTATGGTAATCGTTCAAACTTTATTAAACGAAGTTTTAGCAGTTTACCTAGCCAGTCATTCATTGGCGGGTTTGCATGTAGTCACGGATGTTTGAGTGTATCCCACTCTGGGTTATATTTTTTCGACGTCAATGACCGTTTCTCTCGTGGGATGCGAGCAAATTATAAATAAGAGCAAAACAAGTAATTAGCAAGATTTAAGTCAAATACTAAATTTTCTCTGACCGACTCGTTTTAATCATTTAAGCGCAATTACTGAGAATGCAATTGGACACACGAGTCAAGACGTTAGCGCGTCTGTCCTCAAATGATGCACTAACCGAATATCCTTGCACGTCTTTTTATTATTAGCCTGCGCAGCTGGCCTTATAATTCCTCTCTGCATTATTGAAATGCCTTTGTAAAGCAAGAAAGGAGTCAATTATTTATCTCTGCCTCGCAGAGCGGTTCTTCACCAACTAATTAAGCCACCGAGCATTGTTTCTGCATATTCGACTTAGGGAGGGACTTTACATATTTCTGTCCGAATGGACTCATAAAAAAGACAGCCAATTAGTTTCCCCGACGGTCGAGCCCCCTTCGTCCTTTGTATCGTCACATCTCTTAAAATTAAAAGAGACTCCCGACGGAAAGTTTTGAAGGTTGCCAGATCACTTAAAAATGCCAATACAGAATATTTCCTACTGTTATTACTTTTTAAGGCCGGAAAACATGTCATTTAACTTGCATTTTACCTGCCGAGACCACCGTGCTGCTAGCCTTGAGAAAGGGGTCGAAAGGTTGTAATTTTACCTTTTCCCAAACCTTTTTAGTCTCTTTCGACACTCAAATCTCTTTCAACATTCAAAATATTCATCATAGCTTTTATTGCTTAAAAGAAATTTGTTTGAATATTTCAGTTAATGCTTCAACAAAGGTTCCACGTAAACTTCACCATTAGGTGAATAACAACTCGGACTCGAAACTAGACTTGAGTGGCATCGGAGCGGATCTCGGACTCAAGACGGCATTAGACTTATTCAGAGTCTTAAAAGTAGGACACTATGAATCTTTGACAAAAAAGAGATATGCAAACACCGCCTGAGGACCTGTAGGAGAAGTAATTGTATAAAGTTTTTACTTTACTGCCTACGCAAAATATTTATCTCGGAAACTGCTCATCACATGAAAATTCCCCGATAAACTTTACTAGAAAGGCTGTCCTGGAAAAAATAAAGCAACTCACATTAAAGAGCTTCGTCATTTCAGGTAGATTTTCATCTTTAATGTAAATCCTTTTTGCATCATTGCATAAATAAAATTGCTTTCAGCCATTTTGATAAACATCAATATTGCTGTCAGAGATTCTAATCCGAGACTTCTTTTGTTTGTAAAAAAGAGTGAAACAACTCTTCAACTTGCTTATAGGTTCTCTCTAATTCACGTATATTCCCACTGGACTTCTAGTGGCTTTTCTTGTTTATTGAGGACACAGTTCACTTAACGAAGTGCTGTGTTTTAAGGATTTCGTTTTGTGGAATGGTAATAGAAAAATATAAGTTTAGCACTTAAACAGACAAAAATTTAGTAGGAAACTGTGACTACGAATGATATCACCCATGCTTACACAGACATTCGAGGTAGAGTACCATCTATAAATATTCACCCGTGACCTTCGCCAGAAGCCCCTTACTGTCGTCATCACCTCAATATTCTACCTCAATTGTGGTAGTCAAAATCAATGAATCAACATGATTTTTATCAACATTACAAAAGCCTGTTGTGGTCGTCATCATTGTCTCCTTCATCGTTATCGCCATTACCAGTATCGTTCTCAACATCATCGTCACCATCGCCATCGCTATTACCAGTATCTTTCTTAAAATCATAGTCACCATCGTCATCGTTATTATGATTGTATCATTATACCATTTTGATCACCAAAACAACAGGATAATTAGCAATGAGATGTCTCTTGACCTGCTGAAAAATTCTTGAAGTCTTTGTTCAAATAGTTTTATCTTTAAATGGTTTCTTCATTAAACTTTTGATCTTTTGTAATTTTAAGAACACATTGGTAGACCCATTTAAAGGATCTCCATATTCGAGTAATTATGCACATTTAATTAATGTTTAAAGAAATAAGCGGTAGCCTAAAACTTTGATACGTGAAGTCAATGTTAAAAATCTCTTCTTATTTTTGTTGTAATGTTTTTAATTTTTAAGAACATACAAGTGGCATTTTCCAGGTAAACAAAAGGGCTGTTTTGCATAAATTTAAGTTCAGTTACAAAACTGAAGTTACATGACTTAAAGAAGCTATCCACGAGTTAAGATACCCTGGTATACTAAATCAATTTAGGGTAACTGCATTTTTCTTTTTTATGAGAAAAAATCTTAAAACAAAAATGACAAAGAAAGCCGGGTCCTCTGGATTGTTGAAAGACAAATGCAGTTGCTTCGGTTTGAAGTACCGTATATATACACCTGGTGTCCTAATGTTGTTGATCATGTAAAATAAAAGTTGAGTAACTGACCTTTAGTTAAAAATCACGCAGAAATAACCCTTGTTTTATCTTGAATACTGGCATGCAGCGTGTGTGTTCTGAAACAGTGTGAAAGATATTTGCAAACGAAATTAAAGGAGATTCGTTAGAGTTATCTGATTTTTTCAAAATGAGATTTGCAACTAACTTATTCTGAAAGCAAACATGCATTTTAAGACTTTACATTAACAGTAACAGTAACAGACAACATCATGTTTTCGACAAAACTTTTAACAGTTTAATAAGTTTGTATATGGTTTTACGTTTGCAGCGTTCTTTTCAGATGGAAACGTCAAATTTCTTTTTTCCGTCACAATAACATTCTCAGACAAGACGAAAAACTTTCGAACCGAAAAGAACCCTCCAGCGGCTTAATTGACTTTTTGTATTTTGGTGTAAAGTGGGGTCGGTAGACTGATTAAATGGTTAACTACTTCTAGCTTGTAAATTGAGTCATTTGTAGGGCGATTGTTTGGGCTTTTCTTACAATCCGACTTGTTCGCTTGCAGCTATGGAGGTGTACATCGGAATGATACACATACAAAGGCAGGGAACCGTCTTAAGCTGTTTCCCCTCCCTTTGGGCGGTTGGACATAAAAGACCCTTCTTGAAAGAAGACAGGGAATCGATTGAGTAAGGGTCTGCGATTTGAGTAACTGTTCTAGATTATTGATTTTCTGATTTACTATGGACTGGCAGTAAAAAGGTTCCTGTTAGAATGAATGGTGAACAAATATTTGTAGGCGTCATACGATAAGCTGACATGTCCGGAGTCAAAAAGGTTTAAATTCTAGAAGTTCAATTGCAAATAGCTAATAGCCTGTCACGACCATTAGATTTGTGGCAAGGGACATTCGATACTCTTCAGTATAGGTTTTTAAACTTCGAGGCAAGATAGAAATCAGAATGTCCCAGTCTTTAAATAAGGGGTGGTGCATTGATCACAGAAATATTTTTGAAGCAAGTGCATCGCAAGTTAAGCAAGTGCATCGCCACCCCATACATTTCATGACGGCTATTTGAGAAGCCTGTCTGTCCCTGAAGTAAATTATGAATTCAATATACTGCAATTTCAATTAATTATTAGTCCTACCTACAGAGGTCCACCCCCAAAAAGATCATACCAAAATCTGGTCAAATATTTGACTAGATTCGGGATAAAATGAAATAGTTCTGGTATTTGTGAATCAAAATCTTGTCCACAAATTGATCACATTTTCGTCGGTGCCGGGTTGATTAGATTCAGTTTAGTTTAACCAGGATGTTTTTATACTATTCTGCTGCTTTGTGTCCTCGATTTTACCGACTGCCAACTTTACTATTGAACTGGTTTTACTATTAACACCGCCCTCTATATCTGTCAGTCTATTTACTGAAATGTTTAGAGCAAGAGCAAATGCCAAGATCTGAGAAGATGCTTATGATAAAGCAATTCATTGTAAACAAGTACTGTAATATAACCAATATCGTAATACCTTGCTCTGCTTTTAAGATATTTCGACGTACTTGTTGCAACAGGAATGATAGAAAAACTTCCACAACATGACTTGGACATTTCTTTTATGATTTCATGATTTCTTTGACTTAAAATCCGCCTCATCTGTTTTCTTTGGTGCAGTCAACATTGTTAAAGGTCGTGTGACATGAAAATGACATAGTTGGAAATTTGATGTAAAAAGCATTAAAAATCCAGAAAATAGCCACAATTTCCATTAAAATCCTTCAAATATTGACCATTTTACAGGTAAATTTCTATTTCACACTTGTATCATGAATAAACATGAGCTAAATATGCAAATATGTGACATCCAAAGAGGGACGTACCATAAATGGCACATGTTAGCCTTTGTTTTTTCAACCTTAATTTCAAGGACACTGGTAGCATTGTTATTCCCAGAGGGGTTTATTATAAAAGTTAAAATTTTTTCCTTGAAAAATATTGATATCACTCACCAAACTGAAATCTGTATGATCATTAATTAAGAGATAATTTATTTAGGGTTAACAAAAGAAATCTTTACATTGTGCAACACTCCACATCATTATTTTTGCATTAGCAATTAGTTTCTTCAGAAACCATCAAACGTTGAAGATGTATATTTTGAGAACGGTAAAAGGTATTGAAATAATTCCAACTGATCTTTCATTGGAGGGCTTAATTCTTAAACTGACAAGTGAAACAGCTCTTTTTGATGGCATGTCCCACAACCTTTAAGTTCTCTCTGAATTATTTTATTTCAGGGTTCGAAAGTTTGAAAAATGACAAACCAATCGATTTGTTTTAATTTCTAGAAAATTCGAACTTGATCAATGGTAACGAAAAATGATATTACAATCTTGCCCAATTGTAAATTCTGTTACGACAATATTGACTTGCTTCAAGTCGTTTCAAGTAATCTTCCACTCGCAGTTTTTCCATAAAATTTTGTACACAGGAGGAAATTTATGTCTTAATTCTTCATAATTTCCCCTTTGTGATGTACTGTCGAATAGCAAAACCTAGGTTTGGTGTAGTGACGAATATGCTATTAAAAATATACATAAGATTCGCCGCACTACCCCAAACACAAGTTTTGCCTATTCGTTTGTAGGCTATGTTACAAAGGGGACGACTAAGAGAAAAAGGACTTCTATTTGGGAATTAACTGTCCTTTAATGTAACTTTTGAAATGTAACACAACATATAAAATCATCAAGGGAATACTAAAAGAGCTCAGACAGTCAGAGAAAAGCTGCTTACCACTTTTTCCTGTTAAACATATTATGGGGAACTAGAATTTTATGTTTGATGCCTTCTTTTTTGGATTCAATAAACTTGATGTAGTACAAAGAGTTTCCATATGCATTGGCACACCACCAGAGAGAGTGCGGGGGGGGGGGGATTACAACTAGATAACAGTACTTTCTGAAACTTCAAAGCATCTTTTTGTACCCACATTTTGTGATTAAAGTTTGTAGTATAATCCTGAGTATTTTCATCAATTACTAGTGTCCTTCTTCCAAGCATTCGGTGTTAGAGCAAGCTTTTCATAAATATTTGTCACACTCTTTCGTTAGAGGTTATCAAGGGACCCTTGTTTGGGTTTAAGACTTGGCTAACAACGCTCTCTCGTTTACTTGAAGTTGAAAGAATGGACTTTGTTCTATCTCTGCCAGCCTAACTTTGCAAACTTGAATGACAAAGTTTATGCTTAATAATCTGGATGAAATTTTGATGACTTCATTATTTTGTTTCATTCCTTTGTCGCCGAAAAAAAGAAGAAGAGGAAGAAAAAAAAAAACATTTTCGGCAAATGGAATGAGACATCACTTCATTGCTCAATTTTATGCTTGAGGGTATCTGTAGCAAAAGCCCTTGCAACTCATATTTCATATTTGTTAGTACCTTTCCCTATGATAAATCTTTCTTAATCCCATCGGCATATTACCATTTGCTGCTTGTTATCTGTGAACAAAAAACATAAAAAATAAAATAAGATAGAATAATACATGTCATACCATCACTCATTTACAATATTACTTGCACGAATCCCACATAGTCTCATCAAATTGTGTCTAAAATCTGTTTTTTAAGAAACGAATTGTGCAATTGCTCAAACTTTAAAATAAAGAAAGAACACCCACTTGACCATGAAAAATATTTACTACAGTAATTCACATTTTTGAAATTGAGTGAAAAGTTACCCATTCATGTTAGAAGAGTTATTTCGAGTAAGAGAAGTAAATGTCGGAACCCCTAGGGTAAACACACTGGCGTGAGAACAGCAAAATGGGAGCAGGGAACTGGGCGCAAAATGTGCCAAGACTTTTCCCCCTTCGACGCTCAAGCTAAAAGCGCCAAGCTCGTCATAACCAGTCAGGAATACCCACAACATACTTTGCTACGTCACTGGTTAGAACAATCATGGGATGACTAAACCTTTGGATGAACCTAGAACCTTAAATTGCAAAATGAGTATGTTAACAAAAGGTTGAAAAACAAAACAATCTCATTGCGTGTTGGGATATAAAATGTTCAGGTTTATTCACTCAATTTAATATGGTATATAGCGCAACAATTGGTGATGTTACTCTTGTACTCAGATTGCCATCGATATTTTTCTGTATTTTTCCTGAAGCCACTGCACCTTGTCCCAAAACGTAATTACTGTCTTCGTGTTATAGAGGGACTTAATTATACCAGCCCTCTCGTCACAATGTTGACCAAGTAGGATATGCACCCAATACACGAAGCAACTATTTTCAAGTTCATATAAATATTTTTTCAAAGGAAACCAAAAACACCCAGTTTCAGTAGTACAAGAAAACATTAACTGTTTCCAATTACAGGTAAACAAATTTCAAAATTTTACAGCTTTGCAACTGCCATGAAGATGGGAGTTGAATTCACTATCCATTCTCTAAACAAACTTTTACTATTTTTGGACTTAAGGTTCACTTTAAGAGACCAGTGATTGTAAGTCACTTGCATTCCATAAGGAAGTAGCTTTATTTCAAAGTTTGCATATCACAGACCGTTCAGCTCAGTCTAAATTATCCCTCGTGAAACATAACAGCTACCTCCGACGCATCTCAAAGGAAAATTGTAATCGTTACTTCAGTGATGTAAAGTTCCACTGGCGTTCTACTGTGTGTGTGTGTGTGTCTGAGAGGGGAGAAGGTCAGGAAGCCCCAGGCCCCGAAGGCTTTAAAAGATAGTGTCAAAGAACTCAATATGGGGAAGAAGTTTTTAACTGTAGCTGTGTATAGGGATAAGAAGCTCTTCGATACGGGGGATAAACGTTGTTTGGGATCGCCGACCTGGGCGGAGGGGTCTAAAAAGAGGGTTTCCCCCTCCCCTTTGGAAAATTTTTGAATATTTGAGAGTCCTTAGATGCAATTTAGTGCAACAGCTGGACAAATTTTAAGGTAAATTACTGCAAATTTTTGACATTTCTTACAGAGTAAACAAATAAGGGTTTTTTGTCCTTGAATGGGGGCGGAATCATGATTCCTCTTCACCACATTTTTGACTAGGGACTAGCCCCCAGACGTCCGCTTTTTACGCCTTTATTCTCTCACTCAAAATCCTGTCAAGAGTAAGATAGGACCCCTTCAAGTTTCATTCAAGTTTGTAACTCAGTTGATTCGTATAAACTACACCAGCATAACATATCGAAGCCATCAGTGCAAATAACTACATGGACTTATAGAAGTATTCAATGGAACGACATATTTAAAGGCAATGAGCAGTCGCCCCAAATTCATTTGAAAACAACACCTGCATCTTACATATTTTCTCTTATTTTCCTTACAAATATCTCTCATGATGAGTAGGAGCAAAAACGTTCATATTGAAGGTAAAATAAGTTAGTTAGTTAGTTAGTTAGTTAGATGAGGTTTAACGTCCCAGTTTCCAACCAATTGGTTCAAGTCGAGATGACCACGGCCTTTTTTTCAGTTGTGGCTCACTGGCTTGTTTTTCCTACTCCATTGCTTATGCTGAGCACCAAGCACAAAGGCAGTAGGTTCCATTTTTAAAGTCTTTGGTATGACCCGGCCAGGATTTGAACCCTAGACCTTCCGGCTGCGAGTCGGATGCTCTAACCACTTGGCCACTGCAGTCGGTGTAGATAAAATAAGAGGTTATTCTGCATGAATTGGAAATTTCAGTAACAAAAATTTGTAAATTGATTAAACATATGCCCTCCCCCTTCGGACAAAAATAGTAGATCCATTCGGGCAAACGAGACAGCCAAGAAGATAACTTATGCCTTTTGCAACCGACACAGCGGTATCAAAACTCGGGCAACTTGGTCCAAAGTTCGTAATTCGGGCAAAAATTATCCTTGACCTCCCAGAAATATTGACCACCGTACGCCTATGTAGAGTACACTAATTTGGGGTGACCTCCATTTTCCTTTAAGCAGAAACTTTTGTCCAGATATTGTTACATATTGTTACCGTATGTTATCTGTGGAAGGAAATTGCAAATTTCATAGACGGTAAGATTCGATAAAAAGAAGTTAAAGCATTTCTTGTAATTTTTTTCTTTCAAGTTAGACATAACTGGAGAACTTTCTCTTGACAGAAACATCGTGTTTGCAATTGTCTACGCATATCCTTTCTGAGAATATTCGAAAGTTTTGATAAGATGTCCAGGACACATGTTTCAACACTAATAATCTCATCAAGACAACATTTGCTGCTGTTGATTTGGTCACGTTTTTCTTACCGCTTACAGCCAGTTTCAAAGTTTCATACAAAGCCTAGAACTTTCTTCAAAAGTTAAAACGAGTTTAAGTTTCATGAATTTTTATATACCAACATTGTTGTTTTGAATCTGCTTAACTCATTGGGGGAAAACGACCTTTAAATATTGAGCAAGCTACTGGCTTATGCAACTGCAATAATAAACTCGAATCATGCAAATTAGACAAAGTGGCGTGTTCTTATTTTCAAATATCTCTTTAGTCCTTTCAAGTGTCATCCAAAAGGGTGATGTCTTGTACCTTCCTTTTGCGTAATGGCGAATAACAGTCTACGTCATCACCCGTTCAAACACAGGCCTACATTCTATGGCAGTCTTTAAATGAAACATTGACTGTCCTTGCCTTCCTTCAACTTGCATTAAGGAAATTAAGAAAAGTACTTTCATCACAAACACCAGCTGTTTAATCAACTGTACTTAATCGTCTCCATCTAAAAGACATCTTAAGCGAATTCCGAATTCCGCCCAGGAGACCAATTTTTTTGGATACTTTTAACCAATCTTCATTTCCCCCTTAAGCTTGCGTTTAACAGAGGAAAAAACCACCTTTTTACATGGCTCATAGAGCAGGGTATTTTAAGAATTATACAAGAAAATTGAGTTCTGATAGACTCTCTGCTCAATCGCTCACCTAAGGGGTCCATTTTAAACTTGTCAGCATCTTCGCGTTCGTTATAACTTACTTAAGAAAACCCATTTTGACATTAAAGCAATTTACATCAAGCGAACGGTTTGGTAAATATTCCCCCGTTGTCGCCGACTCCAAGTTAGCGATGGAAGTCACTTCCCTTTCATCCCCACGTTCCGCATTCCTGCACATTTATCGTTGTTGATGGAAAGCTCAATAACTCTTATGTCATTGACCCCCGACGTGTTCGGTTGGAAAACATGCAAAAATGGGGTCGTACCCCAAAATAGTACACTAACGAATCAAACAAAATGCCAGCCATTTTGTTCTTATTTTTCGGTTTTGTTCTTTCATGAGAATGAATTGTCTTAAAGGGCATTCTCTGCTCATGAGACCATTTTCCCAAATAGTATTCTCTTTTGATACTTCGATTTACAACTAATTCTTTTCTATGTCTAATTCTGATGATCATTCCCGGGGAAAAAATTGCAATGAGGAGTACAACACAGTAGGTAAAGTCGCACAGAAATATAAAATACTCGATAATGTAATATGATACACTAGTTCCGCGACAAAATGAGATGCACTTAGTCTTTAACATCCTGACTAACCAACCATGGGGGTCTTACCGTTGCGGCTTCATGAACGAAAAAAATTACTGCCTGAAGTTATAATCTGCCAAGTTTATGTCAGAGTCAAGTCTCCGAGAGGCACAATTAACGTTGTCAGCGTATTTCTCCATTTTACTGTCAAGCCTGCGAGCATCCACTTTCTTTCTCATTGCTGAGGAATTTTTAAAGAGGTCGCGAAAACCAGAGTATTTAATCACAACCTGTATTATTTTGTGCGTCCTTCTTCTTTCCCCGATTGAGAGATCGTATTCCGCTGATATTCCTGCCTATCAAAATTACTGTTGCCCTATCACCATTACAGAAATTTTGAAAAGGCAAAAGGAAAAGTTACCTGAAATGAAGAAGTTTAGCTTCTTGATCTTTGTAATCATATGTTTTATTTCTTTTAATAATCACTGGAATCATATATTTAAACTGAAGTTTAATATTGCTGAGTTTCCCTCATAAAAGAGGGACCTTAGATACATAATAAATGAGACGCGATTTGGTCATGAACATAAGCATCTCGGTCACGTCATGTTTCCCGTTAAAATATTTTCAGAAAAACCTCCAGAGCTTAGCATTTTTATGATTTGCTTAATCTTTGTTGTATATTCATATCATACAATCTTGTAAGTACCAGTTGCGCTCCTGAGAAATACTAACCTTTGCAGCAGATGTCGAATGTTTACCTCATGGTAACGTACATATTGGAATTACAAGTGCAGCCATGGGTGGAGGATTAGTAGACGTCCAACGAGGAAGCAATATAGGAATACTTGCTTCCAGACTCAACACGCTAAAATAGCACGCACTTTTTCAGAAAAAATAGCTTCTTTTGCATACAAAAAAACAAACACAATGAAAATTTCAATTGTTAATAGTTTTTAATTAAAAAGAACTTTATTCTTGCCAAGTTTTCAGTAACAAGTCAAATAGTTTTGATGTTTTCTAAGCTAACATTCAATTTGCATCAACTGTATGAAATTTATACAACACTGACCATACTGAGAAAAATATTTTTAAGTAGTGAGACGTAAGTAAGGAAAAAGCTTCAATAGACGGCATCAAATTCTGTGATCAGAGCTTCAACCAATTTGCAATTTTTAGATTTTGGTACGTATCTAACAACATTAATCTTTTCGGGGTTTAAGAATGTGGTCGATATGCTTTAAATACTAACATTTATTTCTATAATACTATAAAAAAGGAGCAACAAGTTAAAAAGTAATCTTGTAAGACCTTTGTGAAGATGCTTACTAATGTTTCTTTACGCCAAAACAATACAGAATATGCCCTATTGTTTACGCATGGCAATACTTTGATCAGTAACAATAAAATCAACCATCCCAAGTGACATTTTGCGGCTTTAGTAAAAGAATACTTCAGACCTGAAGTAGAATTATGTAAGTTAAATATTGAATTTTAGAAAATTGTCTAAACGAGGATGACTTCCATAAACAAATATGAAAATTTATATTCATCTGACAGACAATTTTTAAGAAAAAGAATCGTGTTGAAAGCCTTTTAGGTGGAAAGACAAGAGGAAAACGAAAACAGTAAATAATATTCGCATCCCCTTTAAATACGAGACTTCGCCAAAGTTCAATTAAGTCAATCACATTTGCAGGTGTGTTCGTCGAGAAGTTACCAAGAGGCACCGGGTAAAGTCCGCAGTGTCACGCGCCTACGACACGGTAGCCTAGATACGTGAGATGCGCTGCTTTGCCCTACAGGGCGGCTCGGGGATACAGAGCTTTCAGGGTGAGCATCTAAAGCGCGGTAACCCCATCGTGAGCGGTAAAGCAAAACCATGGTAACGAGGTGACAACAATCCCTTGGTAGAATGAACGTAAAAGAAACAAACTAGCAAACATGTCACGGAAGAATGTGAGGCTTCGGATGCATTTAGTACATTTTGTTTAATTGAGGACACCCCTCAATACCTTGACTCGGGACTGGGTTTAACTATTGCTGCTTTTTTTACAGACTCCACTAAATCGTACGTTTTGTGTTCTGGGAATAATTGCTGATAAGAAAACATTTAGTACACTTTTTCATTTTAACTTGTAAAGTAAGATCAAATCATTTGTGACGTCAAAATGTGTCCCTTCAATTATGAAACTGGACACCCGGGTATATAGTTTCAAATAAGAATGTGGATGGGGGGTAGGGTGGGGTGTCGTGTTCTCTCTTTCGAAGGATAAATGTCTTGGCAACATTTACGTTACGACGATAATATAGATATGTAATGTATTTCATAAAACAAAGACAAAGCTCATTCAAAGTGATACATTTTATACAATTCATGAATAAAGTTGAGTAAGAGTTTCTTTTTATTTTCCTTTCACTCACATGCATCGTACTTCCATTACAAGGTAAAGGCAACTTTTGCTATAGTTTTAGTTAGAATTGACTCCATTGTGAACAGGGTAAATCTTAAATATATCTCATCCATCGAAAGAAATTTCCCCACGGTGTGGTCTACTTTTAAAATTTCTCATTTGGGAGAGGAGATATCTCTAAGGTCATTTTCATTTTTACATTCCTACACGGTGTTTTTTTTTATTCATTGCTTTACTTTTACCTTACATTTCTTTACTGTCGTTAGAGTTCAGTGGAGATTACTTCAGCTGGACAATTTTCATATTAGACACGAAATGCATCAGCTTGGAGAACCAAAGAACGTCGTTCTTTCAAAGAATTCCTTTTTGGTGGATCACAAAGCTTTCCGTTAAATCTTCGTCACTATTCTTAATAGTAACCACAATGCCCTCTCACTTATGAAGGATTTAGAAATTACATAAAGGTAGGCATATTAGCATATGAAAAACTTGAACGTGTGCTTTAAATATTCTAAATTCATTGCCATGAATCAACTTTGATTGCAAAAGCTTAGAGTAAGCAGGTCGCTAGGAGTGACGTCAAAACAAAGAGAGCCTTCACTGTTAAATTTAATCCTTAATTAGCTCACCAAATCCAGTTGAAATACGGGTATAACAACTTTAGTCTTTTAAAAACCTTTTTTTGCTGAATTATGAACTTGAAAGTGCAATGATATAATGAAATCTCTAAAAAGTGGGAAATACTGAAGGATGGCTTTAAATATTGGACAATAGAAAGTAAGTATACTTTGAAATATCATGTAAAGAAGAGATATATGACGCTGTTATTATAGGATTTACTCCTGCGTGTTGGAACGTACTGCCGTGTTTATGACATGCGAAGTGGTTCGTAAATGAAAGCATAAATAGTCGTAAAAGGAATCGTGCTTAGAAACAGAGTCACACGCAATGTAAAACTCGTGACCTTGTGAAGTTATATAATACGTTTTATTTGAAGCTTGTATAAAGAAGTCTATAACTTCGTGCACAAAGTTTCTATTTGACATTTTATACAACTCTGAATCCTTTTCCTGTCAGGCATAACTGCTTTAGGATTGTGATCCCCTGAAGTCAACCTACTTTTCAAAAGCTGCCGTCATTTGGTTTCTCATTGTAATGGCATACTTGCATATGAAGGCATATACCGGACTCGACGAGGAAGTGTACATAATTATGCCCCACGGGATAAGGGGTCCGGTGAGACTAGGCAGGCTCCATCTCTTCATCTGACAATAAGATTCATTGCCAAACCCATTTATAACGTAAATAGAAAAATCTTTTGCAAGGCCTTCCCTTTCCTGGTGCAGGGCCCTGCCCATGAATGAAAGGATAACTGGAAACTTGTGAGACCTGGATAACAATATAAGCGTAAAAATGATTTGACAAAGATCTCATAATAAACTTGATATGATTTAGTCATATAATTATCAACTCAGTACTAGAATGAGTACACCATTCCTTATGGAATCAGTTTATCATTTAGCTTATCAACAAGACTGTCCTTTCAAAAATAGAGATTGAAGAGTAGTTTTGCAATGGAGACTCTCTTTTAATGTAGAAGAGTTAAATTCACTCTTAGACGATTGCCTACAGTGACCACTCTCTTTCGAGTGGAAATCGAATGAAATTCCACTCTGCCTAGAGTGTTATTAACTCTAAAAGAGTTAATATGTCACTCCACTCCGAGGAGAGTGAGATCCCACTCGAAACAGAGAGTGGTCACTGTAGTCAATCGTTTTGGTAGATTTTCACTCTTTTACATTTAGAGGGTATGCGGTTATTTTACATCTTCAACATATAGTTCGTACAACTACCCGGTATGAAAACCGTTGACACCCGAATATTCGGAATGTAGCAAAAAAAAAAAAAATAAGAAAACTGCCATAAGTTTTCTTTAACAATTTGAAAGTAATTTCAATACAGCATGTACAAATTGCATGATGAAACCGAAGACCCAGTCCGACATTATGATCAATACTAATGATGCCTCTGGTTTGATAATACCAAGCCTTGCGAAAGCGAAACCTTGACCCAGATGGAGGCAAACAGTATGGTGTAACTGTTACCAATCAGTGAGAAAATGTCTTTGAATGAAACCAAATTTCTGGTAGATTATTAGCCAAAATGTTGCAATGAGTATCTTCAATCTTGGTATTCCTTTTCTTCCCGATAGTTACGAGATGGGACAGCACTAGTCGCAAACAGAGACTTATCTAATTTTGCAAGGTGTTTGGTTATGAGTATTCCCAAACATTTGAGTTTTGTATGGAAATTCTAATTTTGCGCAACTGATTGAAAGTTACGAGAAGAGAAACCCGAGACTAGAAGCGACTAGTTTAGTGCTTTCAGTCGTTTTCCTTACGGGTTTATTAATTTCGCTTTCATCCAAAGAATTTTGACTTGCTTCCTTGTAACAATTATGAGTTCTGTGTAATACACTGATCCCAACAGAGCCACGAGGAGGGACGAGGCGGCGTTAAAAACAACACCCTAATCTTCCAGGGCGATGACCGCCAACCTAGGGAGCAATGCCCTGTTTGCTCGACAAAACCCACCCCAAGGCAACCGAGCTATAAGACATTCTCCAAAGGAGGTGGAAAATATTACCAAGATTCGTGTCTTCTCAAGCGAAATAATCCATCCAGAAAATATTTCTCTTAAAACTCTTTGACATTTTCAAGTTTTCATTTCTCTCTCTCACTTTTTCTCCCATTTTGTGCGCTTTTCATGCAATCCAAATACGCCGTCAGTGTCGGCCGTCTGACTCAAGTTTCACGTGCTTGGTCATAGTTGTTTACACTGAATGGGGCACTGAATGTCGTTGAGTTGGTATACCCCGACAAGCTATTGTTAAAACGCGACCACCGGAATTAATACGGGCTTCCATACTATCCTAATCTCTCCTTCTACAACAGGATTAAAAAATTTTATTCGCTTTTGAAATTTATGAGAAATCGTGGTATTATATCGGTCTGCGTACTAGTTTCTTTATATTTCTCTACACTTTTTTGTGAAATAAATTTAGCTGGGTTCAAACGACTGGTCAGTGAGTCTAGGAGGGGAATTTGTCAAAAGTAGGACTTCTTAAAACGAGGTGACCGTTGCAAGGTGTAACGTGTGACCGTGACTTATGTAAAAAGATTTTCATTATGGGTGAGTCACATACACAAATGAGGAGTGGAAACTTTTTGACCAGTATGAAAACGTGCACAATTACTTGCTTTATATATTCCGTTCGTTAATGGTTTTGTTTCAAAAGGTGGAAACATTTAAATATCATTGGACACCAGGAATTCATGTAAGGGTTCCCATAGATGAAAAGGATGTAACCGGGGAAATGAAAAAGAGAGTAAATGCAACAACCTTGATGATTGACGTATGGTTAAACCATGGCCGTACATAACGGGGGCATCAAGGGTAGTCCCACACTCCATCCCCCTCAGAATTTTTCAAAGGTCATAGTTGTTTACACCGAATGGGGCACTGAATGTCGTTGAGATGGTATACCACGACAAGATATTGTTAAAAGACGACCACCGGAATTAATACGGGCTTCCATACTATCCTAACCTCTCCTTCTGCTACAGAGTTCAAAAGTTTATTTGCTCTTGAAATTTATTAGAAATCATGGTTTCATATCGGTCTGCTTTCTAGTTTCTTTATATTTATGTACACCTTTTTGTGAAATAAATTTAGCTGGGTTCAAACGACTGGTCAGTGAGTCTAGGAGGGGAATTTGTCAAAAGTAGGACTAGTTAAAATGAGATGACCATTGCAACGTGTAACGTGTGACCGTGACTTACTTAAAAAGATTTTCATTAAAGGTTGAGTCACATACACAAATGAGGAGTGGAAACTTCAAGCGTCCAAAACTAGTTGCTTTTATATTTTAGTCCCATAATGAGTTTTTTTCAAAAGGCATCAGTAGCAGTCCCCTTTTTTCAAAGAAAACTTTTAACACATCGACCTGTAAAATCTGCCGTTATTAAAAATGCGAAAGATTGTTTAGATGCAACTTTTAAGGCACGGATAGCGCCATTTACATCAATATCGGAATCAATTTTCGTATTTTTCTTGGTAAAAACGCCAACTGAAGATGAGGCTCTGCTTACCAGGTTGCCCCCACCGTTGCCGCAATTTTTTTTGCTATGAGAGCTATTCCTAAATATGTTTGGGTGAAGGGAGTTGCTAGCTACTCCCCGGTTTGGGGATGCCACATCCCCTTTAAAGTTCTGTGATATCTACAAGTTTATGTTTTTGTGTCTTTATACTAGAGAAAATTATACCTAGAAATAAAAAGACTTAGAAATAATCTTCATTTGGAAAGAAATTTAAAATTTACGGATGAGTGGACACACCCTATCCACTGTGTAATCTTCCTCAATGAGCAAAGCCGAATTTCTCAAATAAAACAACGGCCTTTTTGGTTGTGGTATTATTACTTTTTTCTTTTTAATAGACAGAGATGGTTGTAACCCTGGTAACAGGCAGGAGGAAGAAACGCACTTCCTTAGTCGAAATCATAATTGACCAATTTTACTTTTCCGATCATAACTGCCTTCTTATAACATTCTAATTTAAGACGATTTACGCATTTTTGTTCGTTGGGACTGAACATGTTCAACCATGTTTCAGGTTCATGCTCATTTGTGAAAGGAGACTTTACATAACTGAATGTAAAAATCACCCCTACAAAATCCAATCTTTCAATGACCCGTTTTGGCGCACATAACGAAACTTACTCCAGGCAATCATCATTATATAATTGTTACAAACGGAAGTTGTCACCCCTTCCAAATGGTCCCTAACTCAGAGCATATTGTCCTGATGTTAACCACTCCTGATTAGCAGATGTTGTTTGTTGTTTTTTGCACCCTTGGTATGCTTACTCACTTGGCAATGAGTGAGCGAGCGCCAATGAGTTCAATAGTGGTCAATTGTTCAAATGTCATAAGAACAACCATTTACATTTGACCTTTTTATTTGGTTTCCGGTTAGGGGTGGCCCATCACTAGCCAATGAGATGTGTAAATTGGTGGCGTAGTAAATTAATGTGTCGTCAGGGACTATGGTCAATGTGCTCGTAGTCTGGATGGATATAAGTCGGGTTTGAAAAGCCAAAGACTGATTCCACACTCAGAATCCCTCTTGGCTAGATCAATATTCTAATCTTAATCTAGGTCAATATTCACAAACAATCAAACAAAACTAGAACCACTTGTCTACTCCTGAAGAGCAACAAAACATCTAGGAGAAATTACGACGAAATATTTCTATTTTCAAGAGTCAATAACAAATGTGCATTACATAAGAACTTATTTAAATATGGAATAATCTTTATACTGACCTTAAAACCTCAAAAAGTGAACGTATCTTTAAAGAAAAGTTTCATATTAGAATTCATAGATAAGTATAAACAACTGTGATGTTTTTACGATGAGTAGCACTGCAACTTTCATTTGAATTACTTCGATGGAGGTATGTTGCTCTGAAAATTGATCATTTCTTATAATTGTTTTGGGGAAGAGATTTTAAATAAGTTGTTCTTAATTTCTTCTCTCTCCTCTTCCATTCGTCTTTGTGTTTTGTATGACTGTAAATTCTTATTTTTTCTCTTTGCTACTCTTTATGTAAGTACATGTTATTTATATTGTAGTTATGGAAATAAACTGAACAAACAAACAAACGAACGAAAGAACAAACAAACAAATATAACACTTTCGAAGCACAAACTACCCTTGAAGTGAACGTATAGTTTGATACTCAGGTTGAAAACAATCTCAGTGGTCTAATTCCCATCTTTACAGCTTTTTTTTCGTTTGATGAGAAATAAATTAATGAAATTTATTCACTTAAAGGGGTTTGCCAAGGACTCATTTCAATGTCTTCAAAAGGTGCAGAAAACCGCATTTCTATAACATGTAGCCTTTTGAACATAATAGTTTCCAAAAAAAAAGTAATTTGATTTACAATGCATTATGGGAAATCTGTGATGTCATCGCGGCACATTGATTAAATATAGCATTGTATTTCTATATGATATTGACACCGCTGTCGGGAATATTTGATGGCTTTGTTTGCTATATCCTACATATGGTGTAGTTTTATGGCTAGATCTACATGGACAGATATTCAAACATTCCAACAGTATCAAATTTCAACGACAAACAGGACATTCAGTTATAAAGAAAAACAAACGGAATCTGAGGCAATGTGCCCACTTTACATTACATTCTGTGACTTTGATGAGAACTTGAGGTAATCTTGGACAGAAATAACCAATCTTTCAAATGAGATATCTTTAGTTAGGAATAGAGTATTGCTACTGGGTTTAGGAAATGAATTGGAATATTTTTCTTTTTTACTGAAGACCATCGTGAAATGCCTCTGGAATATGCCTGTAATTTAAAATGGTCTCATGGGCAATTAGTTCTTATGTCCTTCTTATACAATTAAATCCACAGCTTTGGTTTCTAATGAAATAAAATGTTACCATGACCTTGAATAAAATACCCTTTTCTTGCACAATATGATGTTAGGAGAGCGCTTGTGTAGTCATGCCGCCCTCTAACACTTTTACAGTTATTACGTTTTGGAGCAGTGTGTAGTGTCTCCAGGGAGTAGATAAGTGAAGATTGTAGTTTAGGTAGAAGAAATTATTTTTCATTGAGTGAATCAACTTCAATATTTTATATCTCATCACAGGAATGTCATGTGAAGGCGGGAGTCAGACCAGAGGGATTCATTGTTTTATTTAAGGCACACTTTTAAATTCCAGGCAGGTACCACTCAGGGCCTTAGCCTGGGCGAAATCCCTAGGGGGCAGTTCATGACACTAAGCGGAGCACCAAGTGGGGTATTTACAGATATTTGACACCCGGGCGGACCCATCCTTTTTCACCTGTGCATGAGTGCCATCCTGGGGGAGGGTGGTACAAGAAAGGCCTGGATTAGGTGCAAACCGGTGCTATAGTTGGCAAAGCTTTGGACTGGTTATACGTTTACAAATTGTCATTATTTAGTGATACTCTTCCTATTTTTTAGTTCGGCGTTAGTCAAGAGGTGTTGTAACTAAGAGAAGTGAATGAGACTCTATGCTCTCTGAGATACTTTTGTCTTTGTGATGTGGCCTGGATGCAAAATATTGCTATCTTTGTCAAAGCTTCTTAAAGCGTAGACTTGATCATATGTTTAGAAATCCAAATTATGTAGTGATTTTTCTGTTTTGGGGAAGGATGTGATTGAAGGGGATGTTGCCTCAGGGGGGATGACACCTCTGCTCTCCGGGAAATTTTTCTTGTTCAAAGTTTTCCTAGATTCAAAGAATTGATAACGGTTTCAACTGGTACCATGATCTCAAACTTTACTTATTTACTGAATATTTCTACTGTGGCATGGCTCCCCTACAAGGCTGGTACACGGTGCGCGCCTCTCCCATAGTGCTCTTTGTGCGCCACTGGGGAGCTACCATCGGTTGGCGTGTAGCTGTAGCGTAGGCACTGCAAGAAAAAAGGACCTCCCCGGGAAAATTCTGGTAAGACAGGGTCTCTTATATGCGATTTTCTAGGTTTTTGAGCCTTGAAATCATAATTTAGACAGTGAAATCTTCAACATTGCAGTATTTTTTCTCAAGTAGGCCAACATTGATTGGAAATCTCGGGAGGGGGGGGGAACTGTCTCCTGCCCCTCCGCAGGCTACGGCCCTGTTGTTTTACCTTGAATATGCAGTACTTATGTTCTAACTCATGAAGAAAGATACTCGAAGTGAAACAAGAAGACATTGGTGAGATTTAGCTGTTGTTTCAAAATAAGTTTGCAGCGTCTGCTTATATGCCCTTTAAAGGGGCTTATTGAGTTGGTTTACAAAATTCATGATTTTTTTCACACCTGTTGAGATTTACTCACATCTTGATATAAAATGGTCAAACTAAAAGATTCTACACACCTGACACACAACTTAAATGGCAATGATAGGGTAATTAATGATTTAAGTCTTTAATTACAAATTCGTGACCAGACCCTTTTTACCATTAGGTATTAATCATTTGCAAACCCTGTCCACAAAAACTACAATTTCTCATATTTTGGGGGACTATACAAAGTGATACATGAGTAATGAGTCTAATTAGAAACATTGTCATGTATTGATTTCCTTCACACTCATCACAAAATGATCGATATCAACTCAATGAGCCCCTTTAAATTAAAAGTTTCTTTACCAGGTCATTAAATTACGCTAATAATTAAAGGTAATCATAGTCTAATTTATATTAAGCCAACGTTTATGCTAGTGTAATCAAACGATGAAGCTTATGAAGGAGGAGATAGTTCATCCGTCAGGAGAAACCAGCATAAGAATGCATCTACAGCAGGGGTCCGGGGACCTCCTCGGGAAAATAAGAAAGAAGGGGCCCTTTTATGCTATTTCGTAGGTTTTAGGGGCCTTGAAATCATATTTTGGATAGTGAAATTTTCAGGATTTCAGCATTTTTTTGTCAAGGAGACCAACATTCATTTCCGGTTTGGAAATCTCAGGGCAGTCTCCCCCCCCCTTCCCCGGCAGGCTACGCCTTGCTGCTCTTTGCTTAAATGTGATCAGCCGTCTTGAAATATTCTTTGTGACGTCAGCCTTTTCTTGACATGTTTCTGCAGTCGTCACTGTTCAAGGATACACCCTACAAGTAGCTATGATGACATCGGTATAGCTAGTAGGTATACAGCTACAAGCCGTCTCTTCTTGCTTACCGATTAGCTATACCATGCTTGTACGGTGTATCCTTGAACAGTGACGACTGCAGAAACATGTCAAGAAAAGGCTGACGTCACAAAGAATATTTCAAGACGACTGATCACCTTTAAACGTTCTTGACTTCTCACTAATGCTCTTTTTAATTTAAGGACTGAGCGTGTGACAAGCTTTGAAACCTACAACATTTAAATATTGTCCGTGTAACCATTGTCTTTGGGCTCGTTAGTCGTTTCAGTATTTAGGCTGAGTTTCGTACCCCTGTTTGTTTAAGGTATCAAAAAGAGCATTATGAGTAAACGTTCAAGAAACAAAGTGAGGAATAATCAGAGTTGTAATCGAGTCACTAGATTCGTGACTCGAGTCACCAATTGTCAAACTTTTAAGTGACTCGAGTCGAGTCATTGACTCGAGTCACTGTACTATTTCAATGGGGAAATTACTCCTGAATTCTCTCGAGTCACTATCATTTTGAGAAGAAGTGACTCGAGTCATGACTGTTTACAACACTGGGAATAATAATTAAACCATGAAAACGTATTTTAGGTTTGAGGCGGCATAATGGACAATTAAACGTTATGTTATTGAATCTGAGAAGTGATTTTGTCAATATCGACAAAGTAGGAAATCTTTCGCAACTTTTCTCCATTTTGGACGAAAAAGAATGATGAAATCAATGCATAAAACAAAACTCAAGTAAGCATCCAAAACCTTGGCAACAGAATTGGCAACAGAATAAAAATCTGAAAGCTTATTTTTTGCTAGCTTTTTCTGCTGCTGAAGGTATGGTGGGATGTAGGGGAGGGCCATTTTTACGAAAAGTGCCACATCTCCCCATATTTCGTAATATGATCACACGGGGTACCACGATCTTAATAGCACATTATGTTAATGAAGGCTAGTATGAGGTTAATTTTCTTTGGGAAGTAAAAGTATTCCATTTTGTATTATACCTGTTGTGAAAGTTAAAAACGAGTGACTAATAGTTACAGATGGACATTTTGTGGCATGGTAAACAATGAAGTTCATCTGTCTTTGTCAAGAAAAAGTGGTTAATCTGTCTTTATCTCATGTAAAATTAGACTAAGTAAAAGAGCTCATTTGCATGCTATTGTAGGGTTGCGGGACTTTTCGCACAACCAATTCTGAATTTCTCCAAGTACGTAGTCGACATTAAGAAAGATTAACGGTCACAGCTGTATTAATGATTTTAAAAACGCACAAACGCACTATATCATTAAGCGACATTGAGACTTGATGCCTAATGTCTTCTTAACACTAGGATCTCAAATTCAGGGGGTATGATATACTTATATTTAACTGTAATGTCATCGTGAACTAAACTTATAGGAAAATTTTGCGACATGGCATTGAACGAAGTTTGCCAGGCTATAGTGATTTTTAAACCATTAATTTCTCTCAATAAACTTAAACAATAGATTTAATCCTCAAAATATTATGCATGACAAGAGTTATGCGGGATGTTACATCTTTTGAAATTTTGAAAGGATGCGCCAATAGAATATTCTTGAGCTTAAAATAATTGCATTTCTTTCTTTGGGAACCTTATTTCTGAAAATAAAGCTACCATGCTGTGTTATTTTGAATTAAGTATCATAATGTACCTATCATAGGCGTAGGAAGCGGGGGACGGAGCTGCGGGGCTTTATCCCCCAGTCAAAAATGTGGGGGTGGGGTGAAGTATGCTTCCGCCCTCCAAGATCCAAGGGCAAAAACCCCTTATCTGTCTCTTTTGTAAGAAATATAAAAAATTTGCAGTAATTTTCCTTAAAGTTTGTCCAAAATGGTTCACCAAATTGCATCTGAGGACCCTCAAATAACCAAAAATTTTCCATAGGGAGGGGGACAACCCCTCCCCTTAGACACCTCCCCAGGACGGCGATCCGAAACAAGGTTCAGCCCCCAGTCTCGAAAAGCTTCCTACGCCTATGGTACCTATAAAGTATTGTTTTAAAGATTTGAAAGTTTTCTGTACCATAAACGCAGTATTTCGCTTTTGCATTCATTAGTTAGTAACTAAAAGGGACCAAAAGAGTAACATTACAGTATATATTGCAGTCTGAAAGTATTCGCATTGTTCATTCCCTACTTTTATAGCTTATACCAGTGATTCCCAAATGGTGGGTCGCCACTCAAAAGTGGATCGCGAGGTGAAAACTGATGGGTCTTAAGCTCATGTGGGGGTCGTGGGGGGTCGCTGAGCGTTGTAGTGGGTTGCATCGGTGTAAGGTCAATTTATCTGTTCTGGTTACGCGTAAAACTCATACCCGTAGGACACAATAGCGATCTGAGACTGCGGCTGGGTCGCCGAATAATGTAAAATCATGAAATCTGGGTGGTTTGAAAAATACAACGGGAATCCCTGGGTTTATACAATTGTATCAAGGAGTTGCTACTTCCGCTGTAGTATCTCAATGGATATCCCAGATAAGTGAAAATTATTCACTTAATTTAAAGCAGTTGATTGTGCAATAATTTTAATGTCATTTTTGCACTATACTCACATTACACGTTTCTGTATACTTAAATGTTGGCATGACTTTACAACATCGTCCACTTCCTGCAAATTATTTTGTCACATGCCAGTTGGTAGAGTCAAACAATCTACACATTGCCATCAATTATAAAACAGCTATCATATTTTTGCATGAAATCGTGGTCGTGTAAAGAGAAAACTAAGGAAAGAGATGATCTGTGGAGAAGTCCTGAGAATGTCATGATCGCAAAGTACTGTAAAAAGTTCTGCTTAAATTCAGTAAAAAGGATTCCAGAATTTACATTTCAGCCCTAAACTGTCCTGTGGAGAAGGGAGTACGATAAACTAAATTTTATTTCTCAATACCTTAATCACACTTGCTTTTCAAATTTAAGATTTAAGTTTCACTAGTTGTTCTCATCAAGTGATTACTCAAGCTCACTTCTGTCTCTATTGAAGAAGTCTTACCATCTCCAATCTTTATACCTTAAGTTGAGACAAACTTCAAACCCCCGTCGTAGCCTCCTACGCTGTATGGTATAAACGTGATTAAGAAAATGTAAGGAAGTTGACAGAACTGGTTCAAGATGTACCTGGTAAATTGTCTCTGTTTATGCAAAGCTGGATTCAAGAAGAATGAGCTGATGGAACTGGTCAACAGGAAAATGAAGGGCCACAAAACTACCTTCATACAATACTGCGTGACCTTTTTTTGGTTCTAGTTGTAGCAGACTTTTATTGAAAAACAGGCACTTAACGAGCCTGCCCATACGTTATACATTAAAAACGGGAAAGGCGATGAAAAAGTGTCATTTAATAGACGAGTTGGGAAATGTTTCCACGCAATGTAATATGGGAATGGGTCAAAGGTGAAGTGTACCACGCTTACAGTGTCCCAGCGCTGGTGTTGCATGCTGAACACGCAGAGCTAAACGCGTTGCCGTTGTCATGGTACACTTGACCTGGTGACCAGACCGGAAGTACCGAATTTCTCAACTCGTCTATTGTATTTCAAAAGTCGGTCTGATAGGCTTCAATGGTATGACTTCAGCCTTCAGGGCCGTGAAGTCCCTAATCCGGCTCTGTCTGTGGGCGCCTGCAACGATTAGCTTGCATGCAGTCTTTTTAAATGATAAACCAATTTTGTACGCGAGGAATACAACGGATAGAAAGACTGCATCATTCCTCATGTGCTCAAAGGTATCTAGAAATGGGATGACTACTCCAACATTTCCCCCTGGCTACATTCATGTTTCAAGATAGCAACCATACCTCTTCGTGTGAGTAACTCGGTCCGCAGTTTCTGCTACAAAATACTTAGGACTCCCTTGCCTTGTCCCCACTGGTTACGCTACATTGAATATCACACTAATGAGCACTTCGATCTGAGCCAACGGTTGTTTTAAAGTTTATGGTTGTACAAAACACCGACCCGTAAAGATTCATCTGCTTGCAGGGAACAAAGATGACCGATATGTGTCTCCGAGTATAAATTTTGCTTGATCTGTCAAATACAATATGTGTGGTATGGCACGGATGGGCTGCCGATTGTAATTTGGTTGAGTACGTGAGACAGCTACGCTCTACCCCACATCAGCCCGTCTAACCAAGTTCCTCTTTTCTGCATAGTTAGGAAACGTCCCACTGCTTGAGGCTCACCACGAAGTTCTGCCAAAATGGATTTGCTGGTCGTGCCCACGTGCCCACTCCCTGCGGCACACTCTACCAAACCTCCTTCAATCACAGCCGCTGGGAGGAGGTATTATTCCGAGATCAAAAAAGGGAGAGACCTATATCGAGTTTAAAAAGAGAGTTGAACCGCTGCTCGGAGGTAAATTAATTAATTCGCTAAAATAGCAAAATATCTCCTCCCCCTTTCAATTACTAAATTTACAATGAAAGCAATGTCTGTTTTCCGGTGGGCGGGTGAAGCTCAAGGTAGAATGTTCGAGACATGGGAACCTTTCTGCTCAGCTAGCCATGCTCTCCTTTAATTTTCTTCTCAACCACGCAGACCCATGATAAGGCTGGGGTAAGTTGTAAATAGGAATTATCTGTTACTGTAGCTTGTAACAATGCACATTCGTTATCAAGGACTAGGTCCAGTTTCTGTCCTTATACAGCATATTTTCATACTTTCACTGACCCGCATCTCCCAAATACATAATACAAATCAGTAGATATAAAATCGTTTCCTGAATACCCCGGGGAGTGGACTCTGTTCAGTCAGCCCCTCTTCAAGGCTTCCCAAACACCCGCGTCCTCCCAAGCAAGGAGAACTGCGTCCAGTATTGGACGCAAACTTCATTACCATAATATGACTTATTCATGTACTCTCTCATTATTCATGCTATTGTTTTCTTGAGTGAGTGTGTGTTACTCCGGCAGTCGTACAACTAACAGCTTTGAAACCTGCGAAGTCCGATCGTTATACTGTGCCATTGCACTACCACCCGTGCAGTGATTACTATACATGGAACGGGTACTACAATGAAACACTGACACTATGGGCGGCATAGCTAGGTACTGTATAAACGGGACTAAATGTTACATTGTTTTTAATATTCATTAAAAATCAACGGGTCTTAAGGTGGAGTATTTCTATGAATGTCGAAAGAATTTGTTCGACGTTCACTTGGGCAGGCCGTCGGGATATGACTGAAGAAGGAATATGCGGTACAGCCTGCTATGTAGGCAATGTCCACCGCAACCACACTTTTTGGAGTTTAAACGTATATTCCAGTGACATTTCAAAAAGGTCTCATGTGAAAAAAAGAAAAATATTCCAATTCATGTCCTCCAAACCCTGTAGCAATTCTCTATATCAAACTCAAGATATCTCGCTTTAAAGATTATAGTTACTTTTGTCAAAAAATACTTTCCATTTCGCACCAAGGTCACAGAATGTAATGAAAAATGGGCACATTGCCTCAAATTCCTTTTGTTTTTATTTATAATTTAATGTCATGTTTGTGCTTGAAATTTGATACAGTTACTGTTGGAATGCTTCAATATTTTCCCCTGTAGATCTAGACATAAAACTACACCATATGCAGGGTATCGCATACAAAGTTGTTAAATGTTCCCTATACAGCTATGTCAATATCATAATAAAATGCAATATCATGTCTAGCCAATGTGCCGCGATGCTATCACAGATTTCCTATAATGCACTGTATCTCTTTAATTACATTTCTTTGAAAATTAGTATCTTCCAAACCCTACATGCTATTGAGCTGCGGTGTCCCGTCCTAAAACAGAAAAATTTTCTGCATTTTTGAAGTCATTTAATTTAGTCGATGGCAAACCATTTTATTTTAAGGCCATCCCAGCCTCGCAGAAAAGCATTATTCATGTTTGGGCAGTAGCCCATAATTTTTGGCAACGTTTTATTTCCATATACGGTAAGCGACTAGTTTATCTGGCCACAGCTGCAACTTTTGTGTGCACTCTGCCAGGGCTCGTAGATTCTATGTTAGTATGATGGAAGAAGAGAGCTTTCGCGGGAAGAAAAGGCAACAGAAAAATATCCCTTTAAAATGAGCTGACTGTATTTTAATTTCAGACTTCCAAATTAAAAGTAAAATATATAGCCAATTCCTCTTCCCACAGGAGTAAGAGGCTACGGGTCGGGATGGGGAGGGGGAAAAGATAGTGCCCCTAGAGCAAAAACATATATTAATTTCAGGGCAAACGAAATGTCATTTTCAGGGAAAAGTCATGTAATTTCACGGTAAGCACCTCCATGCTGGCCATTGTGAAATGTGGCATACATTCAATGCCTTCCAGAATTTTTCTTTAGTTCTGACTTTAACTTCCTTCTCTGTTCTATAGATTGTTAATAGATCTTAAACGGTAGTAAAGGGTTGTTGTTGACATGAACTCCAAGTTCTGATTTTTGCGTGAAATACTTGATTTGTTATAGTTTTGATAAAGATGGAGACTAATCTAAGTGTTTTAGTGGAACCTTCTGTGCCAACGTGCGCATACCTACAACTCATATTTTAACGTAGCAAAGAAACTAAACTTGGTTCTTCATGGTTTGATTTTATTAGTAAGGCAAATAACAACGGTATTATTGCCAAAATAAAGCCTCAAAATTCATTGGTGGAGATTATCCAGGGCAAATTGTAAGGGTGAAAATTCGGTTCCATTTTTCGGAGACTCTGCTCTTATCAGGCAGTGAGTTCGATGAAGACAAATGGATTATTTTACCCCCAAAATCCATTCTGGCAGCTAACAAATGTTATTTGTGAAATTTAATTGCCATGCATTCCGACGCAGAACCATGCATGATGTTTCGGACAGATTTGCAGACATTATCAGAGGAAATATACCATTTAAGTTTTCAGCGACAGTAAGAAAGGAATTGGGAACCATTGCTGGGTGGCCACCAGGATCTAGAAAAATGAAATTTCAAGTAGAGATCAAAGATCTTAAGTTCAACTACTTTGGTCGCCAAGTTTGAAGCTAAGGTTATTTTCCAGGGTTGGTTATGACCCAGATGGTGACATGAAACTTAATCTGCCTACCAGTTTCTAGAACCCTCACACTGACATTACGGTTTGTCATGAATGTTTGAGAAGAGAGTTTAGCCCCACCGTCACATGACCTAAGCCATACTGTAAGGAGCGATTTGTTAAAGACACTTCACTCAGAGAGGTAGTATTCTAAATTCAAGGCTCGGGCATCGCTGCAAAATGGTGCAAATCACGCTGTTGCCTAGGGAACTAGACCAGGGAGGTGATATTAGATCATCACCTAATATCACCTAATATAGGGCCCAAAGTTTTCCGCTTTGTAAAAGCTGAATTCCGCTTTCTTCTGCTTTATAAGTGACAAAATCCGTTTTCTTCCGCTTTCTCAATTTAGGCATCTTCAAAAGTTCATATTGTTCCTCAAAAGCTGTATAAAACCTCAAACTTCCATTTTTTAAAGGATATGGCGGAATTTAATGCTGCACTGCACTGCACAATACTTACGGTGGTAGTACAAAAAATACTCGCTCGATTGACCGCGGTTATAGGGTGTTGTGGAGGGACTGTTTTGTCATTTTATTACGCGATTTACTTTTACATAATAGAGAGGGTAATTATGCTTTTTTACGATGTTTTTTAAACATTTTAATCTTGTATTTATTAAAACCACTCAGATAACTTAAAACAATTATTTTGATAGTAGGATATTTTCCTGATTTATTGCAACTTTTTTCAAAACTTCCTTTTACGTTTTCTAATGCCAATTCCGCGATTTCCGCGGAAATGCTGCGTCGCGGAAAACGTTGGGCCCTATAACCTAGTATCACCTCCCTGCCTAGACTATATATGCTGCACAGTACATCCTCGCTTAAGTTCCAAGAAAGGTGCGTATCCTCTGCTTCGGATTGAGTCGATTCAATGATGACACTGCTGAACACCGGTGAGCGCCGGCTACAAAGTCGCAGCACCTACCTCGTCCAATCAAAGCCAAACTGATGCTTTGTTATCTAATAGACCTTCAAAGTATTTATCTGCTTTAGCGCTTTTCTACAAAGGCACGTCGTTTTCAATTGTTCCTTCACAGTTGAAGGAGTCGATTGCTTATCGTGCTTTTCTTAAGATATTCAATCGATGACTCATTTCTCCTGAAAAAAAGCTCACCACTAATTCTATCTCCAGTGCGGACCTACAAAATAAATTTGGTCCGTTTGTACCACTGGACCCTTTAGAAGTTTTAACAGGTACAAGCTAATTATGAAAGCTCATAATGGACGAGTTGGGAAATTAGATTTTGCTGTACCATTGCAGAACCACAGATCAAGTCCACGGACATTTTCGCACGGATACGAAGGCTTCGAGCGACTTTTTTGTCTTTCACAATTTTCCGTAATACTGTCCAACCTTTTCGGTCCACGTTAAGGAGATTAACTTAAAAAAAAAATAAAAAAAAAACTTTTCCACCTAAAGACAATTCTCTTTGACTCGTGATTGATGTCTAGAGAACCATAGTTTTAAACTTGAAAACTGTGAGTGATTTAACAAAGTAACTGTCTTGCACATGCAGTTTCTGTTGTGGTACACTTTTCTTCCCAGCATGCATTGTATATCGAAGTTTCCCAACTCGTCTATTAGGGATTGAACACTGATCTCAAATTTGTGTACCAAGACCGTTAAGATTTTGTTGATAAGAGAGTTAACCGGGTTGTGGTTCTTGACTTCTCACGTCATCCAAAATGCAATTTTTTTTTATAGCGAAAGGATGTAATGTAAATATAAAAGCCTAAAATATTTCAATGTTTTATACCGTATTTTTGCATCATCAGTACTTCAGTTGATCTGCTATCACATATACTTGTAACAAAGTTAAGCACATTACTTTAGAAACATGGTCTAAACCGTGCCCCCCCCCCCCAAATTTTTATGGGTGATGAATTCGTGGTAAAAACCTGCCGGTGGTAATTTCCTGGAATTAGTGGTAAGCTACATTCATTAACCGGAAGCTTAAAAGTAAAGTAGCTAAAAAAGCTCAGACCTGTAACGCAGGAGTTGAACTTTTTTGAAGATTTTTGTAGTAATTAAAAAGATACAGACTTTTATCTTTCTTATGTAAACATTATGTCATAAGCTACGCAAAGGCAATACATTAAAACAATGTTAGGTGAACATACTGCAGTTTTCAGGCTTGAAAGGAACACCGATTGTGAAAACGTATAACGGCCTTTCATTCTGAAAACATTTATGTACCTTTTTCTTAAGAACCATAAGACTTTTTTTAATATGAGAAACACGTAATAATTGTAGAATAAAGATATGACAGTTTTAATCCCCAAACTGCCGTAGATTCAGCTCTACACTCTAAATGCAAAAGAGTGAAATTCACTCCGAAAGAGACTGTAGTTGGGACCACTCCTCGTAAGAGTGAATTTCACTCGGGGTGGAGTAAAACCTCATCCAAATAGAGCGATACTTCACTCGCACGGGAATGATATATCGCTCTACTTCGAGTGAATTCTCACTCCACCCTGAGTGAAATTCACTCTTACTAGGAGTGGTCTCAAACTACAGTCTATTTTGGAGTGAATTTCACTGTTTTGCATTAAGAGTGTAACCTGTCGTCTTTCTGCATAGTATGGCCGGTGAAGACTTGCTGATATGCCTTAAAATTACACAAGGGTAAACTAGCTTCGGCTTAATATACTGTTCGGTATTGTTTTTGTACAACGAAAGATAAACTAACTAGAGTTGCTGAAGACAACTCAGTTTACAATTCTATCAAAATTATTTAAAGTCAATAGCAACTACTCCAAGATTACCCTTTGGAAAAAAGCAATTAAAGTAACCTCCAAACAAATCTGATAGCAAAGAGAAGAAGAACACACACAGCTCTTGTTACTATGATACAAAAACTGTCTCAGACGTTTTATCCCCCAATCCTATTTGTCCAATTCCTACCAGCCAGATCCCTCTTTTCAAAATGTCTTCGTGACTAGTTTAGACGGCTAGATATTGTCACCTTCGTTTCTTCTTTATTTTTTGTGTAAACGTACGAGCTTAAAATGGACTCAATTAGTTCTTAACTAAGCGAAAGTGTCATCCAACAACAAGGCTTTTATGTCAGGCTTTTATAAAACTATTTCTTTCGTCTCAGTCGTTTTATTTGTCTAATCGCTTTATTACCAATGTTTCCCTGACTCCTTTTCAAAACGGTAGTTTTACCACTTTTTATCTCCCCTAAATCCTCTCAAAATTGTTATCCTCTTTAAAATGGAAAAGGAGAGGAGGCACAAGAGAATCTTAAAAAAAATTTAAAGATGAGCTCCGTTTGGACATGAGTGCAAACATTTTCCAAATCCCCCTTCAAAATACTAAACAAACAGAAGGGATGCGCAACTCTTGATAGTGATTTCTGTGACGGATTTGATTTTTCTTAGGGGTGAAATGGAATTTACTTTCTGTGTCAGATTCTTTGTTGCCGGAGAATTCAGGGGCTTTGATTCTATGCCGCTCTGGGCGCTCCCGCAATTCATTCTTTTTGGATGACGGAGTTATATCCCACTGGAACAGCACCACAAAAGACGAAACACAAACAATATCTGGAGGACCAGAAAGATCTTTGGAGCAATTAGTCAAAAGTAATGGTCATCTCACAACTGGACCCGGGAGCAAATCCAACCAATGTAACAATTAAATTGGATGATGGGGTTTGATGTTTTTACTTATTGATCGCCACCTTTTTGAAGGAAAGAAATCTTACAAGTTGTAAACAGGTTACTCTCTGTTACGGTTTACATAAAAACGAACTCAATTCAGAATAAAAGAGGGGAGTTGACGCCCCTGGTCAAATCACACTTTCTGGTATACCTCCTAACCGTCCTGGGAAAGTGTAGCATTTTAAAGGTTTCCACTTCGGCAGGAAAATATCATCCATGGGAACTGAACTATACCAGCCCACACACATGTTACAGTTGAGCTTCTTCAACTACCGTACATGAAATAAATAGGTCGGAAGCCAACTCTTTTCTTACTTGAAAGATCGATACAACTCTTTGAGTCACAATCTTCATGTCTAGTTGAGTCTAAGTCACACTTTGCAAACTTTTCGTATTCAGTAGAATTTTTTACCAAAAATGAATTTTGAAGTATTTTAACAAAAATGTTTCAAATCTGGGGTAACGCAGTAAAAACGAAGGGAAAAGAAGGCATAGGTGATGAGGTCCTTTGAAACCTGATGGAACAAAGACACCGCTCCCACTCCTTCACAGCTTCATGTCATATCACACTGAATTAGGGAGGACGATATGTCCAGCTACGCAGGATAGCCTGTTGTTTGCAAGTCGCGTTTTAGCAACAGCAATAGGGAAATTATAACCAAGGAAATTGCAGGCAAAATACTTTCATATGGACGAATGAAGAATATTGTTACACTTGGTTGCATAGGAAAGAATGACAACCAAACAGTACCACGATCTAGTGAGGGCGTTTTTTTCTGTTGGACAATCAGATATGTGAATTGCAGCTTATGGTTGTTTCATTCGATACACTAACTTTACAGTTTTTTGGACAAGTTAATGAGACGCTTGTCACACTGTATAAGGCCTAATGTTTCATTTTAATTTTTTGGCTTAAATTTGAATTGCAAACTATTTAAGTTCAAGTTCATTTATGTTACCTTCTAGTTTTCAAACTGAATGCAAACCACATATTTAGTAATTGTGCTATATTATGTGCCGTTGTTACATTAACATCCTGTTACTGTATCCAGTAGTTATTTTTGTGTGTGTGTGTGTGTGTGTGTGTGTGTGGGGGGGGGGAGGTAAGAAATTCAAAAATCATAACACCAGCTGAGCGAAATGCGCACCATCAGTTGGGGTCATACCCTATAATAAACATTTTAACTAAAATACCCCTACGTCGACGGAAATGGCACTTTTCAGGTCTAGAATATTTTCCCCTCTACCCATGTTGAAAAACCGTAGTTTAAACGTATTTGAACATTTCAAAAATTTGACTCATAACCCAAGGGGGTGAGGTGGTCGAACCAGTCAGCACTCTGGTTACGCATCTGACAGTATCTATTGAGAATAATTTTTCTAACTTGGTTATACTGTATTGCCTGTACTCTGCTTGGTATTTGTGCTTTGCTTAGTGTAAAGTACAGTGTTACCATATTTCAGTGTCTTACTCGAAATGCCTTTCATACAATTTGTACTGCTACTTAGTCTCTTCTTATGTTATGATGTAATACTTGTGTTTAAAAAAGTTTAAGTTAAACGAAATGTGTTCATTTTGGGACTAGATGAATTTGCAACTCATGTCCTGCTTTTGGGGGAAATTTTCGAAGTAAAAAGTTGTCGTCTCAAATGGAATACAAATAAGACAAAAAATGTAACAGTAGTTAAATATAAAAATGACAAAGAGTATTAAGGTGACAACTCTAAAATTTGCAATAAAAAAGAGTACAAAAGAAAGAAATCAGTAAGGATATTATTGTAACTTATACATAAAATAGTACAAGAAATGAAATGAAAAGTCATAAAAATGATTTTAAACAGGCAGTTTTAGGTCTCAACACGCACCAGTAGCGAAGATTTGTGTGAATAAATAGGGGGTAACTGACCCTCCAGGATAAAGTTACTGTGTGAAAATCAATGAAAGTATCTCCAAGAATAGGGGGAGGGATATATCTCCCCATTCTCTCGAGATTTCCGTCTACAACATCAGCGGAACAGAGTGTCTAGGTGACAACCGGACAGATTACTGTAGGTCGTTAAGAAAGTGGAGAAGTACCACATTACTGGTAGTGATATAAGTGTGCATTTAGTGATGAAAAAAGAAATGATAACATTCATACCACAAGGGAGACAGCAAAAGAGCGAATAAATAAAAATACAAACAAACGAATAAATTAATAAATAAAAAATTATAAAAAACAAAGTAAAAATGAAAGACAGTCTAGGAGACGGTGGTGTAATCTTCCTGAATCCAAGCATTGTAAAAGGCAATAGTGTAAAGAATAACATAAAACCAAACTGGATTAGTTTTTGGTAAGCTAAATGTATGAGTCTTTAGATTCCAAATGATATAATTGAAATTGTCCTTTTGTTTGTTTACGGCACAAACCTTAGGTGAATGGAGGGGATCACAAGCTGGGCGGAGGTGAGAGTGGTGGTTTGGGTGTCATAATGTGAACCCTTGACTCCATAATGTGTGGGGTTACAATGCCATCCATGTACACCTACGTGATCACTTCATCCCTTTGAAACGTAAATGACGTCATAGAACCCAAAGTGCGCCCCCGATGGAGGTAAGCGGTTATGAATAAAACTTACACCTCCGAATGCAGACAGCTGATTTGTGTCCCGGTCGGATACGCGCGTAAGTCTACTACGCGCGAGTGCGAAGTCTACGACATGCGTGCAGTTTGCTTGATTGTTGCGCTTCAAAATGACATCACGTGACGTCAATGCACAAGGTCTATTATCGTACGTCAAGTTAACCTGACACTTTTCATAGGGAGCATGGGTAGTATATAATTCACTATGATGTACTGCTACAGAGTATAGGGTCTGCGTTTTTGTCACCTAATTTTTTTAAATTATTACATAATATTTGTTTCACATTATCAACACTCAACGGTGTAGGTCAACATCAGTGAACATTTGACTCGCTACATATTCTGCCCAACGATATCGAAGGCACTTTAAAGATTCGAAATCTCTCAAACATACTTGTCAACCTCTCAGATATAACACACTCTTACATTTGTCTGATATTCAAAGACAGACAAATAGAGGTCACTTTTCCATGCAGTGTTTGCTGAATGTATCTGATTTTTAAATCTCTTTAAATTTTTTTCTCTTCAAGAAAGATCGTGTTGTTTTCAATAGATATTCATCATTGTCTCAACGGCATTTGCTGTTATCTTCTAATCAATATCCTCTTATGATTAACCAGTTTTCTAGAATATAAAGTTCAAACGTAGCCGTTGCTTGAATGACTGCGTTCCAGTACAGGTGAAATGCTCGCCGAAAACAGCTGCATCAGTCTAGAACCGCAGCTACATGGCTTGAGGGGCATGCGGGAATGGCCCGAAACTTCCGTCGCGAGGGAATGGCGGAGCACTGATGCATCAAGTTTTCGCTTGGTCGCCGTAGCAAATATTCACAACCTACACAATGTATGATCAAACCTATCAGGGCAATGCCCCGTGTTAACATGAACAACAAGCTCGTTGGCTATGTTTAATTTTACCTCTTTCTGTTGCTCTTATTGTAATAATATTCGGTAGGAAAATACCAAATAAATCTATTATTCATTGAAACAAGTCATTCCAATATATTTGAACTTATTCTTCAGTTCGTTTTTTTTTGCTGCGATATAGTAATACACTTATCTTGCATTCTAACAACAGTGTGTGGGAATGGAACATTTTTCTAAATTCTTTTATGTCCTCACTTTGTGAATACGTTTAAATGCTGTGAATTTCTGAAATTTTTGGGTAAAATGTGTTTAATTGCTTTACATACAATGTTTAATTGCTGCATATAATTACAGAATAAATGTGTCGAAAATTTTGGGGAAAAGTGTGCAAATGCTAAACACGTGGTTTCGTCGTGTATCAGTGGTAGAATGTGTGCTTGTTGTTGAGGATAAGCTTGTATCGAATTTACTTTGTCAAGTAATTAACTTTATTCATATTTGAAGCAATCAGTCAAAACCTACATTACGCTATTACCCTTCCTGTTTACTTCGTACAAAATACTCAGTTTCCATAAGGATAGGTTTGACATATGACGTTATGCCCCGGGATCACAGGGTCGAAAGATAACAAATATGAACTGTGCACAGTTTTTATTTATTTTATGCGATGTGAATGAAAGACATAGATTTTCTCATAAAGTTTTAGAGAAGAATTCACTTCCTCGAACCCAGAAGGTACGCCATGCACTTCCTCTCACCTCACGTGTTTTAAACTTGCTTCTTAGATCGTGTTTGATCTGCTGCATGTACCCTACGGAGCATCGGAAGCTTTTTCACTTATTGCTAACTTCACAGCGCCATCCGCCATGTCCCATTTATGAAGGGACTGCACGGCCAGCCATGTCGACTTTCCAATATATCGTTTTACCCCATCATTTATTCGTTTTGTCTGATTTTATCTCGAGGCTTTCACTCTTTAGAGATTTTCCAACGGTAAGGTTTTCTTTTGAGCCGTGATTTTTTGTACCTTCTTTTTGAGCATTTTGTGATTTTTCGTTGGTACATTTGCGAAACTTTGTGACATCTGGAAGGGGACAATTTTCGTTTTTTTAGTGAACGAATAAAGGAAAATTAAAGGGAACAAGCTGTATAAGAGAGGCATGCCAGAAGAAATCCCTTATAACAAACTTCCTAAATGTTAACCTGTCCAAAAATTTTAAGGGAAATTACTGCAAACATTTTTCAAGAGGTAATAAATAAGAGTTTTCGTCCTTGAATGGAGGAGGTGGGGCGAAAGCATACTTCCGCCACACCACATTTTGACGATGGCTTAACTCCCCCCCCCCCGCTTCCTACGCCCATGTACCTGTCCATCGAGTAAAATGCATACACCACCCCTATTCGATCATGAATAACAAGGTTATTCAAGATAAACTTACCACCTTCTTACAACAAATGAATTAAGTCACTTTTGGACCAAAGGTTTGTCGTTTGATGAGTGAACTTTGAGCGGCATAATCGCCTTTAAAGCAACTCGACCTTTTCCTTTCATTTAACATTTCTCAACGCTCCATTTTGACCAAGTAACGAATAACTCTTTCATAGTGAAAGAAAGAAATCGATACGGAATTTGACTAATAGCTCTTGCAGTTTTTCATCGAAGAAATAAAACAACAATCACGGTAGGAGAAGCTGGGCTGTGCTCTGGTTTCTCTGCTTAGCCTTCGATTGTCAAAGATGACGAAAGGATCTAATTGATTATTAAAGTGACGACTCAATAAGGTCGTTTGTTTTTAGTTGTTTTGTTGAACGAATCGAAAGTAACCCCTCCAATGATTTCCGTCAACAAAAGTGCGATCCATATTTTTCACACTTTTTTAAATGTTGAAGGATTACTTTCTGTTGTGTCTAGCTAATGAAGCCGTGACCGTACAAGGTCATACAAACACTGCTAGGATCTATTCTTCGTCCCATAAGAAACACTCGGATGTCTAAGCCGGAGTCAAGGATGAAAAGTTAGTTTACTCCGTAGGTATTGAAAATAACATTCTCTTGTCATACAGGCAAGGTGCAAGTTTCCGCCATTGCATCGTTTTATTCCTAAACTTTGTTTTTTATGATCCTAAAGGAAAGGATATTTTAGTCATGGAAGACCAGACCCTGTTTCATAAAAGGTTAGGCTCAATCTTAAGTTTGATTTTTACAGGACTGTTGCATCGTAGATCAAACTTAGGATCGATAGTAGCTCTTTATGAAACAGGCCAGAAAGTACTAATTAAAACAAGTTTTAAATTAATTTAATGACAGTCTAACAATACACACACAAGGATACAGGTGTGTTTAGGATGCCGTTACAGATTCAGCAGGAGTCTCGACCAAAGATCACAAGAAGCGGATGTCGCCAGGGTCTCGCTCCCCCCAAGAAACATAATAAATAAAATAACATAAATAATATAATAAGATGATCCTGTTCAAAAAATGAAGAAACCTGTTTACCGTTAAAATGTGTCAAAAGTAATGGTCATCTCACAACTGGACCCGGAAGCAAATCCAACCAATGTAACAATTAAATTGGATGATGGGCTTTGATGTTTTTACTTATTGATCGCCACCTTTTTGAAGGAAAGAAATCTTACAAGTTGTAAACAGGTTACTCTCTGTTACGGTTTACATAAAAACGAACTCAATTCAGAATAAAAGAGGGGAGTTGACGCCCCTGGTCAAATCACACTTTCTGGTATACCTCCTAACCGTCCTGGGAAAGTGTAAATAATATAATAAGATGATCCTGTTCAAAAAATGAAGAAACCTGTTTACCGTTAAAATGTGAAATGTAGTCTTTAATGTTCTTTGCAGTGGTTCGAGCATCAAAACGTAATAATCGTAGGCCTAACGCTTGCATCAAACTTTAAGTTTGCAATCGCATGAAACGTCACAAATTCATAAAATGCTTAATCGTTTTGAGTACTGGTTTGTACTTTTGGTACTAGTGAATCCGGTAATATTGTTTTAAAATACAAGACAGTAACAACCTTATCAGTACTGGTCTTGATTGCAACATTTTGGTATCCACTTGCAACCGTGACTTCCTCCATTTTCGATTTATGAATAGGCCAGGAGACCTGAATATAAGGCCGATCTCAAGAGAACAGTTGTGCAGCTCAGTCGAAACCTATCAGCATTTTGGACATCACACCGTTGCACTGATTGAAAAGTGTCATTCAAACTTCTTAAATCACCGCCGAAGAAAATTTACATTGATAACATGTTTTTCTGTGAAATCTTTTCATACATCGTTCTCTCACTTACTGTGCTAGAATAAATCATATGTCTTTGCATTCTGTTGACCTAATCAATCCCGAAGAAAAAGTTAAACTAAAAAACAAGAAATAAAGAAAGAAAAAACAGAAGCTTTCAGAGGCTTAAGCCAAGTCCTGATGAGTTGCTTCGCTTACAACTTCCCTGCAGACACTTCCTTGTTTAGACCTTAGATATTTCAGGTAATTCTCATAGCCATGAGGACCAGGTGGATATTTTGAATGCTACCTATTATAAAGCTAGAGGGAGGCCAGAGATAGCTCCAAAGATCCAACCCATACAGGTTGTCTCCATGGGCCACAGAGGGCACAAATTGTCCTTTATGTCATTCCTTTGGTAGTCACCAGGCCACTACTGATTTGAATCAATGAACCACTCTGTTGTAGCCTAACTAATATACAGTATGGATCACAGGTAGGCAATGTGCGGTCTGATGTCAGTTTACGTGATGCCCGCAAAGATTTTTTTCGAAGGGCGAAGAACGTTTTTGTTATCTTCTTTTTGGTAACCTTTTCAGAGACGTGCTGGTGTCACAAATATGAATTTTGAAATATTTCGGCCAGTCGGAGAACCACAAGAAAAGCGCATATCATCACACTAAATTTGTGCACCTGTGTTCTATGGTACAGAAAGAGGGTAGAGGTGACTGGTGCATTAACAGATTAATGAAGTTATGAAACTTTTTCTGCTAGTAATCCCCCTCACTGGTGTTTTTTTTTTAATTCTCCAAATTTAAAATTGTTTCCAATATATAAGCAGGTTTCAATATTCTACCCCTGTTATCGGCTACCTACAACCCAACCGCTCGGTTTATTAAATGGCATTTTGTAAAACATCGCTGAAATTTTCCACTCAACTCAAGGTTTTGCTGATTTTGATGCTTCCAAAATATTTAAACGTGTTTTCGATTTAACAGCGCGCCTCATTTCTTCGTTTTCCTTGGTCTGTGCAATTTCTGGTACAAGTGTGTAATGTAAACTTAGAGTGAAGCTATACACTGCAGAACACATTAATACCGGTAGGTAAAAAAAGAAAGAAAAAAATGCTTCGTTATCAGATGAACAATTTAACAATTGAAACTACACTGGAATAAAAAAGAACCATATTTAAGCTTCTAATAAAGGAGTGTTTTGCAATACTTTGTGAGAAGAAATTAATGTACATATTTTGTAAAGTAAGCTCAGTTCTTAGGGTGCTCACATTTATTTGAACTGTTGATAGTTAGTGGGAATTATTAGGTATAGGTAACAAAATGTAGAAAAAAAAATGAGATACGACTATCAAATATATAGATCGGGTGGATTTTAGGCATAGGGGGCATGGAGTGGGGGTCCAGGGGTGGTAGACCCCCGCCTCAAGTAAAAATGTCGCTTTCAGGGCATTAACACAATATTTTAGGGCAAAAATAACACACTATTTTACGGCAATATTTATGCCGTGATTGTTTTCCAGTCAGGGAAAAATTTCAGGACAGACAAACGTGCGGAAACGTGGGCATATTTGTATCCTTTGAATGAAAAAGTCATAAATTCATTCCATATCATGCTGTTCATTCATGATACTGCTAACAACTACTTTACTTCATTACCGTCTAACCTCACACATGTCTCCGATGTCGATTTACACATCTAAGGTTTCAAAATCTAGTATCCCAAAGGTTTTCTGGTATCTCTTGGGAGATGAGGAATCTCGTTGAATTCCACGTCGGCAGTTCCCACAAACCCGAAGTATTACTCGAATCTCGTTTTTCTCTTCCAAAATGTACATAGTCCTTTACCTTTGCATGTATCTTATTTTTTCCTTGCAAATGAACTTGCGAGTTTTAATTAAATCTGCTTCCCCATGCTTAGTATAGATGGTGTTTTACCCCTCAGGGGTCTGAATAAATTCATAATGAGAAAAATTATTTACGCTTTGTACAACAAATATTATTGAATTTTCAAGTTTAATGAAAAAAGAGGTTACTAAAAACGTCAAAATTTACGAGAAGAAAATTTGGTGGCAAGAATAATTCTTAGGAGAACCATAAGGTGTCATTTTGGATGGTAAACCAGTGTTTATTGTGGTTTGTTTCATGTTGATTCTTTCCTTTGGCCTCCTTGCCTGAAATTTACATAAAAAGATAGTTTTGTATTTTTATCCAACTCTTGCAACATCTGTCAACTGCTGGAAAGTGTGTCAGTATTTTGACGCATTTTAAAAATGCCCTTGGTGTAAAAAGTTGATTTTGTTTTGCAAAAGCATACCGGAATAAAAAGAAACTGTAAATTAACATTAAATGATAAATTTCTTACTTCAAGGTAAATAATTAATTGACATTTAAAAATATAGAGATCACGATCAACGAAATAATCAAACCTAGTAAGTATAGTTAAAATTGTTGCCTGAGAAAAGAAACATAGTCCATACAAAAAGAAACAGATTTCAGAAATTTATTTGATAACAAATATAAATGATAAGAATGGTTCATTTATAAAGTTTAAAACTTTCTCCCTTATCAGCGTTCGATGATCTTGGGTTTCAATTACAGCACATACTGAAACTTTCTTTTTGCAAGATGAAGAGAAAGGGGAGACAATATTATGTGACACAACACATTTCTGAAGCTGTTGACACGTACATGAGTAGCATTAAAAATTTAAAAAAAAATCCCAGCATCAGTAATAAGTAGATTATTCTAACGTGGGTCGCAGTGAATGTGTCAGTACCCACAAAATGGCAAGAGTGAGGGGTTGGGGAAGGCATAGTTTAGGATCAAAAAACCTTAGTGTTTTTGGTCCATAAAGAACGATTAACGAAAAAAAAAATAAAACTGAAGAGGATGGAGACATACGAATTGAACTTGAAACATCAAATATCTGAATTTAAATAGGTTGCCAAGGAACGTCGGTGACGGCAGTTGTCCTAGCTAGGTAGAAGAGAGTGCATTCTCGTAAACAGAAGCACAGCTTTCCTAGAAACGAACAGGCACGTAGCAAAGGAGGGGGAAAGGAGCAGCGTCCCCTGAAAATTGTCTCCATGAGAAATTTATATATTGTCATTTCCTTACTAAATTTTGGCATATCTCACCCCTGAATATTTTTGCCGGCCAAGCTTACCTCGCTCCCCCATCAGTACGTTGCATGGAAATGAAGATTGAAAACTTTGCAAAAGCGAAAAGTTAAAAATTCAATAATTTTTCTTGACTGTAAGAAGTTAATAACTTATTGTCTCACTCCCTTGCATCAAAATTTATGAAGAGCAAAATACAAAATGTGTTACTATCATAATACACTCATCATAATAATGCACACATTAAATAGACTAAAAAGAACCGTTCAGATAATTTAGAAAAAAAAAAGGCATTAGAAACTGTTTGCACGATACTTAACTGAGATTTCCGTCAAATTTAAAACAATGACCTTATTTCACCTTTTAGTGTAAAAATTACTTATTAGGCCTATACTCTTTTTGAACAACTCAAAATATTTTGACGATTAGATCAAATCATTTCAAATGTAATACACTTTTACTAGCAGTGGTGCCGCCAGGGTTTGATGATGGGGGCACCACAGAAGATGATGTGGGTTTTGAATTTGTTTTCGATGTCATTAAGAGGTCGTGCCAAAATAAAATTTCAATCCCCAAGATTTATGGCATTTACGGATATTTGACCAGCTATTTAGTGATGTAAAGGGGATATCTAACAGAAAATTACAAAAAGCAGTTCCCATTATACCAAAGTCTTCAACTTAAGGCTCCCCGTATTCGCTCATGGATTTCAAGTTTTTCAATAACATTGCATAAGAGTACCAAAATTATCGATAAAAAAGCAATGATATTTTTTTTAAATTCTTGACATCTAAATTGGATTCGGAAACTTCTTAAATTGGGACTTTTGCTTTCAGAATTTCAGAAAATTCCATAACCTTAAAGAAATGTAAATTGAACGAAGTAAGTAAAAGAGACAAGTTACTTAATTTCTTATGAACAATTAAAAAGTTACGTTTAAAATTATTCATGATTCATTCAGCTCCCATAATTTACAAGGACTTAATTTAAATAATTTAAAGTGTCAGTTTCCTAATCTTGAGAAAAATTTTTAAGGAAACATTTTTCATTAAATATGAAGGGTTTTGAATTACAATATCGCAAAGTAATTAATTTTGGTAAGGGAAAAAATCCATTCAATCAAAACTCAACAAATTTGGAAGAATTCCTTCATGCATGTCAATTTGCCAATCTTAAAAGCCAATTAATAATTTTAACTTTCCGGAAAATATTGAAAGTTTATATTGTTATGATAAAACTAGAAGTCAAACACCTATCTGAAACCACGGAGGCTTTTCTATTAGCGACTAAATACATGATTCTTGTGTAAGTGACGCCGTGCTTTATTGTTCATCCGGCATATCATTCCTTTCTCTTTATCAACGTCAGTGAGTGGTTTATCTTAAGAAATTAAAAATCAGTGTGACATGTTAGGAATAGAGTACAATGAAGCTAGTCTTAGCCAATTGGGAGAATAGTAATACGATTTATTAATAATCCTTTGTGACTGCCCAAATAGACAGTTACCAACTCCATTTGACTCTATCCTGAAATCCTAATCTTTATATCATGTCAGTCAAACCTCACATTACCTTGAATGAGACTGTCAGCAGGAAGTAATTACACAAAATCGGAATCATAATCAATTGCAATCAACGAAAATGTTTCTCATAGGTTATGGAATGTGTCAACAAATTTGGGGAAGCTGGGACGCAGTTAATGTATGGTGTGTTATGCAGTAATTATCAAGACAAATTAAACATTAAATTTTCGGTAAACTTAAATTGGATTTAGGTTATAAAATTGCCGTTCTCATTTTGAATTTTCGAATTGTGATTTTATTGAATTGGGATTCTGTTTTTTTCAACATGAACATTTTTACTTGAAACATTAGTCACACCCTTGTCATTTTTCTTTCAATATAATAGGAGTTAAAGGAGTCATCGCGTTAATAAAAGTTTGGAAACCTTTAAAAATTTGCACAAAAATGTTCTTTGTCGAAATTTAGAAGTGAATTAAGTATTTTATGATACTTTGTAGACACTTGTATTTTTGAAATAATACGAAATTTCCCAAGGATTCCGTAATTTAATATGGTCCCATCCTATAATTCAGAATGCTCCTTAATCAGGAATCTTAGAGTATAATAATTTGGGAAAAAACTTGTTTACTCAATAGAATTAACGACATTGGAAGTTCTTCGAAAAAATGTCTAGTATCAAGAATTTTTATAAAAATTGGGGCTTTTACTTTTTAATGTTGGGACCCTAATTCTTAATTATTTATTTAAGAATTTAAGTTAAGAAGTGGTTTAAAGATGTTGGAGTTTTGAATTTCTAAGCAAGCAATTTGAAATATGCGTGGCCCTGGTACTTAGCCAAACGTAAATAGGTTATGGTCGCTTCTTAACGGGGTTTTTTAGGAAAAATTCTTAATGCACCCTTATGCAAACAAAAAAAAACTCAACACATTTATTCCCAGCCAAATCTCAAATATGCAATTAAATTAAATTACATAAATGTCAATTTTGATTTGTACAGAATTTTGGAACAAGAACTTGGTTATTTCTAAAGAAAAAGCATGCCTAGCTTTAAAAATTTTTTTTCTTTTTTTTTTTTAAAATTTTTTATGGTTTCCCTAATTAGAATATTTGTGGCGTAATAAGACTTATTATTGGGAATGAAAGAGGAACTAAGTTTTCTCTTTTAATAATTGGGGCGTCTTCCTAGTTACTTCACGTGAACGTAATCACGGCCGTTAAGAGGTTTTAAACCAATTGTTGTAATAATAGTACAATAAGAAAAATTTATTTCCTTACAGCTTATTCAACAACATTTCTGCAAAGTAGCAGCTTTAATATAAAATTCAATGTCCTTAACATTATGGTTTATGAGCTAGGACTCTAATCAATGCAGAGGATTAGTGTTTACGGAAAATTGGCATGAATGCAAACCTTATAAGATTCTTTAACTCATGAAACCATTAGCTTAATAAAAAATGTTATCTCCAGATAACATGTTTGCAAATACGTCCATTATTTTAATGGGCAAAGTCGAAACCATAATTTCCAATATTTTAATAGGCACCTTTCCTATAAATAGCACAGTTATACAATGAATTTTTCCAAATGTAAAATTTCATGCAGAAAAACAAAAACCTAAAGGCCTGTTGTAGTTCGTAAAGTTCATGAAAAACCTGGTCATTCATCGAATGGTAATTATGTATTAAAGGGAATTTATTACCAATGGTTGCCAGATACGCAACTTTTGCACAACTGCGTGTTAATTAGAAATTAAATTGGAAATTTCATTCCCTTGAATTTTATTTTTTGTTTAATTGGGGTTTATGGTCAGAAGTGTTAATATGAAAATTTCAGAGCGCTTATCAAGAATTCTCCTTTTACAATTTGCGCGTTTTGCCTTTTCCATAACCCTTGCACCGCATCTATCACCCACAATATTCCAATTTAAATGAATTTGACTTGAAAATTAAAATTTTATAAAGTAAAACAGAATGTAGAGTAAATTTTTGGGTTCAGAGGATTAAAAGGGTGAACGTCAGGATTCCCGAAAAGTAATTACTTGCCAAGAGACGGGATATAGTAAATCTCTTTATTACACTAAAATTTTATTAACAACATCTTTTTGTTCTTAACGGGGAACCCCTTTTGTATGTGCAAGGCTGTGTACGAAATTCCATTAGTAAATTAGTAGCCCGGATCTGGTTGAAATAGAATAGACAAGTTTGCGTTCTTCGTGATGGGAAAACCCAGGCCGTACAGTCCTGTTCTTTGGATTACACGGTTTGCTTAAACAATACGCATGTCCCTGGGAAAACGAGCGAATTTGTTGTTTCATTTTAGGATTTGGTGGGGTAACCATGGTTTTTCCGTTAAATTTGTATACATTTAATAAGTGGTTTAAGTTAAAAATGGTAATCCAATAGTGTAGCCCCGTATATTAATTTTAAATTTTTTAAGGGGGTTTTTTGAAATATTAAAAAAAAGGGTTTTTTTTTTTTGGGGGGTTCCCCCCTTTATTTAATGACAGGCAATTAAAGTAAGTTAACGGGGAAATTTTTATTCAAAAAGAAAAAGGGTTCCCAGGGAAAAAAACTCACAATTTGCAGCTCATGAGCCTTTTAAAAATTTTAGCCAAACTTTAAAATTTTGAAAGAGGGCAACATCTTCAACTCTTTAAATTTTTTTTTTTGTGGGTAAAGTAACCCACCGGGGTTGTTTGGGGTGCGGGAACGAGGGTTTAATAATGAAAAAAGCGGTTTATGTCAGTGCCACGCATATTGATACAAATGAAAGGGGTAATATTTCTTTTTAAAAGGTCAGTGTTTTCGGCGTATTTGGGGGGGCTTTTAATAAAAAAGCCATGCATTTTTGTTGGTGGAATGATATTTTTTTCCGTCAGTTAATATACCAAAGACCCCCCAAAAAGAAATTTTTGACTTCAAAAAAACTTAAATATTCTGTATAAAAAGGCAAAAAATTTCAAAAAAATTATGAAGTCGAAATAATAATTTCTAAAGAGGTTTTTAAACAAAAAAGGGGGGAGAAGATCTAAAAAAACGCAAAGGGGATTTTCCCTTTTCCCGAAGAACGTGCGTCTAAATAAAAAATCGATGAATATTCTTTTACTATTTTTCTTTTTTGGTTGAAATCTCGAGCTATCTTTGAGGGGGTTCCGTTACAAAACGGGGTAAAATTTCCCCCTTTTCGTCGATATGTTTCCCACGCGGAGCATGATGTGTATTTTTCTTGCTTTCCCTTTAAAAAATTATCCCAGTGAAATTCTCTTTTGTACCTGAATGCGGGGGAAAGATAGACAAGGGGTTTTGGCGAGTTCGATCGTTTTTCGGGCATAAAAACCCCTAGGGCCGTGCCCAGCCCCAGTCGGAGTACCGTTGTTAATGTACATCGTTATCCCTAAAATTCGCTATGATCCCCTGGGAAATTTTCCCGGTATGACAGGGGATTAGTAAAGGATTGGGAAACCAATCTCTACCGAAATTGTGTTTTTCACTTTGAATGCGGGGAAAAATTTTCTCTATACCGCTTTGTGTGGGGATTTTTATTATTTTTAGTGTTTTTTGGTGCTTTGTTTTAGGGTTTTTTCTTGCGAGAAGATTTTCTCGTGCCCAAGTGTACTTTATGAAATATACGTGCTAAGCCGCACGGTTGTCGGGCTTTAAAATCTCTCCCAATACTCTTGCATTTTTTAAAAAGATGGAAGGTTTGAGTATCGACAGATGATATCAAATAATTATGAAGGAGGTGGGTTTATACAATAGGAAGTTTAAAAAAAAAAAATCGGGTGGGGGTGAAAAATTTTATTTTGGATAGCCCTTTTGTACAGGTAATTTTATGGTTGCCTTAATTAGATCCCTGTCGGTTTGGATTTTTTCATGCAAATCATCTTTTGACTACAGGGGTTCACCACCGACTCAAAGGTAGAAAAATTTACTTGGTATCAAAAAAGTAAAATATGGGGAAACGTCGAAATTGCCTTGTGTATTTTTCCGGGTTTTTGGCACTGTATAAAACAAACAGGTAGTAACATCTGGCTCCCCGGGTTTAAAAATTCAGTAAATACTATTTTTAAGGGCGGTAAGGCTATAAAAGGGTAAAACCCTGTTCAACTCGGAGCTAGCCCGCGAAGGGCCCCCGGAAGAAAAGGAATGCCCATAAATGGTTCTTTAGCTTTATGGTAGCCCCACCACGTTTTATTTCCCCACAATTTTGGACAAAAACACAAAAAATTTTGGGTCGTTGGAGTCTGGACCCTTGTTAATTTCTAAACCAGGTACAAGCACCCCTCATATAAAAGCTGAGGGAGAAAACAAAATTTCTTTTTGCCCCGGTACCATGACCATTAAAAGTTTTTAATAGAAAGCTTGTATAAAAAGGGGGGTGGTTCCCGCCCTTTTACTTCATTCAAAAGGGAAATTTTGGGAAAAATGAACCTTCCCCAAAAGACGAAAGTAGTACCCATCAGAGCGGGTTTAAAGGGGGTTTTGCTACGAAGGAAAAAAAGGGGGGGGAGTTTGGGAAGTGTGCCCAAGGCCCTTTCCCGGCTGGCTGGGCCCCTTTTTTCCCTAAAACATGAATACAATTTGGGGGTTTCGGAATGGGGGGTTGGGGGGGGGGGGGGGGGTTGAAGGAAGAGTTCAGAAACCCACGGGTTTTTACGTGACATTTAACTATTTTTAGGACTTTTTAAGAACAAAAAACCCTAGAGAAACCGGGGCCCGGGGCCGTAGCTAGTAGCCTTAGGGTCCCATTTCCATGATTTCGAAGACATTTCTTTTCTTTTTTATTTGGTGGGAAGTTTCCTATTCATAAGAAAGGGAAAAAATTTATATATGTATCATGTTATGAACACTAAAACTACAAGAAAAAAAGTAATTTAGTCCCCTCACCCGGCTTTAGCTCCCGCTGCCGTTTCAACCACATTGTTTGGCCAAAAATCATGCTTTCCTTTTTTTAAAAACCATTATTTTCCTTGATCGTTTCATTTTGGTATGTAGCAGTAGCAATTTGACTGGTATGTAGCTGAACGCATAAATGGAAGTACGTTTAAGCACAAAAAGATCTGCATGGTCAAAAGACCTATTTGTATATGGTGGGTCCGTGACTGCCTCCTTTAGCCCCCAAGGTGGAGAATTTTTCATGTTATAGTGCATTTCGACGAGTGGTGAAAAGGCGGAAAATTTGTTTTTTTGTGTGGTTTTTGGGGTGTTCTATGATAAACCCCACGTATTCGACAAAGGCCCCCAACGTTTGAGTACTTTCGGGGTTTTATTGAAAAATCCCGGGAGAGGGCAAAGCAGGCAGTAAAAGGATTCAGCCACGACCAAGCAATAACGGTTTTTTACAAGGGCAGCCGCACAGATGCAAGGACGGGTTTGGTTTTAATGAAAATTTTTTAATTTAAATTAAATCTGAATTTTTACCCTTAAAAAATACGGGCCCCAGATGTCTCTAAAATAACAGAGAGCCCCAAAAAAAAAGGGAAAATAGTTTAACTGACCCTCAGGTTGAAATCCCGTTGTTTTACCCAAAAGGCTACCCTGGCACCCTGCCCAAACCAGAATGTTTCAAAGGTTTCTTCTCTCAGGTTTTAATCGGGGCTGTCTAGCATTAAGCAGCAAACTGGAATTTAAATTATCCATTTTCTTGGGACAGAAGGTGCGGGGCCCCGGGTTTAAGAATCTGTGTTGCTGCCGGGCCCCTCCTATACTTGTGTCCCTTTACAATGTTTGCCAAGTCCCAAACGCCCGGGACCTTTTAAAAAGTATTGTGGCGGCACCTAAGAATTTCGTTTTCCATTTCTTTTTGCTTAAACATTTCTTCCTAAAAACCACCCCGGGGTTTAAAGGGCCCCCTATTTTTTACGGGGGTTTTAAACCTATTTTTTTAAAAAATCCTTATTTGGGGTTTTTCCTCCAACCCCCAAAAGAAAAAAAGGGAAAAAAGGAATTTGCCCCAAAAAAGGGGGCCCCCCCCCCCCTTTAACCGTTTCAAAAATTTTTTCCCAAACCCGGGGGGGGTTTGGGGAAGGGGGAAAGGGTGAATAGGTGACCCTGATACGCCCTTTAAAAAGGGTGTTTTTAAGATGTCTGGCAAAGGAAAAAAATGGCCCAAAAGAAAATTAATTAGGTGCCCCACAATACTTTTAAGGTGCCGGCTTTGGGGCGTGGGCTACAAATTTTTGAGGGGCACAAGTATAGGACGGGCCCGGGAGAACACAGATTCTTGGGAAACTCGGGCCCCCCCTTCTGTCCCCAAATTTAAAAGTGATCAATTTTTCCAGTTTGTGCTTAATGCTAGACATTTCCCAGGCAACCCGGGGAGAAGTATACAGCACATTCCCCGGTTAGGCCCCCGGGAACATGGAGCCTATTGAAAAAAACGTTTCAACCTAGACGGTGGGTTTAAATTTTTACCTTTAATTTGGCTCTTTTATTAGAGACATTCCCCATCGTATTTTTTTAATGAGAAAAAGTTTCAGAGTTAATTTTGGAAAATTTCATTCAAACCAAAACCGTTTGCATTGTCGGCATACTTGTGAGAACAACCGTTTTTGCTTGGTGTGGTGAATCCTTTGACGCCTGCATGCCCGTCTACGGGAGTCAATAACACAAAATACCAAACGTTGGGCCTTTTGTCTGAATACGGGGGGGATATCATAGCACACACCAAACCACACAAAAGAAAAAATTTTTCCCGCCCCTTCACCAGCTCGTCGAAATAGACTATAACATGATAAATTCTCGCCCCTTTGGCTAAAGGGGCAGTCAGGGGCCCCACGATTACAAATAGGTTTTTGTATCCATGCAGATTTTTTTGCTAAAAAAAGTACTTACGTATGCGTTCAGCACATCCCAGTACTAATTGCTAGCTACAGTACCCCAAAAATGTACGATCAAGGCAAATAAGGTTTTAAAAAGGAAAAAATGATATTTGCCAAAATGGGGTTTGTACGGCAGCTGAGCTGAAAGCCTGGTGAGCGACTGATAATTTTTTTCTTGAGTTTTGTTGCAAACATGGATAATATGGATTTGCCCTCGTAAAAATAGAAACTATCCCACCAAATAAAAAAAAAAACAATGTCTTCGGAACAGGGAAATCGGACCTAGGTACTAGTACGGGCCCGGGCCGGCATTTTGACGGTTTGTTCTTCAAAACCCTGAAAATATTAAATGGCACGTAATAACCGTAGGTGCGAACTATTTACTTTACCCCCCCCCTCCCCCAACCTACCTTTTCCCGTACGCCAAACTTGTATAGATTTAGGGAAGAACGCACACCCGCCGGGAAGGCTTAGGCAACTTACCAATCTCGCCCTTCTTTTTTCGTAGCAAAAAACCTACCCCCTCTGATGGGTAGCTATTTTCGTTCTTGGGGGAAAGGGTTCATTTTTCCCAAATTTTCCCTTTTTGAATGAAGAAAAAGGAGGAACCACCCCCCTTTTATACAAGCTTTCCTATTAAAAAAACTTTTAATGGTCTGGTACCGGGGCAAATGAAATTGGTTACTCGTCAGTTTTCTTTATGAGGGGTAGTTGACCTGGTGAGAACTTAAAAAAGGGCCCAGCACCCCAACGGACCAAATTTTGTGTGTTAGTAAACATGTGGAGAAATAATCAGTGGGGTACCAAAAAAGCTATAAGAACCATTTATGGTCATTCCTGTCTTCCGGGCCATTCGGGGACATAGTCCGATTTAAACAGGTTTCAACTTCATACCCTTTACCCCCCTTAAAATAGTTTTTTACTAAATTTTTGAACCGGTGACCCCCAGTGACGTCCCTGTTTGCTATACAGTACAAAAACCCCGAAAAATCCCCAAAAGGATTGCGCTTTTCCCCCTTTTTTACTTCATTGATACCAATGTAATGTTCTCCCTTTTGAGTCGGTGGTAGAACCCTGTAGTCAACGTGATTGCAGGAAAAAACTCCAATCCGACAGGCACAAATTTAAAGGGAACCATAAATTACATTACGGTCTATAAAACATAAATTTTTCCCCCTATGATTTTTTTATTCCTATTTTTAAAAAACCTACCTCTTTATAATTATTTATATCATCTGTCGTACATCAAACCATTCCATTTTTACATGAAAGGATTGCAGAGATTTAGACGACAGACAACCGTGCGGCTTAGCCGTAATGCATCGACACTGAACGAAAAAATACTTCTCGCAAGAAAACAGTACACAAAGCAGGCAAAACACTAACAATATATAAATATACACAACAAAGCGAGTATAGAGGAAGATTCCCCTGCATTCGGGAAAAAAAACAGCAATTCGGATAGGGGGATGCCCCAAGCTTGATAATCTTGTCATCCCGGTAAATTGCCCGGGGGTCATAGCGAATTATTAGAAAACGAGTACATAAGAAACGGTACCCCCGACTGGACTGGGCAGGGCCCTAGGCTTTTTTCAATGCCGAACACGTCGAACTCGCCAAAACACTTTCTATCTTTCCTCGCATTGGGAACAAGAGAGAATTTCACTGGGATAAGTTTTTAAAGGAAGCAAGATAATACACAGTCAGTCCGGTGCAAACATATCGACGAAAGGGGAATTCTCCACTTGGACTTCAAAGATAGCCGGAGAGCAACCAAAAAAGAAAAGGGAGAAAAGAAATTATCGATTTCATTAGACGCACTTTCTTGCAAGAATAGTCCCTTGGGTTTTTTGAGATCTTTCATGTTGTGAAAATCCTCTTCAGAATTAGTTTTTCGCTTAAATATTTTTGGGAATTTTTATGCCTTTTATATCAGAATATTATAAGTTTTCAAGTAAAATATTTTTTTTGAGGGGGAATATTGAACTGACGAAGAGAAATATCTTCCCCCAACAAAAATCATGGTTTTAGTTTACAACCCAACTACGCCGAAAACACTGACGTTAAAGGAAATATACCCTTACATTGTATCAAATGCGTGGCACTGAATAAACCGTTTTAATTTTTAAACCATCGTCTTCACCCAAAAACCTGGTGTTTAGCTTTACCCAAAAAAAAAAAATTGAAAGAGTTGAAGATGTTGATCTTTTAAAAATTTTAAAGTTTGGCTAAATTTTTAAAAGGTCATGAGCCCCAAGTAGGGTTTCCTTTTCGTGGGAACTTATTCGTTTAGAAAAAAAACCCCAGTTAACTTACTTGAATTCCCTGTCATTAAAATGAGATCCCATGGGTTTTGGGGAATGGACTTTTCTTATACAAAGCAATATTTCCCCTTTAAGGGGAACTTTGCGTTTTTTCGAAAATTTTTTCATATTAAAAAAACCAATTTTTAAGATATAAAAATGATAGCTTATTCAAAAATAAGGAGTACGTAGCCTTTTTTTTTCAAGAAATAAGGCCCTACAGAAAAAAATTTCATTTATTTTTTGCTCAAAAAAAATTTGTTGGCCAGATTTCAAAATTTAAAATCAGGGAACTTCCATAACTCTGAAAGCATAATATTGGGAGCAGAAAAAAGCTTTTGGGGGAGTTTATTAGAAAGACTGAAGGGTTTTCCCAAGGGTTTAAAAGATAGTTTTTTGTTGAATTGTTGGTGCTTTTTTAAGCGCAATTTTTCCCTTTAACACACAATCCTCGCCCTTGCTAGAAAGTAAGGACACCAAAAAAAAAACTAACAGTTTAGCGGAATGGAATTATCGTACCATCTGAACCCACTGCAAATGATGATCAAAAATACCTTGCTTGAGAGAAAAAAATTTTCAAATATCTTTTCCCAAATGAAAAAACTTTTGGTTATAATGGATATAAATTTTGACCTAAGCATGTACTGAGCGTGGATAGTATGGGCGATTCTACAGCAAACGATTATTTAAAAGGAGAAAGCAGTCCCCCAAGTTTATCCCAAAAGATTTTCAAAAACTTACAGGTCTCCTCTTATTTCGCCACAGGGTACTTTCTTTAATTTTTCTGTATAAAAACATTGATTTTAAAGGTTTAAACCAAGGATTTTATTCGGCATGAATATAGAAAAAAGCAAAAAACATATGTTGCAGTTGACAGGGCCTTTCCCTGAATTGGGAGACGGGGTACATCAAAAAATTTGGGGACTGCATTTCCCCTTTCAAAAAAATATTTTTAGAAAAAATTTCCATAACCTAAAAGCATGTTTAAAAGGGGTCTAGACAAATAGGTAATTCATATAAGATAGCTGGGAACTTTACTTTAAAGAAATTTAGATCTCACAGAAAGAATTTCACAAATTTTGTAGCTCGTAAATAATTTAAAAACCCGGATTTCTCCAAACTTAAAATTTTAAACCCCTCCCAACATCCATAACTTATAATGCAAAACCCAATTTTTTGAAAGGAAACATTTTGCCAGATTTTATTAGACAAAGGTTTTACAATGGTAGAAGTATTTCTCTTTTGTGCCTTTAAGTGTACTGAAAAGAAAGCACAATATTTTCCTCAATCCCGACACCAAACCCCCAAATAATTTGGGAAAAAAAAAAAACCCAAAAGAGAAAAAAACAGGTCAATTTTCCCCACTGTAGAAGCAAATGTCAAGTTATCAAGTTTAAAACCCCACCACAACTTTATTGATGTGGTAATAATCGTTAAAAGGGAAATTTAAATGTAGCATGTCAACAAACCATACATTGAAACCTCAGAAGCAGACGCAGTCTGCTCCCACTATGGCTTGAAAATCAACTTGCACAGCTCGCTGATGTTAGCGATAACGCACGGGGGGCCCGCTAGCAGGTTTTAGTCCATCCCCAAGACCCTAGTCACGTCTCAATGCCTTTACCCAAGTGGCATTGCAGTGTGTTTTAGATGTGGAATGTATTTACAAAATTTTGAGTGTGAAAACGTTTGAGATATAGTACGAAAATGGACATTTTAAATCTACCTCAAATAGTCTGGGAATAGTAAAGGTTTTAGTACATAGGGGAAAAGTTGATTAATTAAGCATCAGCTCGACCCCAAATAAAAGGCTAAGCCCCCAAAACAGCTTCTATTGGGTACTGCTTCCTGTACATGTTTATGATATCTTTCTTATATTCAATGTCAACGTCAAGACTCTTCCACCTTTTACGTTTGATCATGTCGTGTGCACGAAAAAAGTGAAAATAATCAGAACACAAAAAAAACAATCAAAGAAATAAGAATCAAACAATGATCAATCAAAAAGAAACATGACGATGCCTCATGCGCCTATATGGAAAAGCTAGGTCAACAAATTGAGAACATTTTTTAAGAAAAAAAGAAGATGTATGCATTCATGTGTTTATACAGTAAAAGTTACCAACAAAAAAAGACTTTTAATATTTTTCCCCCCGGAAACGGACAAAAAGCCTTGGCCGTCTATGTCGCTTTAATTACAAGTTGGCGTTTCCCAGCACCCCCGAGACGAAGGAAACACCCCGATTGTTGTGATTTCCTTAATTGTAACCTTCGGGCGATTCCCTTTTTTTCCCCAACCATTTTTTTTTAAATTTTTATTTCGGTTGCCGAGATTGCGATGTCAAGCGCCCTTCGTCGATTTGATATTCTGCAATAAAATAAGATCCCATTGAAAAGAGGAAAAATCTCGTTCAAGCGAAGAAAGCCGACACATCAGTCTAGATATACCTGGGAAACCCAAAAAATTTTGTCTTGAGAATTTGCGCCTAGGATGAAGATGGATTGCGATTTTAGTAATGTCTGAGACAACTTGTCAACTTCTTTAGATTTAAATCAATCAACGAATTTTCAATAATCGTTTTTTTTCCCCCTTTTTTCACTTAAATTACTGCGTCTCACATTTTCTTCACAAGTTTTACGGTTAAAAAACCGGAATTTTAAAAAGGTACAAAGCAATGTTTTGGAAGGGGAAATTTCATAAGGCAATGTTTCGAAACCAATTTCTGATACTGTACAAGACTTTTTTTTAATAAAAAAAAATGCAATGGGCTTTCACATTTTTGGTTTATGGGCTGAGGTCCCGTTTAATTGTCCAGCGAATTAGTTTTTCTGGTGAAATTCCCCATGCATGATGAAGGGGTGAGCCCTTTTTGAAGATTGTTGGACGATTGCATATACAGTTAACAAAACAAAAGCCCAAAGGGCTAAAAAACTCTGCCTTGATACTGCCCCAGATAAGCACCTTTTGCAACAACGCCCAGTAGCCTGAATGCCGTGCACCTGGCCTAACATTTTGGGTTTTCTGCCAAAATAAATATAAGTGGTTGGCAAAGCCCTTCCCATGAAACCACAAACAGTACAATAACAAGAAGAACCAGTAAATTTTTGCTAGGCTGCAAAAGAGTCCTCACACTGCGGAAAAAGAAACATTTAAAAATCACATCAAAGTGCCAATGTATGTTAGTAACATTGGTAGGTTTAAGACCAACATGGAGACTGAGAATCATTTCATAGATGGAATTAAAAAATGATGCTTTAAAAAAGACAAGTTTAACCCAAATTGTTGCCAAGTTTAAGCCAAGCTTGGGCCCAAAAATTTTTGTGTTTTAAAAGTTTTTGTTTAAAAATAACCAATCTGGCGAAAATTTGCACCCCAACCCCTAAGCAATTATTCGATTTTTTTAAAATGGAAGTTATCAGTCCCAGACCCCTAAAAAATTCCCCCAAAAGACATTCACTTAGACAACTCCTCCCCTCTTCCCCAACCCCCCCCCCCCCCCCACCCCCCCCCCCCCCAAAAAAACCCCGGACGTTCCCACCCAGGACATCTAACCCCCAACAACTTTTCGACCGTTAAAATTTTAATTGACCTTGGGGTTGGGAATTGTCCAGGGGAAAAAATTTTCCGGGGTTTGGGGAATTTTCGGAGTAAATTTTCCCGGGGGGGTTTTCAGAGGGAATAACCAGGGGTGGAAAAGTCAGGGGGGTTTGTCCCGGAAAACCCAAGTTATCATTTCTTTCACCTAAGAGGACATGATATCAGGGGGATCCCTTTTAATTAAATAAAAATATTCCCAATTAAATAAAATTGTTTTTTTTTGTTTTGACGAGGTACCGTAATTATTGAAAACGGCGGACTGAATGTTTCGAACGTTCAATACGTGATTAGGAAACTGCCAATCCCTTTCGGTGAAAAAAAAATTAGAACACATCCACGACATCACCAGTTTCGTGCTTCTTCCCTGCGGAGTGGACGAATATTTGTCCAGCCATACAGGTCCTGGTTAGCATGGAGTTACCACCGGTTCATGGTTTCGAAAACAAAAAAACGGCAGCTCTGTAGCGGTAGCCCCGAAGAGCCGCCTTCAGGCTAATGGCTTCGTTTATCATGGGGGTTACCCGAGGGGTAAAACCAGGTTTTTTCTCAAAAATTTAAAAACAAATTTTTTCAGAACCATTTTTAATCTGTGGGGTTGTAAGGATTAAAAAGGGGGAAAGCAGTCACCCCAATCAGGTTAGTATGCCCTAATAGTTTATGAATGGCCCAATTTTTTCATGTGCAACGTTTTTTTTATGAATTGGAAATCAAGGAGAATTTTTTTCCCTTTCTTTACCCATTTTTTTTAATACTCAAAAAAGTTTCAAGGTGCTTGTAATGAAATAGAGGAGATTTCAAGGGTTGCGATTTTTTTAAAGCAAATTTTGGGGCGACTGCCTATTGCCTTAAGCTTACGCTTCGCATTTCTTTGAGAAAAATTCCCCCTTTTCAATATTTTTGGTTGGAAAACCCTTGTTTTAACAATAACACGATATAATGATTCTCCCGGAAATAAACAATTTGGGAAACCAAAATGGGCTCAAATATTTACTAGAAAAAGTCTGCAAAGTACGTCATTGGCTGCAAAATTTTTCTGTATTCATTGATGTAAGACCTTTATCTCGTGAACTTCCCCAACGAAAGTTCACGAAGTTGGACCCATTTTGTGCCAAATCTGGCAAAAAGTAGGGTAAAACACTTTTCAAAATTAACAAAATACACTAGAGCAACTATGAAAATTTTTTGGGCTGGATAAAAAAAAGGACCACGGTTTGTAAACTTTAAATTAAAATTTGGGAAATACAAGTACCAAGTAAAAATTTTTCCAAAACAAAAAATGAGGCAAACTTCCCCTCCCAGAATTGGACAGTAAAAATTTGGGGACACTTTTAAAATCGGCAATTGGTCGGTATTTTTTTTTTTGTCCCGGTTTACATGATACAAAAAAGGGGGCGAGGAAATTTTCTTTTCTTAATGTGATGCATTTTAATCGCCCACCCCTTGGTATTAAGAATTTTCAATTGGGGATATGAGGCCTACATTTTTTTTTATTGGAAGCATGAAAAAAGTTAAATTTACAACGAAGTTACCGATGATTCAAACAAACGAGGCAAAATGTGACGTACTTGACTCAGTTTTTAACATTAACTACAATAAAAAAAAGTTTTAAACAAGTTAAATCTTCTAAAACCCTTGAGCGGTGTGGCTCCATGCTTAAAGATGACTGTGAAACAAACAGCTTTTCTTTTTTTTACTTTGAAAGATATGTTCAGGTCTTTAGCTCATTCCCTGACCCAAAAAGGAGTAAAATTTGGCATGACCCCAAATTCAGGGCAAATGAACCCCCCTTCACGCGCTAAAATTTAAAAGACTATCATTTCGATTAAGGATTTAGATATGTAACAAACCAATGGTTTTCTCGACAATGATAAAATTGGACCCCCGATGAAAAATAGTAAAAAACTGAAAATCTTTCACCGTTTTTAATAAACCCCTTCAAAATTTACCATTTTGAGATTTCTAATTTTCTATGCAGAAATTTTGAGTGGAGGGTTTTTATTTTTTATATTTAAGATACCCTTTAAACCCCCGGGTAAGTTTTTGTTTAATTTGGCTACTTCCAGTAATTTCTACTTGTGATAAAAAAAAAATTACGATAATGATGCAGAAAAAGAATAGTTTTTAGTTTGTTGTTATTTTTAATGTGGAAATTTTCAAAAGTAGTCAATAGGTACTTCCCAAATACACCCCTCAAGGTATGCCAGCATTACAACTGTCCTTGGAATGAAGGTTAAACAAAGGATAAGAAGTATTTAACTCATCCCTCATTCCACGTCCACAGATTTGCATATGCAGCTCTTACTTATTCATGATGTAAGAGCAAAATTGGTAATTGTCTTGTAACGTGGAAAAACATTTGATGGATTTTTTATGGGAACTGCGACTGTTTTTTTTAGCGTTTTTATGCTCTTAAACATCAAATAGCCAGGTATGACATTTTCATGTTCACAGACCTTTATGAAGCACACTAGGACAGTGTCAATGTTTGGGATCGGAAACGCATATTCCCCCTTCATATTTTCCACAATTCGTCTACTACCCACGGGTGCTTTAAGCTATAGTTCAGAATTCAGATAATCATAAGACCCAAATTATTTCTGACATGACAAAGAGGAACTTGCTACAAATATTCTGGTGAAAACTGACCCTTAATTCTCCTTATCCTGTTCTCTAGAAAGTGGCAGCTGACGTCACCTTTACTATGAATGTATCAGATTTTTGTTGTTAAATCACGCTGACTTTAACAGGGAGCTTATACTCACCTTTTGCAAAATGTCCGAGTTGACGACGAAGGTTTTTTTTTTTTTTTTTATAAACAAACTCGTTAGAATTAGACATGTACTAGCCTAATGCAAAAATGTATAACTATGCAACAATTACTACAGTATAGTGTGCTCCTATCGTGTTAAGCATGGAATTTGCATTCGGGAGCTAACAATCCCCAACCTTTTTTGTCTATGCACAGCATTGAAAGCGTCATTTTTTCATCTAGATTATACAGTTTCCATATTGGAGTCGCGTAACCAGCATTTCCCATTTTGAACGAATAAGAAGTGCAGAGAGAGGAAAAGCCGTATTCAGCTATTGCGTGTGATTCAACAAAACAGCTATATAAAAGGTACTGGTAGGCTACAAATAACATGTATTAATCAAAGGGACTACGTACACAACGGTGCTGTTCTCAGCATACATACATGAAGGCAAGTTATTTCCCGGAACCTGTCATTCGGCATTTAGAGACAAACTCCTGACTCATCAAGACAGTTTCATAATAATGACGTAACACTGGATTATCATTGTACCCACAATATAATTCTGGGGACGTTGGGAGGGTGGTGCAAGACTATGAGCGCATTAATTAGAACTGAGCCCGTAAGATACAACATCTCCTGCGGAATATAACCTTGCTCAGAACCTTGGATTTGATGCTAAAACAATTTTCCTTAAAAAAAAAAATTTTTTCACCCCCCCCCCCCCCCACCCCCCCCCCCCCCCACCCCCCCCCCCCCCCACCCCCCCCCCCCCCCACCCCCCCAGGGTGCTTGGTGGTACAGGGGTTGCTATGCCATGAGTTTGAACGGAATCTATGGAATTCAAAGCGATTTAGGTATCTGTTTCTTTAAGAGAGGTTATGGCATCCACAGCTGCGATAATGTGTTCGTCGAGATGAGTTTAAAACCGGTGTAAAATTAAAACTTTCCTTAGTTTTGCATTCATCATCCTCATGATGTTATGACATTTGGTGCAGAAAGTGCGCACGTAAAGAAAGTTTAGTAAGTGTCAAAATTGTATTGAAGTAACATTATTTGCCTCTCTCAATATTTAACAACAGATTTGAGGAAACGATGAGTTATTGTCTATGGAAAACAGACGCATCATAAAATGAAAATAATCATTTTCTGAGGAACGGGTCAGAGTTCCATAGCACTCATCTTCCAACCAACAAATACTAGCAGCAGATATATAGCCTATGGCCTGGAAAACGTCACAGTGCACTTAAAAATAATCTCAAATTGATGTGGGAGGATATGCATAAATAAGCGGGAACTAAAGATAATCTTGCGACTGAAAGGTTGTTAACGATTAGCTTTTGAAATATTATAACACGTGAAAATCCAGGTTTAGTTTCGTTAATACGTTCAGAGCTAAATCAACTTAATTTGTGAAATGGGACTTTTTATTCAATACGTTACCTACCATGGTTAAAACTGGAAATTGTCAGGCCTGCACGCTCTCAGTGGGAGTCTAAGCTTCCTTTGAACGGAAGGTGATTTATCAACTTGTATGATTTTAGCCAACCCCAGCAACGGAGGTACTGTATGTAATTGTTTAAATTAGTAAAAAATTCCATACTGTTATTGTGATGTTAAATTTTGTTTGTTTTGTTAAATATGTTACTTAATGAAGAAATTAAAATAACGATGAAATTGTGCAACGTACGAGTACATGCCCAGTCGTTTTCATTTAAAACCCTGAAAACGTTTCATATTTATTGGCTGCGCAGTTACCTTCAAAGCAGTATCTTGGCAATGGTCTTTATTTCAGGATTACTGGACTTTGAAAGAAGGAGATCATCAGTAGGAAAGAAACTCAAAAGTGGATAAACAATAAAAATAAAGGGACCTGTCAATCCAATTTTGGTACCTGAATAGAATTTAATCGTTGTCAAGCACACAGTGTCTGGTCGATGTTTCTCCATCTCTCACAACCCCCTGGTAAGACCTTTAGGTCTAAAATAAAGCTTGTCCAACCGATTCTGGAACTTAGCCACTAAATCATTAGAAGCATTGAATGATTATGGTTCCCCTTGATCATAGAATTGTAGCCATGTTATAGATAGCTAAATCATGAAAGCTATCTGACAATTGCTAAAGAGCTCGGAAGTCTATAAAATTTAAATTAAAGACTTTAAGCTGTAAAAATTGCATTTTTAGATGCCCATGCTTTAACAAACAAGGTAAGTAATGCAATTTTGACATTATATTCTGTTTACATGGCTATGAATCACTCCACATACCAATGTTCAGCTATTTACCTGATTCCGTCGAAAGAAAGATAGCAGCTTTTAACATGAAACGAAATGACGCTAGCACCTTTCGTCCTGAGAACACTGAATTGCGCAATACTTTAATGAGGTCAGTAATCTCCAAACCAGCAATAACATTCTACTGTTGTATAAGGGAACGGAACTTGAACTTTCGGGTTTAGTGGCCATATGAATGAAATTCATTCTTCTCTGAAATTCACCATGGAAATCTCTGAAAGTGAGGTTACCTACCCAGATCTAAAAATATTTAAAGGTAACAAGTTTCAATCCAGCCTTCTGGACAGCGAAGTCTATACTAAACCCTCTGAAACTTTTCAGTACCTCAGCCGTAATTCTGCACACCCACTTGCCACTTTCAAAGGTTTCATAGAATTTGAAGTACTAAGATACGCCAGATTATGCAGTAGCGAGATTGATTTCCTAGACAAAAGAAACTCCTTTGCAAAGAAACTTCTTACTAGAAACTACTCGCCGGAAGAAATCGCCCCAGCCACTTACGGCATTGATTATAAACAAAGGACGGATTTCCTCGCGTCTAAGAATTAGAGACCCTATCGTGGGAGAAATTGGCCAACTTATTTCATGGGCACCATTTTGGAGCCAAATGGTGACCATGGCCAGATATCATATACACTGGGTGCGTACAGTATACCGTTATACAAAATGTAAAAAAAAGTGAGTTACAGCGTTCTGTTCTATTGTGACAATCATTCTTAGTAGTGGTCCTAGAGGTGAATCTGGGTATCACTGTCTGCCGGATCCTTAAGTTTGTCACCGTTGCAAGAAAAGCTGTCCTGGGAGGGGTGTAGAAGGAGGGGATAACACTCTCCATTTTGAGTAACTTTTGCTAATAGAAAGTAACGAAAATGCAGAACGGTGTATGCTACTTTAAAAGTTTTAAGAGTGATTTTATTTAAAAAATCTCATTTTAGTGAATGTGTCGCATTTTTGTGGTGTAAGGGGGGGGGGACAGTTCTATTTTGGGCTGGGTCTATTGAACTGAGAGGGAACCCTTACTTTATGAAAATTTGTTAGTTAGTTAGATGGAATTTAACGACACACCAACACAAATGTGTAATATAGTGTCAAGCAAAGGTTAAATACGGTGCAAGTCCTTCCCTTTAGTCGGCTCTTACGACAGGCGGGAAATACCGTGGGCATATTCTACAACCCCCAGCCCACAGGGGGCTACTTTATGAGAAAGCTAGTGGTGTGTTAATGCAGGATGACACAGATGCAAAATGGTACTTTTATGGAAAGTTGTGAGCAAGTTGAACTTATCATTTAAGAGTTGTCATTATTTAGTAAATGTTTCAGGGCAGGGATATAAGGAAGGGGTAAATGGGGGGTGTACTTTCTAGTGAGACTTATTTTATGGAACGGCCTTGGCCTAGGTTTTTTTAAAACTGTGACTGAACAGGGTGCATTCCATGTAAAAAACTACATCAAAGGTACTCTGATGATTCAGTTTTCTCATGCTTCTAATAGATCTAGGAGCAATGCTTGATCTATTACTAAATTTTAAGTGAGTGCATTTTCCTCCCCCACGAAAAAATAATCTATGTTGTCAACAGAGACCGTAAGTGTACGCCGAAGATCTTCGGGGTGTAGTGCATTAAATGCACCATGGCTGATTAAACTTGTGCTGTACATGCATGGCTGCTGTGGGACCTAGGATTATACACATTATAACTGGACCTATGCACCAACAGTTGCTTCGCTGCTTGACTGACCTTGGCATACTTTTAGGAGACCTTTTTATGTATAACGAGGATACAAAGCATCTACACAAACCTGTGTTATACTTTTCTAGACCTGTAGGCCTATCACATTTCGTCTTGTTTGTTGGGCTATATTTTTAGTGACTTCCCTACGGTCTTACAGCCCATTGGTCCTACAGTTAACAGTAAAAATGACAACCCATTAGTCGTACAGTCCATTGGTCCTACAGTACATCACAATGACTGTAGGACCAATGGGCCAGGGGCGTAGCCAGGTTTTTGGTATGGGGGGCGAAGTCGACTCATCGTCCCCATTTTTGACCGCAGCCCCGGGGAAGGGGTATAAGGGGAGGGGTGCCCCCTCCCCTTCTGAAACTTTTTGTTGTCTCGAAGGCTTAAATGCAAAATGGTGCTTCTTTTTATACTAGATCCCAGTGTTTTCCACAGGGGTTTTTAGAGTGGCTCAGGCCGAGGTGACGCCAGGATTTCCCCGAAGGGGGCCAGATTCCCCAACGGGGAGACCAGAAACCCGTCGAGGGGTTGGTGAGGGGGGATTTGAAGAAAACCTGTGTGCTATACCATGCCATTGGATATACTGCATAAAATTTAGATATACTAGAGGAACATAGATTTACCTTTTTTATCCGTAATCTAAACTGTGATTGCAAAGCGCGGGGAGCGCGCGAAAATTTTTGGGTAAGCCTACACAACAGAGAATCTGTACTTGTTTAAAACTTGTATAGGTCAATTGTTCGGGCAGGTAGGCCCTCTCAGACATGAGCTTACATTTTACTTCCCTCCTCGGGTCACTAGCCGTACCTCACGGCAGACATAAGAGAACAGTCATCAACTAGTTCTCCGGAAATTAGACGACATTGTACTATATTTAGCCATAGGTAACGGAACCGAAGAAGAGTGGGCAAAGCGTACCAAAAATTGTGGGATTTATCTCAGAAATGATCCTTTTGAAATCCAAAATAAGTAAACCAATCATGGGTGGCCACAGAATTTTCCCGAACGGGGGCCGGGCCATGCCAGCGACCCAAGTTCCGACAACCCACTATGTCGAGGGGGTGCAAGGTGAGAAAGGGATTTGAAGGAGCCTAACTATCCCATGCCATTGCAGGACATATTTTGCATAATATCACTTAACACTTCAAGAGCCAAGTTGCGCACTGATATCGTTCTTTTGAATCTGAATCGTGAAACTGCAAAAAACGTAAGTGATTATTGAGAACAAAAAGAAAGAAAGAAAACTCTAGGGGTTGAAGATCGTATCGGGGATAACATACATTGTATCGAAACCACCTGGACTCGCTCACCAACTGACCGTGCAGCATGACACACATTAGAGCATGGCAACTAGGCATTGTGATATGGGATGAAATTAACTACCTCTACATAAGCTGTGTACTCTGCCTACATGTTATTTGGTAAGGTGGAGAGGACTTGTGCTATCTAGCTATGTGGAATGGAGATATTGAAGAAAATGGATTTGACCCCACAGTGCAGGTAAACCGGTGGGGCGACTGTCGCCTTCAGGGACTGCATGCTTTATCGTAACGACTAAGACTCCCCCGACAAAACTGTAAAAATTCCCCGACGGGGGGGGGGCATGGCCCACCTGCTCACTGTCCCCACCTGGCGCCACCCCTGGAAGGGCGGCCCGCCCTCCGAGTGAAAATGACATTGACAACCAATACAATTTCGGGATTTAATTATTTTGTTTCAAAATCAGGATTAGGGTTCGAAAAAAGGGCTAGGGTTCAGTCCCCAAGGCATGATCAGTTGAAAAAAGGAGAAAAAATCCGGAACACTGTTTCCAGACGAGATGACATCATTAATATCCAAGGTTTTGATTGACTTTTCGGGGGCTTATTGCCAATGCGTCCTGCATAAAATAAACATTCCGTCCGTTCTGCTGCAGATTCCACCGTCATTACTCATCCCCGAGACTTAGATTCCTCCCCCTCCCACTCGGCCAACTTCCCATCCCTCCCTCTCGCCGTTTTTTTTTTTTTTTTGCTTCCTTATTTTTTCAACATCGCCCATTGCGTCCCCAAAATTTCTGTGGGGGGCACTCTGCCCCCTGCCCCGCTCTGGCTACGCCATTGCAATGGGCTGTAGGAGTTTATGGCAGCAGGGACTGCGAAGACGGGGGAGGGGGCTCCTGGGGCTTTAGCCCCACAATTTTTCTGCCGTGGGCATTTTGGTCCACCTTAAACTGGGATGATAGGCTTTGATTTTCTTGAACATATTGGGCCGCTTCGATGATTAAGCCCCTTCAGAATCGGCTCCGCTGTCCCTGGACCGTCCAAAAATCTGCAATACACACGATTGTAGGCCAAAACTAGACACACTTAATTTATTCATTCCTTCCTCCAAATTATTTATAACAACATCAGGTGGCCTAACTTAGTGTTAAGGTTACCCCTTTTCTGGTCTGTTCGTGCTTCCAAGTGCAGCACAACCTGGCATTGGAATGTTGGAAACCACATGGAAACCAAGCATGTATATCTTACGTAGGATGCGTACGTCCGGCCGTACGTATGTACAGCTGCATAACTTCTCGAACGAACATGATTTTGCCAGCTCGTACTTTTGCTCCAAAATGGTTCCCCTACTTTTTGTCCAATCAGAATGCGTATCTGAGAACAATGGTTGGCCAGTCTCTCCTACTAGAGGGTCTGTACTAAGAATAGAGCAACAGCGCCACCACTCGTTTTCAAAACGACGTACACTCCCATATCAACACATGTCACCTAAAGAACCTTTAATGAAGTACTGGAGTCTCATTGCAGGTGACCAACATCTATCCCGTCTGTTTCCCGATTATCCCATTATTGCCTATAAAAGGGCATACCAAACCTGTTTTTTTCTTGAAGTGGCTGGTTGCGGTTTTTTTTTAAAAAATCCTATTTTTGAGGTTTTAAGCTTTTATTTTTTAATAATTGTGTGTTGTAATGGTGATTCAATGTGCCAAAACAGACCAGGAGTCGGATGAAACAGAGGAAGGTTGTGTAAAAGGCCACTGCTGATGAAATTCCGCCGTATAGAACAAGAGAACAGAAACCGGTCTAGTTGGTGTTGATGAAACCACCCAAATATCAATTTGAGAACGACTCATATTCCTCCAAAAAGAGTGGAATTTTAAGCTTCTGCTTATATTATGTTATAACATAACCGGGTATTATATCCTAAAAAATTCAACACTTAAACCGACTTGGTAACGTCAGATAGTGAACCGCCTAACTCCCACTTCACATCTTCAGCAATAAAATGGCACTAGAATGGGCTAGAATAGTGCTAGCTGCAAGGCTAATAGTATTTTGCTAAATTTATTGTTATATAGAATATATTGTTATAAGTGGGCTAAGAGAAATGTTGGTATGTTGAAAAGTAGCATATTTGAGTAGGGTTGAAAACTGTTGCTCTTGTGAAATATTCAAGATGTGGAAAAGTTGGGGATGTACTTGTGAAGTATTCAACTCGGATTGAACGATACGTTCATATTATTCCTTATTGAAGAAATAAGCGGACAGCTGATATATTTGTGAATTTTTACGAATTAGATCAAGAACCTTTTAATATTATGGGTAATTTTAATACTATTTTAGGATATTATCTTTGGCAATGTCCAAATAGGTTTTTGGCCATATAATGACGGGTCGGGTACGGGTGCTGCGGTAAAGCAGACTGGCAGTGGATCAGAAGAAAAGACCAAGCCTTGTGGGGTCGTGAGAAACAAATAGCAGGGCAGTGGTGGTATATAGAACTGTCCGTCAGTTACTGTCAAATAATAGTATGAACATTGCTTTGAACTACTTATAAAGGTTTTTTCATGTATTGAACTAAAGGAAAGTGATATTGAACACTCTGAGCACACGAACAAAAATGTTCTGTAAAGGAGGAAACATAACTGGAGTGAAAACATTGGTATGGAGGAGTCGTGTATATATGTAAATATAATTGGAATGTTTTATTGTTGGACTAACAAAGAGAATATTTATTGGAGAGGGATTATGTGTGCCTCATCCATTTTTCGTATCGCCAGAAACGAAAAGAAAAGATCCTTGTGACATAAGGGAGGGAATTTGTCTGAGGCTCTCGTCCTTCGAAAAGTCTTTGTATTTGACAGGCTGCTTTAATGACGGTACCTTTGACAAAGCTTTCAATTGATTATATGTTTAAGAAATTCTCATTATATATTGTACCGTGTCATGCTACAGCCGAATACTGGCACTGGTGAAGGCCCTCCCACTGTTAGTAGGGTACTCCTTTTTGTGTAAATTTTGTTGATATTAGCATGTAATTAAATTTAATCATAGGCTCTTTTATTTAATTTTAGCATGCTGGGGCACCGAGTGAGAAATAATACTAAAGACCTTAAAAGTATAAGCTTCAGCTGTGTTCAGTGTATCATGCGTGACGAAGAAGAGTCTTTCTTCAGTACTTGTTACCTGCATAAAATTTTGTCTGCAGCGACTGAGGTCCAATTAAAGAAATCTCCATACCGATTTGCCAGGTTTTTTATGGAGGGCGATCGGGGCAAAAAAGACAGCAAATTTTAAAATGTTTTTATTATTAAATAAATTAAATTAATATGAAAAAACAGGATATTTGAAAAAGTGAGAAAACTAAAATTTACAAAACCAAACATTAAAGATAGAAATAATAGAAAATAAGAATGATCGAATAAAAAAAAATATTGGTTGCAAAGTCAAAATTCAAAGAAAGCAAATATGAAAATGAAAAACATGTACTTACAAAGATAAACTTAGAAAGAAAGTTTAACTTGAAAAAGAAATCTCATAGATTCTACAGTAAATGTTGAACTTTCATTTCAAACCAAAAATACCTCTAAATGGACGCGCCCGTACATGACACGGATTCGCGCTATGTAACTTAGGTTATATTATTACCAACGTGGGATGATCCCACCATTCTACGGAGAAATCGTCGACGAGCGAGCTAGCTATGTTACTTAAATTGAAAATAGGATCGATGGACATAGTCCATTTATGGACAGGGTGTTCGAAAATAGATACTGTGTAATGGTCCTTTCTTGAAGTACGCCCTCACTACTTTGATTTTCTCCACTCCACATTATCGGTGGATAATGGTAAGGAGAAATCGTATCTTGATTTCTCCTTTCCACATTTACCGAAGAGAGGGGTGGGAAAACTGGCATGTCAGATTTCACACCACTGCGATGTTCTCGGCTTCCGTAGAGGTCGGAGCTGTAGGCCTAACATATGTTTTAAGGTTTATTCTTTACCAGAAAGGAGTAAGGATGACACTTGTTAGCTAATTAAAAGTGTAAACCTGTCTGGCAGTCGTTTAGACCAAAGATCGCACGTTACGATCAGCCAGACTTTGTGTTTCGTCACTGTGGGTAGTGTATAAGTGGCGAGGAAAGGACAGGTGTTTACAAAGAGAGAAGAGAAGTGACATGTAAGAGAATACTGACTGATGCTGTTAGAGGGATTTGCCAGAGGCAAAAATCAATGTCATCAAAAAATGCAGAGAATTTTCCCTTCAAGTAGGGGAAAACCGCATCTCAATAGCATGTAGCATTTGGAAGATACTAATTTTCAAAGAAATGCAATTTTTTCTCAAGATAAAGTGCAGTATGGGAAATCTGTGGTGTCGTCGCGGCACATTAATTTGACAAAGCATTGGATTTCTTTATGATATTGACAGTCTTGTGGGAATATTTAGCAATTTTGTTTTGTTATGCCGTACATAATGTGAAGATTTATGCTAAACCTACATAACAAGACATTCAAACACTCTAACAGTATCAAATTTCAAGGACAACAGGACATTCACATATGAAGGAAAACAAAAGAAATCTGAGGTAATGTGCCCACTTTACATAACATTCTGTAACCTTGATAAGAACTGGAGGTATTTTTTGACATTAATAAGTAGTCTTTAATATTAAATATCTCGAGTTAGGAAAAGAGTATTGCTACGGGATTTAGAGGGTATGAACTGAAATTTCTTTCTCTTTCACTCGGGACCTTTGTGAAAAGCCACTGGAAAATGCCTTTTATTGCTTAGGTAGGGTTGGTTGGTTTTCTCTCGTAGACTAAGAAAAACTGTTTCTCGATGGGTTAATAACCTTTTGTCACATACATACTTTATAAGAAGGGAGTGCAGCCAATGCAGGTGCAGGAGTAATACACGCAGGCCAGGCGGGAGGTGGGCTTCTGGGCTTGTTAGGTTTCGGAAGGTTGATTTATTTCGGGGTTGATTGTGTGAGTGCGACATCTCGGCACAGTGCAGGTCTTACGCAGTTTAGGTGATCAGTTAGGCTACTTTGGGATAAGGTTGTAAATTTACTTGTATTTCATTGTAAATAGCTAAATCTCTTATAAATATTTTCCGAACATTATCCCAGGAAACTCCACACTTGTAGTTGTCAATTTCTTTCGACTTTTATTAAGCCTTTTGGAGTCCGGTAGTATCCTATTTTTACAGCCCAAATCTCGATCTTCCTCGCCCTTGTTCCTCTGTACGTTTCAAGTGAAGGAGGAAGATCCACATCACACCACTTTAGCCAAACAAGGTACTCAATGAAGGGGGAGGGGTTGCAAAATAGCTTCCAGGGAAGGGAAAAATTTTTCAGGGGGGGGGGGAATATACTACAAAAGCAGTGGTAATGTTTTTTATCTCAAGTGACAAAATTGTTTCCTCGAGGTGATATAAAGTAGGCCTACGGAATGATCCTGTGAGTATGAAGGTCAACTTTGAGTAAAAATGACAACTTAATAGGCCCTTCAAAAGACAAGGAGTTTGCTAACCTTCCTGAGGGTAAGTGGAAACTCAGTAGTGTCAGTGAACTTAAGGATGAACGCCAAACAAACCAAGCAAACGCACCCAGTATTCTTCAAGTCAAATTTCACTGGGATTGGACCAGAGGCTTTGATCGTCTTGGGAGTATAAACTGCATGTGCCTTTTTTTACTAGGCCTATTATAGGCCAATTTCAGGTGCAGTCCGGGTGGGATTTGATGTCTGAAAGGGGGGAGGGCAAACTCAGATTGACAGTCACACGATGGTCTTATAACGAGACGGGTTCTCCCTTACGAGTCGGGGGTCCAGGGGGAAGCCCCGGAAGCTCTGGGGTATTTACGAAATTGTAGGCATTAAAATGACGCATTTTAGCTTTATAAGGTGGCACTTAACAGACCACAAAAATCACAATTTAACTTTTTTCAATTATGCATCTTACTCTGTATGATTAACCAGTCGACCGGGATCGATAATGCAAATTGCTTGAGGATGGAGGGAGAATGGATTATTTTGAATGTTTCCCGGGCTTTGCAACAATAGCATAGTTTTGAGAATGTGAGATCTAGAATTCAGAGTGGGTGCGAGGAAAGCCGGCTGAAAACACCCCGCTTTTTCAGACTTTTTTAGCGATATGAGTAATAGTAAAGCTTAGAAGAGTATCCTCAAGGAGAGGGCCCTCTTTCCACCCCCTTTGCTTAGCGCCAAACCCTTGTTACGGTATGAAATGGCACTTCACATGTCTTACAACGTGCATCTAAGAAAGCTCGAAAGGGTCGGTAAGCTTACACAAATCGATGGTGATAAAAATTTTGCTTTCAAATTTTCTGGGGGAGAGTAGTAGTAGTATTAAGATGAAATTTAACGACACACCAACACAAATGTGTTATATAGTGTCAAGTAAAGTTTAAATACGGTGCAAGTCCTCCCCTTTAGTCGTCTCTTACGACAGGCGGGAAATACCGTAGGCATATTCTACAACCCCCAGCCCACAGGGGGCTCTGGGGGAGAGGGAACTTCCCCCTCCCCTGCGTACAATCATGATAGCATTGGTGGTTTCAATAGTAATAGAAGACTTCGTACGAAGCTACGACAAGCAAGACACCCAACAGGAAGTTACCCCGAATCCCGAAAGAATATTTAAAACGGATGCGCGCGAAGCGCACTTAAGAAAACAGCGTTGAGAAAGCGTTTGAGACATTTGATTGTAGACTATAGTTTTTCTTTAGTTTTCAATGCAGTATTTTTCATTGCATGAAAATGTTCCCACTTTCCCCAGGTGCCTCTTCTTTCCGTAGAACAGGATATAGGAACCTATGTCCTGCTCTATGTTTCTTTCTTTCATACTTCACTTTTGTCGATGGTCTGCGACAAGCCGAACTCAAGTTTTTTATTGTGTTAAAAACAAGGTAGGGTCGATTTTGAAGGTTGTAGAAAATGCGATACTTTGAAAAATCAATGAAATGTTTAATGGGTAGCTTTTACATGGGAATGGCCAACTTGAAGGTTATCGGCAGTTAAAGTGCCAGGGAAGTAATTTTCATTGGTGGATGCATCTTATGAAGTTCGGGCGGCAAAGCCTTTAACAAGGCGTGAAACCAGAGGATGGGAACTGAGGATCCTCCTTATATTCGACGGCTTTTGCGCAGGCCATTGTAGACCATTTCTTGAGAAAACCCTGCTTCGCTCGGGTGTAATTTGAAAGGCTAACGAAATTACTTTTCTTATGATGATCGCAAATTTAAGATAGTAACCGTCAGTCAATTTGCTGAGGATGGTGGTAGCTGGTGGAGAAACTGAACTGCGAGGGGAGTAGCGAGGGGTTTTGAAATAGTAATTTACTCCAGCTGTCTTACACAAAGTAATGACGAGGCAATTCCACCAAAGTTTTCCTACGCACAGAAATACAGCAGTACTAATGAGACATCGATTTATATAAGGCCCATTCGAAGCACACCGAAACTTTTTTCGAGAATTGCGACTCTCCATACATGGGTAGGGTTTGGGACTGTTTGCAAAGAGCATGACGCATTTAATGTCGTTCATTAGTACTTTCAGTGGCCTTTATTTCAGAGTTTCATGTAACAACAGTGTGGTGCGTTTGAAAAAAAATGATATTTTACGGTGCCAGACAAAATTTTCAGTTGTAGGCTCGAGTCAGGGGGCAGAGAAAAATCTTTCTTGCAATATGATTGTTTTTGATTCTCATATTTTCCTTCATTTCAACATGGCAAAATTTAATCATATTAGGCCATTGAAAATTCTCTTATAATGTCTCTGGTCTCGCTTCCTTTCGCTCATTTTTTACTTTTATTTTTTAAGCTCTGCAAAAAAAAAAATGGGGGCAAGTGCCCTCCCTTTCTCCCCCGAAATCCCGCCTATGGGTGCAATATATAGACTTGTAAGTTGTGCCAAATCCTCCCGTTCTTTTAGCCCCTCCCCATGAAATCTATTCTTTCCGTCTAGGTAGGGACAAGTTAAGCTTGATAATTGGTAAAGGGGTAAGTTAATAAGCTCAGTTTATTTTCTCGTACCCAATTGGTGGTAAAGGTTATCTCAAATGTGAATCACTCTCGCACTGCCGTATACATCCCAGTGGCCAAAGTGACATTACATTGTTACTATTTCAGTGTTCGACCCACATATGGAAGAAAATCACATGATCTTGGGTGTTATGACTACAGCCACAGTGCAGCTTGTCATCGTGGCACCCACCGTGACAGGAAAATCAGCAGGTGATAAACAGCAGCGTTGCAGGTTAACACGTCAATCTACAGTGACCTCCCTTCAGTGAATGTGACATACCCGTCAGGAAGTGTGTTCACGATATGAAGGTTATTTTGGCATTCACAAACTTATTTTGGCACTCAAAAACTTATTTTGGCATGCACGAAGTTATTTTCGCATGAACGTTACTTATTTTGACTGGAACGAAGTAATTTTGGGGTAGGTTTGCCTCTATGAAACTTCAAAAGAAGTTTCTTTGTCTTAAAATTTGACATTTCTTGTAAATTTAATAATTTACAAGAATTTGACATTCTTGAAAAGTATGAATCTTTACGTTAACAGATGGTAAAATTTAAGAGAAGTTTGTTATTCTATTTCTGGATTACATGTTTTTTTTCGGTACGCTACATTGGATAAAGCACTTTTCTTCAAACATTTTTATTTTTTGGTTTAAATTGAAAATTACCACATTTACGCCATATATAAGATGAAGTTGCTTTCTGATAAAACTCCTTTTCCAATAACTGTTTTGTGCGAACATGGTTTTAAATTTTGGTACAACTTTCTTTTTAACTTTGTCTTTCCTACTAAAAAAATTTTATTTTATTTCTTGATTTTATCTTATTTTGTTTTGTTTTATTTGATTTATTATATTTGATTTCATTTCATCTCATTTTATTTTATTTTAGTCATGTTTTCTATAAAAAATTCTACATTTTAATAACAGAAAACAATTTGAAATTTGTTTATGCAGTTTAAAGTGTGTGTCGACTTATTACGCGCACATAACGGGGAAAGCAATGGGTGCGTTCGTTTTTTTAAGAGCGCGGTAGAAAACGTTACGTAATTTAGATTTATGCACAGAGAAATGTATTCTGCGCGTATAGAACGCGTATTAAATGTGCACGCACGTTGACCTCTTCAAACAATGGAATTTTCTGTAGCGCGTTTTTAGTTTTGTACGCAGATCACCGATTAGAAAGGCACACATGTCAAATTCGCACTTCCTCCCCGATATTAGCTGCTCCCTGAGGAGTCACTGAGCCTAACAGTGTAGGTATAGGAGTTTGGAATCTATGCATATAATATCTTTGTAGGACCTATATCAGGGCGCCCTCTGTTGATTTTCGCTTGGCTGGGTAGCCCCATTGACTCTTCAAGAAGACGCAAATATTGGGGCGGAAGTGTGAATTTTACATGGGCGCCGCTCTATTCGGCGATCTGCGTACAGAAAAAGAACGTGTTACAGAAAATTCCATTGTTAAAAGAGGTAAGCGTGCGAGCACTCTTACACCGCGTTCTATGCGAGCAGAATACATTTCTCTGTGTATTATCCGGAATAGTTTACGCACACTTCTGCGTGCTAGGGGAAACAAAAAGTGCTAGTTGATTTCCCTTTGTGATCGCGTAAGAACTTAAACGCGCATATGACAGTGCATTACTTAAAGTGGGCATGACACGGCCAACATAACTTTTGTGTATTGCAAGATTGGGTGCAGTAATGTAAAAGTATCATCTCACACACAATTAAAACCGGCGCAGTTCGGCATAAATAGAATTTGAAGAAAAACGTCCAGAAATCCAATTTCGAAAAATGCAGCAACAGGTCATCTGACTTTTTTGACGCAATTGGCGGCACCCCGCACTGCGCTATGTAAGGACGCGTATCTAGATATGAAAATAATGCAACGCTTTGGGAAAGTTTCATATCTTAGAAACTTCATGAAAAGGATTACATCACAATACCCGCCCAACATACAGACCGCAAAGCGCGGAACATGTTGGGGGCTTCGAAGCATATCGTTGGCCATTATGTTCGCGTGCATATGCGCCCGTGTTTTAGCTTCCCTGCATATAATAAACAGCTTTGTTTTTGTGCAAAAAGAACGCAGTCCGGGCGCGCTGTACAGAACAGCTATGAACATGTATAGACAGTCCATAACAAGCGCGCCTTTACTCAGTGAGCTGTTCAGTAACGTTGCTATTGTGAATGATAAGCAGTCACCGCGCAACGACGCATAATTCACGATGTGGTCACTGGTCAAGCGCGCTGCTGTATAGCATCGTAGCACAGGTGTTTGCAATGATGTACCTGCTAGCACGCTTCAGCATGCATATGATTCGATGTGTAGAACGATGGGTGAGCTGCCTGGTACAGTGTTACTAACCGTGCCCACTGAACTATATGCTAGGAAGGATCATTCCACAATGATGTTTTGAAGCCATTATGGAGGGTCACGTGATGTAGGTTAGCTTACTCAAGTCGCCACCGCCGTAGAAACGCGTACCTAGAAGTAGTCTTCAGACTCTTGGACGCTAATTTGCCGCCTACCACGCGTTAGCATGCACGCCATTGCGCCGAGGTAAAGTTGCCTTAGCAACTTCCTGAAAAGGCATACATCACAATAGTCGTATAACATACAGAGCACCAAACGCTCACCGTGTACGAAGCTTTGAGGCACATCATTGGCCAAAATGTGCACGCGTGTTACTTTCCCTTCGTGCGCCGTTTTGTCAAGAATACGCGTTCGACGCGTTGTACAGATTATCTGTGCACAGGTATGGACAGTCAGTAACAAGCGCGCCTACTCTGTGTACTGTTCAGTGACGGTGCTACCGCGAATGTTACGCAGTCATCGCGTCTCGACGCACCATACGAAATGCGGTCACACGCGCTGTCCTTCAAATAGGCAGGACCACTCTTAAAAACAAGGAAAGTTTGTCAAAAAACAACAATCTTTTGATCACACATTCATAAACACCTTTATTGATTTCCTGCACTCTGATTGGCTGAAAACCATTCGAGACCAGTCTCGAATCGCGATTCGAGACTGGCCTTTGCCAGTTAAGAGAATTACTTTTTCAAGGTGAATTGAATGTCACTGTTACTACTGCACTGTGTACTATGCTTTGTCCATGATGTGTTACCATAGCAACATAAACCATAACATCTGAGTAAGAAAACCAGTTACTGTAAACTACTGTAGTATTACACTGTTAAGCCTAGCACCCCTGTAGCTATAACCATTCCATACCATAATGCTCATTTCATCCCATAAATTAATGCTTGCAAAACCATATTCATCTTCTTGGATACTGGCAGTGGTATAAGGCTAAAAGAGCGTATAACCTTACAGTATATGCCAAGGGTACATTTTATGAACGGTCTGCCTGTTACAAATATTCCTCTGCTAATTTTCCTAAGTTGGATGCATGGTAAAGAAAAGTGAATTTGGTCTCTGTGCTGCTAATGCCAGCATGGGGCCTGTGTTATTAACTATGACATGCAAAGCCAATGGTAAACAGGTTTTACTGACAGTGTCACTGACAGGTTTTTACGTTTGAACCAATTCCGCTAACATTAACAAATAACAGGCATAACAGGCCAGCACGGTCTTCATTTCTAGTTCTACGCCAAGCTGGGCTTCTTTTGAACTAATGTTGTAAATAGTTTAAGCTAAGCCTAACGTTAGGCCTGCGTAATCTATATTAAAAACTTGAACACATTTTCAAAGTTACCAACACTATAATCCTCTTCCAAAGAGGCTAAAGACACCTTAAATCACCGTCATACTTATGGATCTTGAAAGCAATTAGTGCGTTAACTACTTACAGTCAAATGTCCGCATACATGTCTTTGAAGGCTGCACTGCACACAGTATATTGCAGTACACCGTAACTGCACAGCACTGTGTAGTGTGAAACTTTCGTGGTGTAGAACTTCACTGTAAACAATAGCCAGCTAGAAGTTAGTTTCCTTGTTTTAATGCTCAGCCTCATCTCTACAACGATGTATGATAATTCAGAGGTAAACGATTTTGCGTTAAATAAATCCAATTAAATTTCGTTCGATGAATTGAGATTCCAATCAATATGTTAAGTGAAAATATTTGCGTGGTTGTCCACTTTCTTTTGGCTTGAAGTTGTTCGCTACTATTGCAAGAAACTAAACATGACGTCATAATAGAGTCCTAAATTACCTAGGAGAATTAAAATTTGATCTGTAAAATTTTGTGGAAAATTCAATGTTTTTGTAGATTCCCAACATTTTAATGTTGAGTGTTTATGAATGGGGATAAAAGCAGGGTGCCCGGTCTTAAATGTGATTCGAGACCTCCGATGACGTCCTTACAGAGGCAGCGGACCTCGACTGTCGCCTCGGTCCGCTCAGCCTCTATGATGACGTCATCGTCGGTCTCAAATCACATTTAAGACCGGGCACCCTCGCATTTATCCCCTAAATAATATATCATTGTGTACATATGTTCTACTAAGTAATTACAACAAAAGCACTAGAGACGTAATGAGTAATAAACGATTGCTTTAGCGTGTACATCAATGATTCTGCGTTTCATTATTTTCACTTGTAGCTGCGCGTTTCTAGGGCAATGGAATCGACTTGAGTAAGCTAACCTACATCACGTGACCCTCCAGGTCGGCTTCATATATATATATATATATATATATATACCGCTTATGACTTCATTTTTCTTTCTGTCCATTTCTTCTGTTCTTCTCTTGTTCACGAAGATACGCCAGTACTTGGGACTGATTGAACTTCATGATCGAAAGAGTTTGTACATCTTTCGACCTATATATATATATATATATATATAAATATATATATATATATATATATATATATATATATATATATATATATATATATATATATATATATATATAACGCTAATTCCCACCTTAAGGGGAAATTTTTATATCTGCTTGTAATAGGGCGAAAAAAAGATAATAAAATACATAAGAAATAAATTCGCCCTAACGTCTAAACATATAATTAACGTTATTTCAATGGCCAGCCATCCGTTCGTATTAACAGCTAGGTGTCCGTAAATTTGACAACTTTGAAGTAATGGCATCTAGTTTGTAAATCTAAGAGGGCGCCCTTGTCAGTTTACGTATTCCTATAGAAAAAGTGTGTGGAAACGTTAAGGCGAAACTTATATTTCACCCGAAAATTTTTTTCCCCTTAAGGTCGACTTTTCAACAACAACTTTCCCCCTAAGTGCCGAATTAGAGAAATATATACACATATATACACATATATATATATATACCCATATATATATATATATATATATATATATATATATATATATACACATATATATATATATAAACTTTGACGTTACTCTTTCAAAAATCTGTATTTGTAACTGACTGGAGCACTTCAAAGCTTCAAACACAACGTTATGAGACAATTGCTCGTTTTAATGGAACATGTAATTTTTCAGGGTGTTTCTTTTAATGCAGCGATACGTGAATGCAGATAGTCGGTGATGTTTTACACCTAACAGCAATCAAAGCGTATTATACACAAATTTTAATTTTTCAATTCTTACTGAATTGCACTTATTTACCGTGACGTGAAGTTGAAGTATTTGGAGCGACTTAATTCCTCAAATCCTTATGCCGAGGTTCGACGAGTAATGATGTGCTGGGTTTCGGCAAATTCCTCCCCCCCCCCTTGATTTTAAGTACACTTCCAGAAATAAAAAGCAAATTCCAAATCCGAGATCGAATGATCCAGATCGCTGACTGGTGTTCAACTGGCAGGCCCTAACAAAGGAAAGATGGTCGTCAAACCTCAAATGGAACTTGGTTCTGGTCACTGTTGTGTGGGTTACTACATTTGGTGCAATAAATGGTCCGAGATATACTACATTACATTAATCGCAGCAACAAGGCTCAAGCTTTATCTTAGAACTGCCAATGCCAAACTCGTGAAAGAAATCTAATTGATCACTCCTGTCACACGTGGGCTTACGTCATCATGTGTGGCCCTCCTCATTTGTGGGAATTTCTGTAGGCTGCTGCCGACCTAAGTTCGTCGGGTGGTCATCTTCGTTCGTTCCGGGAGGGGGTGGTTGGGCTTGGAAAAGGTGACACTGGTCAATTTCTTTGGTAGACTCATGGAATAGGATTTCAACATCATCATGTTAATTTGCATGACAGTCATACTAAATGCTCCTTGATGTAAACATTTTCATTTCTTTTCCTCCGTCGTTTTCTTTTTCATTTCTTTCTCGCCCTTCTTTTTCCTTTCTTCCTATTTTTATTTTCTTTTCTCAAGGGCCCGTTACACTCTAAAAAACGTGTTTAGGATTTAAACACAATTTTTGCCCCCACTTTGGAAACATGTTTAATTCCTAAACATTACGTGTTTAATTCCTAAACATTACGTGTTTAATTCCTAAACATTATGTGTTTAATTCCTAAACGTGTTTAGGGTGTAAACGTGTTTCAAAGTGGGGGCAAAATGTGTTTAGAAAAGTGTTTAAGTCCTAAACACTGTTTTTACAGTGTAGATGTATAGCATCGACATTAAACAGTAACATCGTAAATATATTTTGGTTTTGCCCCTTTCTTCGTTGTAGACACAGAAAGAGAAGAAAGAAAACTAGACATTCATTCATCATGAGAGAAGAGTTAAACAGTGCGGTATTGATATCAAGTATCTGATGTATATCCATGCAGGGAGGTCTTAACACCTCCCTGATCCATGCATAACTTGAAAACATAACGTCTGAATAAAACAGGGAAACTAAGTGTAATCTCCCTCCCCCATTGAGTAGAACCCGTGGTTTGGGGTTTCAGTGAGTTATTACACTCGTTAGCAACTTCCAATAACCTGGTATAATGACACGTTCTGTTGTGGATGGGGCGATTCTGTTAATACATGTCAAGTTCGTTTCAAAACTGTAAAAAGTAGTTGAAAATTGTCGAAATGACTTGGTTTTATTATTGTTGAAACCTGCAGATAATCTTACAAACCTGTTAATACTTATTAATAATTACCTCTTTATCAGGTATCTATTCAAACCCCCTGACACCCAGATCTCGACAGATGTTTGATCATGGGAATTCTACCTTGTGGGGGCGCCCCTCAGCTACTCCATGAAATTTAACATACAATTATTCATTCAATTCCCCCACCACTGCAAGACCAAATAAGTAAAATGGCACATCATATAACTATACCCAGCGCAGTTTTTTATCGACACTTAATTCTATTTGAAGGGAAAAGGTGGAAGACCGACTTTAATAAAATATGGGGTAAGCCCTTTCAAACACACGCATTCTTTACTTAACTGTCTTTATTCTAGTCAACTTGAGACCTGTCAAGTGTCAGTGCCTAGTATGTGCCTAGTATAAGTGTAATCATACAATTATCAATTGCACAAAATAAATATCCAAATATGCAACAATTGTTAGCCTGCGTGACCGTCATTTAATAAGGCTTTGTTTTCATGTCAGTGAATCTGATGCTGCATTCGTATCCAGAGAAACCATCTCTAGCCCAGTGTATATTTGTGCCGCGGGTAGATCCGTCGTAGTCGCCGCTGAGGTTAGTATGAGAACCAAGCACAGACACTCTCTCTGCACAGGTGTAGTCGTTCCATCCGTCGTTGTCTCTGTCAAATGTACTGAATGGTCTATTCCTGTGAAAGTTCATCGCATCATAACCTTGGAAAGACAAACACAATGACATGTCATGAATGTTCATCAAGATGTGTTTTCATATGAAAAGCAAATTTTTGCTATAAATGCAAATTTAAAAAAAAAACATTCAAATTTTTATGATCAGTTTTTCTATTAGTTTGAGTATGATGTTACTCAGTTGAATTTACAAAAGACTGCTGCATAATAATTCTTTATTGTCTCAGTATTAATCAATACGCTGGTTCCTTCTTGCTTACATGTAAATGATTTAACGTCATGTCAACTTCTGGTGACTTCTAATAAGTGCATGATAAAGTTAAGGTAATTCAGTCCACATTTTAACCGAATGTGAGTTACGGAAAATGTTTGTGTAACAATGAATGCAGATTGTATGGTATTTTTTATGTTAATGTTATTGGTCCTATTTCTTCCTGTTGTTGTACGTAGGGTAACATTATATCTCACAATTACTTTTGGCCTTGGACAACGTTGTCAGGTGGATATGGATTTAACCACACAGGCAACATCGACAACGAAAGGGGATAAAATGGGAGAAAAATGGCACACGGAAGGAATGTTATTGGATGTATTTACAAAACAGGCTAAAACTTCATGGAGAGTGTAAATATAAACACTGATTTGCTTTGTTAGGTGTGAATTCAAAACGAATTGTGTAGTTAGGTGGTGAGTAATTAACGATGTGTACTTCTTATCTTTCTTTGAGTTTAAACAAATACTTATTTTAAGGGGAGCAGAATACCTGAATGTTTAAGTGCAATTTTTCTTATTTTTTCAGCAAGCTCAAAGTCAAGTTTAGTTTGTTAGTTGCTCAGGATGCATCACGTGGTTTTATATCCCTTTGATACCGTGAGTATCTTACGTTATTTATAGTTGACGCAGTGATGGAGGATAACGTGTCCTAAATATTGAGCAAAAGCCAAAAACAAAAGCAGGGACTTTATATCACAGGTTCTACAAGTATTCACCGTGCGGTTTGCTAATATTGATATCTGTACATTAAAGGCAATAGGCAGTCACCCCTATCAGAGTTAGTATGCCCCGTCACTCTAGTTCATGAATGGTCTATTTTGGTCATGTGAAAATGTTTTTCTTAGTGACTTGTAAAATTCAAGGAGAATTTCTCCTTGCTTTACCTATTGTTGGTAATAGTTATGTTCAAAACGTCTTCAGAGGTGCTTGTAATGCAATAAGAGAAGATTTGCAAGAAGTTGCTGATTTTTCAAATTAAATTTTGGGACGACTGCCCACTGCCTTTAAGGTTTCTTCCAGTAGTTTCAAGCACAGAACGGTCAATATTCACATTCAACATTGTTTTCTTTAAAACCTAGCCAAATAAAAGATTTTTCTTGTTGCCGTAAAAAAAAATGATCCTGCTAAGGGTATAAGAACAGAGGCATATTGGTAATTATTCCTAAATGCTAACATACCTGTATTTCCTGTGTAACTTCCCAGGCCAACTAGCCTATAATTATCATTTTCATCAGGGATGCGAAAGAGGTCATACTTGGCGCAGTGAGGTGAACCAGGGAGAACAGCTCCTCCAAACGGCGTGGGGTTCAGGGGCCCGTCTTAGGGCCCCTGGCAAGGTCCCGGGGAAGAGCCCCGGTAGGGGTCCAGGTACCCCGCGGAGCGGACTCTGTTTGCTCAGCTCCTCAGCTTCCCAAACTACCGTCCGCCAAAGCAAAGAGGACTACGTCCAATTTAAGACGCAAACTTCATTATCAATATATGACTTATTCAAATATTCTCTCATTATTCATGCGATTGTTTTTGAGTGATTGTGTGTACTCCTGTAGTCGTTAACTAAAAGCCTAGACTGAAACCTGAGAAGTCCTATCATTATACTGTGTTGCATAACCACCTGTGCAGTTGGCAATACCAGGGAGTGGATATTACCATGACATACCAACTCTGTGGGTGGCATAGGATACTGTAAGATTTAAACGGGACCAGATGTTGCCTTCTTGTAAATGTTCATTAACATTCAATCAGTCTTGAGGCCACATATTTCCATGAATATCAAAAAGAATTTGTTTGGTGTTCACTTTGGCAGGCTGTAGGGACTGAAAAAGAAATATGCCGTACAGCTTGCTACGTAAGCAAGGGTCCAGCGGGCGAAGCGCCCGGAAGCTCGGGGGTATTCACGATATTGTAGGCATAAAATGATGCATTTTATCTTCAACTTCAAATGACATAAGGTGGGCAATTAACATACCACAAAAATCACAATTTGACTTTTGTTCAATTATATTTCTACTCCATGAGACCAACAGTAAGATGCATATGTGATCGATAATCCTTAAGAGCTTAAGGAAGTAGGGGAGAATGGATTATTTTTTAGGGTTTCCGGGGCTTTGGAACAATAGTTTTAAGAATGGGAGGTCTAGTATCCATAAAGGGTGCGCGCGAAGAGCGCTGAACAAATCGCATTTTTCATACTTTTCAGTGATATAAGTAATAGAAATGCTAAGAAAGGAAAGTATCCTCAAGGAGGGACTCTTGCCCCCCCCCTCGCCTAGCGCCTGTCCCTTATTAGGGTACATGAATTGACCCTTTCCGTCCATGAAAACTCGCATCTAAACAATCTTTAAAGAGTCGGTAATTTTACACAGATCGATAGTGATAAAATTTTTGCTTTGAAAATTTCTGGGGAGGGGGAATTTCCCCTAGGCTGCGTGCGGCCATGAGGAAATTGGTGGTTTCAATGATAATAGAGGAATTTGTACTAATTAATCTTTGAAAAGCAGGATGTTCTACAGGAATTAACCCCAAAACTCCGAAACAATATTTAAATCCTGTGCGCGCAAAGCGCGCAGAAGAAAAAAACTTTGAGCCAGCTTTTGAGACGTTTAATTGTAACCTATTGTTTTTCTTTAGTTTTAAGTGCAGTATTTTTATTGAATAAAATTTTTTCTACTTTCCCCAGGTGCCTGTTTTTTCCATAGATTAGGATGTGGGAACTTATATCCTGCTCCATGGAGGCTTTCTTTCATGTTTCATTTTGTCGATGGTCTGAGAAAAGTGCCCATCAACTATTTTTTAAGTGTGAAAGGTAAGGTACTGTATAGTGTAGATTTTGAAGGTTATAGACTATGTGGTAGTCACTGGAATCTCTTGTGGGTAGTTTATACATAAACATTGGCAAGGACATCGGCAGTTAATGTGGCAGGGAAGTAAAGTTTATTGGAGGTTTCATCTTGAGAAGTCTTTAACCGCCATCGCTGAAGGCGGTAAGACGGAGGCTGGGGACATCTTTCTTAAATTTGACGGCTTTTGCGGCCATTCTGGACAATTTCTTGAAAAAGTCCTGCTTCCACCAGGTGTAATTTAAAATAAATAAATTCCATATGATGATTGCAAGCTTAAGACAGTAAACATCAATCAAATTGATGTGGTTGATGGCAGTTCGTGAGGAAAGTAAATAGCGAGAGGTGTAGCAAGGGTTTTGGCAATATTAATTTAGTCAAACTGTCCTATAGGAAGTAATAAGGAGGCAATTCCACCAAAGTTTTCCTACGCACAGCAGTACAGCAGTACTAATGAGACATCGATTTACATAAGGCTCATGCGAAGCACGCCGATTTTCTTTCTCGAGAATTTCTGTTTCGTATACATGGGTAGAGTTTGGGACTTTGTATTCAAGGACCATGTTGCATTTTATGACGTACGTTAGTACTCCAGTTACCTTTATTTCACAACTTTAAGTAACAATAGCGTGGTGCGTAAGACGAAAGAAATTTTACGGTGCCAGGCAAAATTTTCAACTGTATTAGTCAGTTTACTATGGAATTTCCTAACGATTTTTTGGTTTTTGATATTAATATTTTCCTTCATTAAACATTGCAAAATTTAATCACAGTAGGCTGTTGAAAATTCCCTTATAATTTTCTGATCTCGTTTTCGCTCATTTTTTTTATTATTTTATTTTTTAATCTCTGGATAAAAGTGAGGGGCATGTGCCCCACATATAGGGGCACCCCCCACATATAGGGTGTTTTCTCATTTCGCTTGGCACTTTGTCGGGTGATGGGGTAGCGTCATGCTATGCTCCTAAACCTTTCGACATGGGTTCGATTACAGAAGCCGCAAAAATGAAAGAAAAACGAAAACCGTATTAAAAAATAAACATTTCTTGATATATTTTAGTTTTCCGGAAAAAATATCTGGGTTTCTCTTCATATGTGCATGATTGGGGTAGGCCAATTTGCTAATTACTTTCACCATGCTACATTTTTTTAAAAGAAGTGTTATTTTGGACGCACTGGCCAATTGATTACATATTGACACTCATAGACTGTAAGAGGTATTAACGCAGGCGCAATGAACCGTTCTCGCCAATGGGGAAGGACGTACCTCACACCGTCATCTTGTAATTTTACCTCTTCTACTCGGATATACAGGACAGAACTGAGGCATAAATTACGCTTATGCCTTCAAGGGAATGCACAGACCATTATCTTGATAGTGGAATCTGTCATAGGGATGATTCAATAAGGGCGCTGCACGGGACAAAAGCTAACCTTAGCCCCCACTATAGATAAAGCTGTATTCGGAAATTTAGCATTCAAAACACCCCAGACTGCAAGAAACCGGGCTGTAAAACACAAATTTGAATATGTCTATTTTCGTGTATGGGTCGCCATCTGAGAGAACATTTGACATCCCATCCACTCCTTCAACAATATGGCTTTCTGATATGTCCAAATTGCAATAATCGTATTCTGAATTAGAATTAAACCTTGCCACTACAATTCTGCATCTACCTAGATTTTGAAGCGGTTGTCCAGGGAATTGAAGTTTACTTCCTCTTATTATGATCTCTTCATAGTGCTGTTCATGCAATTTTCCAACCCCTTTGCCCATCCTCCAGGCAGACATGGAACCAGGAAATTGCAGGTTCGAGGTCACGTGCAAAGTAGAGTGGATTTTGCCCAGTCTACCGTTTAGTATGCGTTGATCTCCTGTGTAGGAGGTATCTGGTATCCTTAACCTAGCATCCATACAACAGGAATCTTACTTCTCACATTTTTGTGTGCATTGTTTCATCCTTTATTCTGATTTCTGAAACAGCTTACCCATAGACTGTTACTCCTGAATAACGAGACCACTGGCCGTATATCAGTAATGACTGATGGTCTGCTACACTTCGCCAGTACTGCGCAGAGAGGTTTACACTTAGAGACCAACTAAAAGTTAGCGCAGAAATAAAAGTCCTCAGCAGACTAGTTCTACGTTTTGAGTGCATCTTCTGTTTTTCAATTTCTGTCTCTTTTTTCCTTTACCTAATCCTCCGACTGGTGATTTCTCTAAGTGGCCAAGACGATGGGAGAGGAATGGGTCTGATCAATACAACATTAAAAACATGCACCGGGATACATTTACGACCAATATGAACATTTGAATAACTTTACCCCTCTAAACCCTCTTGAGTTTTAAGTCGCCTATAAAAGAGGCTTTCAGAAATGGCTTGGAAACATGGGTGCTCATACAATTTTCTGTCCCCTACTTCACGCTTTTTTGTCATGAGAATTTTTAAGTGATAAATAATCCATCATGTATGAATATTCAAATTTGTATTCACCACTGATAGTTGAGATTGAGGGTTAATTGCAAATTATTCTTTGTCGCATGGGTGACACGATCTGCACTGATAACGTTTCCTGGATACCGTGTTTAAATATTACTATTAATCACGCATATCAAGCTCGTCCAGATTCAATTGGAGGAAATCAGCTTCCGTCCTATGTAGTATCTTATGTGTAAAATATCCTTCAACGTTTTGGAAGTTTCCTGAGAGTTAAACTCCACAATTTTTGATACTTTGTAGGGAAATCACTCCTAAAGAGAGGTATTTCTTAGGAAATTACGACAGGCTGACAGAGCCATAAATATGTTACAGTTTCTTATCGTTGTTTTGCTGGTGGCGGAGAGCGTTTACAGCGCCAAAGCAATGGGTAAGTGTGAAACATTTTATCTACTAAACATACGTGGTTGTTAAATATGCGATCGGGACTTGTTAATATAAATGAGACAAATAATTTTGGGATCACTGTGATTATTTAGCGTTCAGTGTAAAAATCATCAGAATCTTCTTTTCATTTTGAAAGCATTCATTCCATCCATCTGGTAAAGTTGCCTGCCTTATACTGTGTTAAGAAAAATTACGACAAAAACTGCATGTGGGAGCCGTTCTATTCGTGTCTACATTTTAAGCGTACAGTAAGATCATAACTAAGTGTGGTGTACTTTGCTTTATTTTGCACCTTCCCAAACCCTGAGTTCCCTCTGATTCCGATACAAATTAGAAGTCTGTTGCTTTCTATGCTGGTATGTGTTTGGTATGATAAGGTAATAACAGTCAGCGTTTAAACGACTGAACAAGATGATACGCGTGTCGAGAGAAAGGCGAGCGTATAGCATTGACTCTGGCTTGTCTCCGTACATGTATTTTGACTAGTCTGATTATAAATAATTCTTGCACATCTTCCCGTTACCTGTGTAACTGGAGTTTTTCAAGGTCCGATAAGACCCCTTTTCTACAAATCATTTATCATAAGGAGGGCATTCTCAGCCCATTTTGGGGTAAAATACTAGATATACAAAGTAATATTTATACACACAATAACCAAACAAACACTTGTGCAACATAGAACTTGAATCGCCTATGATTTCAATTTTCACTTTCATTTCCAGACAAATACTTTTCCTAAAATTAAAGAAGAAAACTCTATCTTGATAATAACAATTTATTATACTTATTATTTATACTTGTTACAGCCAGAAACCTTGTCACACATTTATCCGAAAGCTTTATGAGCATTTCATATTGTTCTCTATTATTCTGATGATAAAAATTATTTTTACTTACTTTAACCAAACTTCTCTTTCCAATCAATTTTAAAAACATAAGCTTTACATCATGGAGTTTGTTTTATTACGTATTCTATGCTTAAATGCACCTTTGATTGAAAACCTTAGTGAGTGGTGTTTATGAAACATCGTTTTTGAGGAACAGACTTTGAAGATCTTCCATCAAATTTAGAACGAAACGGCAATCAAACAGTGTTTGAGATTACATGAAAAACCTTTTGGTTCAAATGAGGAACCAATAGATCAAATATTCAATAAGGATTACTTGCTCAAACAATGATAATTACGAAAGAAATCAGATACATAATGGGCATAATTTAGCGTTATTTCATTGAAATATAAATGTATATATATATATGTATATATACACAAATGTTTATATATATGTGTGTGTTGAGTGGTAAGGTAGTATATTTACTGAATTTTGGCAAACAAGTAATGTTTATCCTAAGAGATACTTATTACTACTTATGCTTAACACACTTGCTGTATAGACACGAGTCACGAAATTTCCCTTTTCTACAATCTAATAGGAATTGGGAGATTTGCAAGAACATTTCCTTGTAGCGAAAAGTACTGCCCATTATCTGCTAAACTTACAGGTAGGTTTATTATTTCTATAAGCAAGCTTGGTTACGAACCACATATATTTTAGGACGGGTAACTTGTAATGAATATTTTGGATACATTTTGCAATTTGTGTACCATTTACAAAACGAGAGTCTAGTATATGTAGTGTGCACACTATCACAAATTGACTTTTCTATTTAAGGCTCAAAAAGTTAGATGGTAAAATTGCGTTCCCCTTGAAATGAGAGAAAAGGCTACTTCCACAGAATGGCCACTCATGTTTAGATGGCTGCAAATGCATAAACAAAGCTGGAAAATCTAGCTCTGGTTGATATAATTTTACTGTTCATAGAAGAGATATTTTGCAATGGGATTACTTGTTATGAACAATTTGCTGTTTTGTGTGACTTTAGAATTGTTGGCCAGGCATGAAATATTTGTACTCATTAAACATACCTAATGCTATAAAAGATCCACATGAAAACAATTCGTTAAAATTGTTTTGGCATATTGCAAAATTAATCTTGATGGCGTGATATGTTCAACAATTACTGGATGGTCAGAAGATTTAACATGCACATCAGTACCTTTCAAGTGTCTTCCATTGTCTCTTGTGTTTTGTTGGATGTTCCTTACATATGAGAAAAGATGTTTCACCGATTTAGTATAAATTAAGACAAGAGCTGGACTTCATTTCTGTGATGAGATTTTACGCTACGGTGAACTGTTCTGCTCAACAGGATGCACGAAAACACCAATTCTCAACCACACGCAAATAGATAGGATCCCAGCGACTAATCAGTCTACTTCTGGACAATCAAGCTATGAACAACTTAGTAGTACGCAAGATACACTAGACGCATCTATCACTAATCATGAGGTCCAGTTCTCTGACGCTGTTCTCCAAACATCCTTAAATTACACAACAACTGGGCAAGAAAGCGATAATCGTGCAACCACTGAGCTTCCTATCTCTACCACAACACCAAGTCCACCAAGAAAAGTTTTCACAATGAATGAACAAGGTAAGTTCAGATACCCTTTGTAAAGTAAGAGCTCATGTAAAACTGGTTGCAGATTTTACATTAAATTAAATTTCACTTGAAAATTTAGTTAGCTTTTTTTCTCCACAAGTGCAGTAAAAGTTGGTTAACAGTGTTTTCATACTGTAGACACTAACACTAAAGGACAACATCGGGAAAATGGGCAAAATTAACAAAACTTTATAAAGCGTGACAGAAATCCGTAAACTCCAACAAAATCCTTTTCAAACTTGATGTTACTGAGAACCCTGAAAAAGGGTTTACGTTACTTTCAAAGTGTCCGTCGTAACAGAAGTTTTCAAAGGACAAATGTGAAGACATGTTTCCCTTATTGTATTATATCATAATTATGTTTAAGCCATTTACCGCAACACTAACTAATAGATATAGTTTAATTATTTTTTGAAAAAATCCTGCAAAACATTGTAATATTTGCATGTATAATGCATCGTTTCTTTGGCCCCGTAATAATTCATACATTACATTTTACTATCTTAGATGCAAACAAGCCATTATTTTAAAGAAACAGTTTGTCCTTGGTTTTAAAAGCCTATTAGCTGAAGATTCAGGCTTGTTATTTGAACTAGGGAGGTGTTGCAGTTTCTTTTTGAACTGAAAGATTGAGCAGGAGTTGCACCTTAAGCTTGTCGTTTCCATCTCTTTGCAAATTGTCCTTCCTAGCAGGCTCTGTGGAAAGCCGATTGATCCTCAGTCTAAGTTGTATGGGCGTTAACATTTCCATATTTACCAAAGTGTGGAAAGTTACATATTCATTTTAAAACCAAATCCTTTCAAAACGATGCAGTCACAAATATTATTAGAAACAATTTAACGCGCCTTACATGGACATCAACAGAATAAAACATTCACCTTCAAAATAATAAAGTTCAGAGGAGAGAGCGCTTTCTTGTAAATTTGTGTTCACATAGAAAGCAACGAGTAAATGATAAGTCAATGCACCGGTGGTACTAATCTGGAGATGGTCGGTTTTGTCATAGGCTCAGTCACATCCATTTTCACAGAGCATACTACTCTTCGTGTTCTCTCCTGTCGGTCTTACTAACTTGTAAATTTCTACTTGCAAATAGAGCTCTTATTCTAGTTGCAAATCTTATTGTTCTGGATATCTTCTAAAGTGATGGATTCACAAAGAACATGTTTCATCACGGTGTTCGCATTCTACTTTGTTTTAAGCTAAATGAAAGCAAAGGTAAGTTCGACGCATTCTCAACTAACCTTCTTGGATTTTTCAATACACTTCTTACGAGGCAGCCATTATAGCAGTCACGCTTTGTGACACTAATTTTCATGACCTCGAGTGGAGAGAAGACCTAAGGTTTTTTAGGTTACGATGTTACATCTGGTGGTTTTCAGTTTAATGTTTTAACTCAAATTTTCAAGCCATTTAGGAAAGCTAGAGACTTTTCCTTGATTAAACAATAAACCCTTTTTACTTTGAATTAACGGATAGGTAACAACGAACAATCCGCCAGACTTCACATACCAGTATTTCTACTGCCTTTATCCACCCGGACAATATACACCGTACGTTGTAGTGTTTCGTTTTCGAGAGCAGCCTGGCAGCTACTTAAACTAGAAAATTGTACTTGCCGGGCAAGTACTAATTGAAGCCCAGAAAATATGGGCACTTTGGCTTGATTAGGGGAGAATGACAGAGGCCTATGCAGAATTAACCCTAGGGGTGGTGTACCACCGTTAATTCCTACCGTTGACTTACACACTTAACTGGGCTTGTGCTTTAGCCTCTCTTTCCTTGTCAGAGTTTTCAACCCTTACAAGGTACACATCTCCTTGAAGCTTACAAGATGGTGGTTGCTGGCACATGAAAAATTTTATAGCATGAACATGCAAGTTTGAGGAAGAGGCGTTTGAATATAAAATTATGATTTGTCCCGCTGCACAACACACTAAGATATAAGATGGCTTCACTTTCTTCCAAAGCCTCAAAATCATAAACAACAAAAGCAATTTTGACCATTTTTGCACAATGTAGTCTTCAATCTGAGCACCACATCATGTATTACACAATGATCCACAGACTGCTCTTTTGAATAGGGTAAAAATCAACCAAAACAAAAAATTCAGGCACTTTTTTTGGGCAAATTGTAATTTTCTGTAATGTTGGTACGCCACCTTAAGGAGAGGCGAAATTTGTTTACCAATCCCAAAATAAGGAGCACGACCCAATGATCTTCCTGACTACAACTTTATATTTGGAGTTCGATTTTAAGTATTAATATGGGCACAGGGTACTCTTCAAAATAGACCCCAAACTGCAAGTCCTATGCACTGTCACTGAACTTGAGAATTTGTACAAAATGCATTAATGCTGTGGGTCTTAACTCTGGTGAACACTTGCTTCAGATTAGGACTGTTGATATGTGTCAGTATAACAGTAACATCCTAAGCCTGTGTCCATAGTGCAGCAAGTAAATACTAAAAAAATGAACATTCGAAGATCACAATGGATGGACATGTTACCGCTTGATCTTTGCTATTGCTCGAAGTGTCAACACATTATGATAACAAAGGTAAAGAAAAAGATGTACCCTCTGTCACTGGTCTCCTTGTGGTAACATATAGTGTAAGTTATGTCATTCAAATGCTGTTCTGAGTCCAAATTTGGCCCTTAGTTCTGAGTCCTGCACAACCATTTATAATGATACGACTGTGCTCTTCTTGGCGCACTCCATATGTTAGTCAATATCATTTATAAAGTTTTTGCTGTCCTACTTTATATTTATCCACCAACTGTCGCTTCTATCCTTAAAAGACAGATCCACACTCAGGCCTGTACTTACTTTGCTGTGAATTAGTAGTGTAAAGTGCTCAGCCATCCCTCTCAGACTCCCTCTTTAGGGGGTCCATCTTAATAATGAGAAAAAGTTACCTATTGTTCTCCCTCATCTAATAAGTCAAAGAAGAAACTTAAAAGTGTAGGCTAATTATCTATATAGCCTAGCCTACTGGCTTTTTACTCATCTGTTGGAGCCCCAAACACCTGCAGCCAGTATAACTGTAGTCTAGGCCTTGATTAAAATAATCTAAGCCCCATGGGTAAACTTCGATCCCTCCTTGGCCTAGGGGAGTATGTATAATAGGTTACATTCATCCTGAACCCTAACCTGTCATTTCTGTACAAATCAAACTGTTAAAAAGGCCCCGTTGCCTTCCACAGGTTAAGTATTAGGCTGTATAACCCCTTACGCCTTGGCTAAACTTAGGCTAGGCCTAGCAGTAACAGATGGGCCAAACGTTAGGCCTCTGTCCTTACGGATGACACATGCCTAGCAAAGTCACTTATTTTTATGAAAGGTCAAGCGGGTTATACCTCACAGCAGGAAAAAAAAAACATTCAAGAATAAAATAAAGAAAAAGTCTAGAAGCCAAAGTCTACTTTATGTAATGAAATACAACTTGAAATTACCTTGCAATTGGTGTTGATTACTTAAGAACGCAATTAATAACGCAGTTGCTGTAAACGCGCTTAAGTTGTTGGTGAATGATACAGTTGATGAAACAGTTTCGACAACTGTGGTTGAGAGCGCTCTACCTGACACTCGGTTCGTTAGTCAAAGCTTGTCCAAAACTTACTTTGTTCAACCTATCAAACTTATCCTCAAATCAATGAAAGTATGAATTAATTTCAAACTATTTAAAATCTTTTGTTAAAAAAAACTTTTAATGCAGAACGATATCTTTGAATGTGGATCTACTTTTTTGCTCGCACAATACTATTTTACTACAGGGAGTTCTGCGGAAAGAATCCCCTTTTATTGAAATAGGCAGAGTTGAAAATCCCCAAACCGAAATGCTTAACATTACTGCGCGGCTGTCCCACGGTACAAAACAACACGCGATTCAAACGAAACCAAACGGAACCAAACGTTGAATCCAAACGGAACCTGGATGTAATGTTCATCCGCCCGACAGCACACGTAGGGCGAAAATCACGTGATAGAATGAAGCAATTCCTAAAATTGAAGCTGTGGCTTCGATTAATGAACAAAAACCTCCCTTAGCAGAATGCTGTGTCCGAACGAAATATCCAGTACTCAACATTATGATTTCAATATTGTGCTTAGTAAATAGATCTTCCTTATTTGAAACCCTCACCTTTCTGTAGCCAAACTGTTTTTATTTTTTAGGTTTATGGCAGTTTGCAAATATGTTTCCACCATAGAAATAAAAGTAAGGGAGAATGACGTCAGCCGATCTGGACTGAAGCCATTGTTTTGGCCAGTCTGTACGGCGACAGAGCACCTGCGCGTAATACAAATATCACGCCAATGCTTTTGCCCCAAGTATTGGCAAAGAAACTACAAGTTTCTAAGTTAGGAGTATAAAACAAAATACTTAAGGCACCATGAATTATTTCTGTTGTAAAAATTACTCCAAATTTTTCGAAAAACGCATAAAATAAGCTATAACTTCTGCACACTGTACGTACGGAGAGACATCAATCAACCGGTCTTTTGCCGTACAACGAAAGCGCCCTCACAATTTTTCGTGGCTTCACCGATTAAACATGCATGGATGCATTGTGTTAGCGTTCTCCCTTCTTTATTTCTATGGTTTCCACCCACAGGAAGTGATAGTTGTTTTCAAAGAAAACAAAACGAAAAAAGAAACAGGTAATGTTATGTACAGTTTTGTAATTGTTGCATCTAAACCGGGGATTTCGTGAACTCATATGACCTTTGAACCCTATCAAAACGTGAATTACAAAAAAGAATGAAAAAAGAACATGTCCTAGGAGTGAATTGTATCCGGGAAGGTATTTGTGAGAAACCGAGCTCTTATCCACTACGCCATCAAAAACTCGGTCAGCATATAGTATTTCCAATCATTTTGTAGTCACAGCATCCTCTAGACGTGTTCATAATTAGGTAATTTAAATAAGAATAATTACTGTAATAGTTATGCTTGTGAACAAATAAATGTTTTTCTCTCTAACTTTATCTTTGGAGTGGTACAAAATTCAAGGTTACCTTAACTTTTCGTTTGTAACCAAACAACGGACGCATTTTGAACGTACCGTCCACTGTTTATTTAATTTACGCGGTTTTCGTAGTTTCACTCTGATGACCTCAGATGACCTTCGACTTCCAACAAACCCAAAGGGTTCTCTCTCTCTAAAATGAGCACATCTAAATACCAAATATGAAGAGGATCCATCATCCATGTCTTGAAATATGATGTTTCTTCAAGGGTTCAATTTTATACCTCTGATGGCATCCACTGACAACAATAGGGTTCTCTCTTTTAATATGATAAAGTTATATACCAAGTATACAGATTGTCCTTCATTGCTATCTTGAGATATCGTGTTTACAAGGAGGTTTTAAGTATTTCGTATTTTCACCTCCGGTGACCTCAGATAATCTTTGACTTTTACCAAAATCAACAGGTCTATCTTTTGACTATGACGCATTCACATGCTAAGTATGAAAAGCATCCATGCTTCCTGCCTAGAAATATCATGCTTAACAACTTTCCGATTTTTGACAATTGGTGACCTCACAGGACCTTTGACCTTCAACAAGTATTACGGAGATTCAGAATTATACTATGACGCGGGAAAAGGGAATATATTGCAGACTTATTTTTTATATTTTTTTAAGAAAATTTGTTTGTATTATTTAGAATATGTTTTTAATTGTTCCACAATAACACTGTTCTCAGCTTATTTAGATTTCTGAACAAATTATATGTGAGCTACTTTTTACATATCTACCTAAAAGCAGTGTCAGTATATAATGTTCAACCAAAATATATGTTAAACGAATATACATTCTAACAGTGGCAGGATTTTTAGCTTAATAAGATCAATATATGACTTAAGGGAAAGCAGCATTTTCATAGCAACTACAACATATTTTGTTTAAAGAAAAAAGAAACCCTACATGAGGGAAATCGTACATAGGAGAAAATATCGTTTCCCCTTAACGTTTTCACACACTTTTTATATAGGAATACGTAAATGCATGGTTATGTCCTTTCAGCCACACAATCTAATATACAATCACTTCGATGTAGACGATTTTACGGTCACGTATATGTTAACACGTAAAGATGGTGTGCCATTGAAATAACGTTGATCATGTCCCAAAGACCTAAGGGGGAAATATATGCTTATATACTTTATTGTTTCATTTTCCCCTTAACGAAACCGTGATATCGTGATTTCCCCTAACGTTGTGGATAAGATGTCTAGCGAATATACAGTAGTAGCTACAACAATATGGCCGACTGAATATATGTATATATATATATATATATATATATATATATATATATATATATATATATATATATATATATATATATATATATATATATATATATACGTGTCAACGTGTCAACGCTGCGAATTGATCCGCTTACAGAATCTCACTAACAACACTAAACAAAATAGAGATCGCAAAGCACGTTCTTGAATCGGGGGAGACTTTTAGCTTTTTCCGCACCCATATGACAGTGTAAATATTTATTTAAGGTTAACAACTTATAGATTTAAAGTTTTTTGTACGATTTCAAAAACAAGTGAAAGAGAAAGGCCCGTTTGCTTCTGGCTCCAAAACTGTCCATTCATGGTGGTACCATTCATTGTAAGGGGAGGTTAAGTGGTTGTTCTCGCAAATGTATGTGTGGCGTTGGTAAAGTGAAAGACGTAAGATTATTAAATAATGATAAATGTGTAAATGTTTACTTGATATAAGCATTAGAATGTACAGTATACGGTCGAACAAGCTGTACTACCTACAGAATGACCTCATCTATTTTCATTAAAATTCTCTTCCCCTGAAAAAATGCACTAGGCCACATAGCCTCCACAGCCGTTCATGTAGAGCTGCGTGTTTCAATGTTAAACATTTGCTGGAGCATGAAGCTGCTGAAAAAAGGAAAAAGAATGAGTCGTTATGCTCCATTATGTTTTCTTGCAAAGTTAGTAAATTACTCAATAAAGTGTTACAAGTATTATCCCCTTGTAGTAAATTATAATTTATAAGACTTGGTTAAATATTTTTCTTTGAGGAATAAAGTTTGTAACTTAATACAATGTACCATTTGTAGTAGCTACTTTCTTACTAACACATAGTACATGACCATTAAACTTCAATTGAAAGTCAATGATAGTTCAAAGAAACTTAGTACTACCTCAGGCGGTCAAACCGTTTCCTTCAAGATTTGATAGTACAAAGAATCTTTTCGCCCTAGTGAATGACTTTATTAATTTCAACAACTCTTGTAATACAACAGGATTGATAGCAACCAATTGATGAGAATTTTCTGTTTGCTGTCTCCAGACTGATATTGAAATTACGGACGTTTGTGAAAGAAGCAATATTGATGTACCGTAGTTGTATTTAGCCAAACGGTGCAGACCAAAATGAGAAAGCGTATTCAATTAGACGGATAAAGTTTGCAAGCTTAAACTGAGAAGATGTTATTGTGCTGCGCTAATAAAAGAAGGCGTACGAAATTATCGCTGTTTAACAGTTTTCCTTGTAAATAATTTTTTAATATCACTGCTATAACTGTGATGACTTGGTTGATTCAGTATTATTTGTAGACGCTTGTTGGTTCGATCAATTGAGGTTCAATTACCATAAAAGGAAAAATGTTATGAAACCTTTACATCACAAATTAAACGTATTACTGTTTAAAAAACTGTGCAAAAATATAATTGTTTTCATTCTTAATAAGACGAGCAGTATATCATTACTATATGATGGTTTCAAAGTATAGTCCAATTAACAAATTGCCAAGTTGCATTTTCACAAACAAGTGTGATATACAATTTTAACGTATCTACACTGATTCCATTAATCAGCACCCATATGATCTGTATAGGACGTTAAACAGTATAACTGAATGTACTTAATTAACAAGGGTTAAAATAGCTGTGTTAAATGACATTTGTCAAAGGAGCAGGCTGATACAGCCGATACTGTAATGATTTATACAAATAACGTAATAACACTCTATAATACTGTAAAGAAATTACTGATAATATAGTTGCAACCAACCATATAGCAAAAGAATAGCTTTTCACCTACAGATCCAGAGACGTAGCTACCAAGGTGTCAGGTCAGTGCGGCAAAATGGGGGCCCGGCCATTCGAACAGTTAACAAATGGACCACCACAGAAAAGAGCAAAAACGAGCATGAAGAGGAGAAAAAAAATCAGATTTTGACTTGAAGCAAAAACACTTTTCAGGCCCTTTGATGTCTAGCCCGACAGTAGAGGCCAGTTATCAATTTTCAGCTTTTCATTTTCGAAAGTATCCAAAATTTAGGGTCTCTGTATTCCTTTTAATACGCCCAATCTTAATGTTTACACACAACTTTCGCAATTCTTGTATCCCAAGGATTTGCCGGCAGTATCACACTAAAGTATTTGATAAAATATTAACCACCTAGTAAAGTCATATCTGTTTCAAAGCACTTCCTAAAGTGGTGTTACGACTGCTTTACGCGCGACCGTGGCCTGTATGAAGTTTTAAACACTTCAATAAGACAAGTATCAATACTGCAGACGTCTAAAGGAACATGGCTCATTCAGAAGGTAAAGAGCTAAATCATAGCATTAAACTAGAGTCGAAGTTATTGTCCAATAATCCAAAAATGGGCAATATTAATCACAAATTTTCGGGTGCTCGACTATGTTGTCAACGCATCTCCTGTCTTATTATGCGGCGTTTTATAGATCTTATTTTCCTTTGTTCCCATTTTGCTACCCCACGTTAAATGAGCTGTATATACCGCGTATGGTCTAAAGAAGGTTTTAGGAGGAGTTTTGCTGTATTTTTTCTCCCAGACATACGTTCACTGATATCAAGGACAATTAATTTTCCCCATTTTCTAAGAATACAGACAGTGTTACTTTTAGCTTACAGCTAAAGTGTGGTTGGTCCCAGGACAAAATCCATGTTTACCAAAACTTCATCATTTAGTCACACTTTGATACCGTCATAAAAAGGTTCATCCACATGTTAGGAATGGGAAATATAACATGCCTAATTTCTTCACGATCAGCACAATCGGTCTTTATATCTAAAATGGACCCCAAACCCTAATTAGAAGTAGTCTAGCCACGACGAGCTATGACCTAAACATAAGCTACCCAATCTGAAACCGACGAGCTTCCCGTATAGTAGAAGTAGGGACATATTTCAGAGAGTGCCATATCTTCATTAATTATAGGGAGCAGAAAGCAGAAATACGAAATATTTCTCGATCACATAATATTCTAATCCCTTTTTAACCCCTCTAACTGAGAAGAACACTTCATTTGTATTTAACTTTGGAGAATTCTACATCGAGCTTTGACAAATTTTACTTTTCATCATCCCCATCTTATTAAAAATATGCTCACACCAATCTCTTACAAAGCGTTTTCACAGGTAATCTTTTTTACTCTAAAAAGCGCGCAAGTCCTTTGAGACATGTTTATCAACCTTTCATTGGAGAAAATTTAATATTTTCCAAGGCGTTAAAATATCGATTTACTGTTTCTGCTGAACAACAAATATCAGTGTCGAACGTATGTAAGCCATTTTTCGAATTCAATATCTCTTTTGACAATTTGATTCAGGAGGATTTATGAATTAATGACTGATGTATCACGAGAGAAGGAAACAATCATATTAATAAACAGGTGGTTGAAAATTAAAAACTTTGAAAAAGAAAGAAAGAAAGAAAGAAAGAAAGAAAGAAAGAAAGAAAGAAAGAAAGAAAAGTTGTATGCAAAGAACAAGAAGGGGTGTGTAAAAAGGAATACAAAGCCCCTAAATTTTGGATATCTTTCGAAAATGAAAAGTTGAAAATTAAAAAGGCCTCCACTACCGGGTTAGACAACAAAGGGCCTGAAAAGTGTCTTTGCTTCAAATTAAAATCTGATACTTCTCTCCTCTTTTTGCTCGTTTTTGCTCTTTGTGGTCCATTTGTTACTGTTCGAATGGCAGGACCCCCATTGATCCGCACTGACCTGACACCTTGGTAGCTACGTTTCCGGATCAGGTAGGTAAAAAGCTCTCCTTTTGCTACATCGTCGGTTGCTCCTTTGACAAATCTCTTTTAATACAGCTATTGTAAGCCTTGTTAATTAAGTACATCTCAGTTATGGTTAACGTCCTGGGCAGATCATACGGGGCTGCTGATTACTGGAATCAGTGAAGACATGTTAAAGTTGTATATTACACTGGTTTTTGAAAATACAAGTTGGTAATTCGTTGGTTGGACTCTACTTTGAAACCATCGTATAGTAATGAAATACTGCTCGTCTTATTAAGAATGAAAACATTAATGGGTTTTGCACTATTTAAGCCGCAATACGATTGTGATTTAAAGGCTTCATAACATTTGCCTTTCATGGTAATTGAACCTCAATCATGGGCGTCCGGAGGGGGGGGGGGGCAAGCTGGAAAATCAAAAACTTGAAAAAACGAAGAAAAAATAAAGAAAAACGAAAAAATATAACATCAGAATTTCTCAACAGTTCATTCAGTGTGAATTTCTACTCTCAAAACAGGAATTGAATAAAACTATCAACACTCAGGTCCCAGCAGCCCCCCCCCCCCAGCATATTTTTTTGTATTTTTTTGAAGTTTATATGTGCGATATTGCTAGTGTTTCTCCTTTTTATATGCGGCAGACAGGCCTGGGAAGTGCCATTTTTAGCGATCTGGGAAGCATTTTGGGTCAAAATTTTCTTGCACTACCCGCCAACCCAGGGGCGGATCCAGGATTTCTGAAAAAGGGGGGGGGGCGAAGTTGTTTGACCTGTGATTGACGGCACTATACCATCGGTTGGCGCTGAGCGTACAAGAAAATTTTTGACAAAATAGACCTCCCAGATTGCCGGAAATAGCACTTCCCATGTATTATTTTTGCATTTTCTGCTTCATATAATTTCATGTCTCAACTCTTAACACATTAATTTTTCCACAAGTTATTAACAGAAGACAGTTATCATAGGCACAGTGCCTTACTACAATGCATCCTGTTCAAGACGTCTAATCAGATCTTTAGTAGTCATGTTCTTACTTGGTGAATATTGAGGGACTTCCTTGAGAAATTTGTGACCCATATCTTAGTTCGACTTGATGCCAGGACCCAGGTACCTTGCATTGACATGTGGGCGTAAATGTACGTTTTATCACGTGCATGTTCCCCTCTGCCTAATTTCTTGTTTTGCGTGGACTCAGTGAGAAAGTGTAAATGACCCAAAATGCACGAGACTTGGCAGCCCTGTCATTGTTTTGGGGTACGTCCAGGTAGAGTGATCATGGTGTTATTGTAGGCCTTACATAGTATCAAAACTGAATGACCGAATTGTAATGATTCCGACCACTATATTTCTAAATAAAATTTTGTTGGTGACGTGCACTGTAGGCCAATCTTAACGTCTTTCAGAGAAAAATCGAGGGATTAATTAACTGACAGAACAGCATTTTGCCATTTAGTTTGTCATTGATTATGGTTATACTTGTTGATTGCTGATTTTTACTTAATTTATAATTCCTCACTTTTCTCCTTAGGAATTTATTTATGGAGGGACGTCTCCTCACTGAAAATTTTAGGGAGGGACGTGTCCTCCCCCCCCCTGTTCCCCCGCTCCCGCCGCCTATGCGTAGCATACCAGATAAATTGGGTAAAGCACATCCCAGATAGCCGGAAAAGACACTTTTTAAGGCCTTGTAATTCGCATGATTTTCCATTTTAATTCCCTTGCAGTGGCGTAGCTAGGATTTTTGTTTGGGGGCGGGGCTCCCGTTTACTATCTAAGCGGAGCGCCACCATGAGTTGGCGCGGAGCGTACCAAGAAAATTTGAGATTTTAATACATCCCAGATCGCCGGAAATCGCACTTGCCAGGCCTGACAGCAGCCATCAAGAAGTGCAATTTTTGTGAACAAAATGTAAAGTTTATTTTATTTTATTACACATTTCTGTGAGGACGTAAACGCTCAGCTGGTGTGACTTTTGGTCCAAGGGTTGCAAGTTTGGATCCCGTTTTACTCAGTGGCGTACCCAGGATTTCTCTCACGTGGGGGGGGGGGCATGCAGCATGTTGTGTGATCGCCGGCCTGGGGGAGGGGTCTAAGGGGAGGGGTGCCCCGCCCCTTTGAAAATTTTTGAAAAATTAGTGTTCCTTACTTGCAATCTGGTGCCACATATGCTACCTTTTGAAGTAAAATTTGTGTTAAAAAATTTACGTATTTTTAGGAACTAAAAAAAAAAATCGGCATCAGTGGGGGGGGGGGGGAAGGGCATGGCCCAATGGCCTCCCCCAGTGTACGCCACTGCATTTACTATCTAAGGGGAGCGCCACCATAGGTTGGCGCGGAGCGTTGCAAGAAAATTTGAGGTTTTAATACATCCCAGATGGCCGGAAATGGCACTTGCCAGGCTTGATAGCAGATCATCCCAACTGATGCGCACTGTCTCGTAAGGTATTTTTCGATTGGCTGATGGTATTGTATCAGTATTGTATCGTACTGATTGTACCCAATCGTGTAGTAAGACAGCATGCGTGTGAAAGTCCCAATCGACGTTCAAACTGATCTGCTGTGCGCTATGACTCCCATGCTTCGAGGTTGCTAATTGCAGCTTCATTCTCTATCACTCCACTCTCTGTCCTTCTCTCTATCTCTTCTCCTTTCCGTTTTTTTCTCTCTTTTTCCCTTTCATTTTTTTTTGCATTTTCAAAAAGGGGGGGCCGGGGCCGGGTCGCCCCCCTAGATCCGCCCATGCAACCTATGGTGTCGCTGAGCGCTGAGAGTCTGTGTATGGGCTTCGCCCCCCCCCCTTGACAAGGACTATGCCTTTGTCAACACTGTGTGATATAGCATCTAAACTCCTTTCTGGGAGTAAAATATTTCCCATGAAAAAAGTTGGGCCCCCTAAAAAATTTTGCCCCCCTGAATATTTTTTCAGCGGACGCCCATGACCTCAATTGATCAAACCAACAAGCATCTACGAATAATAATGAATCAACTGAGTCATCACAGTTATAGCAGTGATATTAAAAATTTATTTGCAAAGGAAAACTGTTCAACAGCGATGATTTCGTACTCTCCTTTTATTGACACAGCACCATAATATTTTTTATGTTTATGCTTGTAACCGTCTAATTGAATACGCTTTCTCATTTTGCCTTGCACCGTTTGGCTAAAAACAACTACCTAATGTTGCTTCTTTCACATAAGTCTTTAATTTCAATATCAGTCTGGAGACAGCAAAAAGAAAATTCTCATCGATTGGTTGCTAACAATCCTGTTGTATTACAAGCGTAGTTGAAAGGCCATTGACTAGTTCGAAAAGGATCTAGTTTAGCCAATTGTGTTTTAAGCATACATACATCGATCTTTTAGAAATGTTCCTCAAAACAAAACCCACAAAACTAATAAATTAATTTAAAAACATACAAAACGTTGTACTGATTTAAAGCTAGGGCTGATCAATTTTGCTCTTACGAAAATTAATCAAAATTATTTTAGTTGAAGAAGAGATCTCGAGAAGAAAAACAAATGGTATAACTGCCATATGTTCATCCTTTGAGATATTGAGAAATCTATATTAAAAGCATGTTCTGTTGACCAAATTGATATTTTCAAAAAATGCAGGAAATTTTCTGTGTTAGAAAGTGAAAACCCCATCTCAATAGCATCTTGCATTTGGAAGATTTTTGAAGAAATGCTACATTTTCAGCTTCCGCAGTGTATGATGGGAAATCTGTAATGTCATCTGGGCAAATTAATTAGATGTAACTTTTGTATTTCTTTACAATATTGGTATCACTTTATTGAATTTTTGATGAATTTATCTGCTGTACCATAAATATGGAATAGTTTTACACTATATCTACACGGAAAAATATCTAAACATTCCAACGGTATCAAATTTCAAGGACAAACAACGTATCCAATTGGAAAGAATAACAAAAGGAATCTGATGCCATTCGCCCACTTGGCAGCACATCCTGTGACCCTGAGGAAGCGTGGGGGTATTTCTTATTAAAAGTAACCAATCTTTAGACAGGGACATTTTGAGTTAGGAATGGAGTTTTTGTATAGGGTTTCAATGACATGTAATGAAAAATTTTCTTTCATATAAGACTCCTAGAAAATGCCACCAGAAAAGACCTTTAAATGCAGAAACAAGTTCATTAATTTACGTTAATATTTTTCGTACTGTCAAATCTTGCAGGAAACTCTTTGACCCCTGCATTAGTACTAAGTTTCTTTGAACTATCATTGACATGAAATTGAATTGGAATTGTCATATGTTGTGTGTTAGTAAAAAATGTAGCTACGACATATACGGTATATTGTATGAAGTTACAAACTTTATTCCTCAAAAGAAAATATTTAACTACATCTTAAAAATTATAATTTACTACAACGGGGATATGCTTGTAAAACTTAATTTAGTAATTTACTAACTTTGGCAAAAAACATAATGGAACATAACAACTTACTCGGCTTCCTTTTCGTCGCAGCTTCATGCTCCATTAACTGCTTAACCCTGAAACCCGCAGCTCTACTTGAAGAGCTACAGTGCATTTTGTCAGGGGAATGAATTTTAATGAATACAGATTTGGTCATTCTGTAGGGTATACTGTGCTTTCTAATGCCAATATCAAGTAAATATTTGCGCATTTATGATTATTCAAAAATTATAAGTTTTTTTACTCTGTCAACTTCATACTAATATTTGCGAAAACAACCACTGAACCACTGAATGGTAAGACCATGAATGGACAGTTTTGGAGTCAGAATCAAACGGTCCTTTTTCTTTCACTTGTTCCTGAAATCGTAAAAAACTTCAGATCTATGATCTGTTAACTTTAAATAAATGTTTACACTGTCATATGGTGCAGAATAAGCTAAAATTCTCCCCCGATTCAAAAACGTGCTTTGCGGTTTCCATTCAAAACTGAACAACAGCTACGCGGAAACAAAACTTCCTGATATGACTTTGAGATAAAACTTAGATACGCTAAAAGATTATGAATGTATCTTTTATACTTTGCATGCCCCGTGGTCCTACATTATGTATGGGCTGAGAAATTGGTAATGTATTGAAATGTGAAGCAAACTACGAACAGTTAAGACATTCGCGAAAGTGGTCAGCTGATAAATGAGCTCTATGTGTAAATGTGGGTGGTAACAAACATTCAGTTTTCAGCTCACACTGTTCCACTCTTGCTACAAGCTAATATGTTGGTGAGCTGCTCAAGAACCAAGTGGGTATTTATATGTTTCAACTTCAGAATGGCCTTTTACCTCCAGCTTTGAATTCCGTCTTTACCGACAACAGTGTGTAAGAATTAGATAATTATGATATCCGTTACAGAAGTAAGTTTCACGTTCCCAGTTCTCGTATAGAAGTTAGAAAACTCAAATACGCACATGCCCTATGGAATTTATCACCAAGAGAAATTAGTTTGAAGACAACTATTCATTCCTTAAAAGGGAGGTCCTTTATGAATATCCCTTTTTCGAGCTCGTTGACCGACAAACCATTCATTGGTCCTGAGTATTATAGCAGCTTTTAAGGTAATTTTGTTTTATTTATCCGTTTTTATGTCAACCCCTTCTTTCACAGCTGTATTTTCTATTTAATGACTTGTAAGTTCATTCTAATTATCGTTCAAGGCTCAAAAAGTACTGCCTGTCTCTGGTCCATATACTTTTATTTACATATTTATATTACCAGTTTCCTTCTGTTGTATTATATTATTTATGTTTATTAATGTATCACCGTACCAGGGGATGTGTTTGGTATATATTTGATGCTGGTAGAGATAAATAGTATTAAAACACTGTAGAGAAAAGCTCTTCCTGTTAGTCATCCCGTAACTTCTCGGGCAAAACGATGTGTACATTTGAAATTCTTCATTTGCTTATGGGTAGAAAATATAGCCAAAAATGCATCAAAAACAGGAAGCGTGAAGTCCCGAAATGCATGTCAGAGAGGAATAAGTTTATATCATTACAGTTATATTTTCATGTCACTTTTCAGGAGTAAATCTTTGGCTTGATTTGGAAAAGAAGACGAGAAAATATGGTAACCACTAAATATGAAAATATGCATGCAAACATTTCCGACATGCAGTATTCAACCTTTTGCACCACATGGCTATCGTTACAGAATATCCCTGCGCCCTGTTTCATAAAATCTTGCGATTGCTTTTAAGTTTGATATTTTATGCAATATTTCGATTAAAACAAAACTGAAGTTTAATCGCCAATTAAAAGTTGGGTGTTAGAACACTGAATATTATATACGTAATTCGGATTCAGAAGACCTGATAAATTTTTGTGCAAGTCCTGCATGCTGCAAAAATTTTACTTAGGTGATTTGCCTTGGCGGTTCTACCAGATAGACTGGGGTTATCACCCCGGAGGACTTACATGTACGTGGGTCGCCCTTGGCAGCATAACCATGAAGCATATTATCTAATAGGCTATCGACCCTCTGTCAATGAACATGATACTATCGTGTTATTTTTGAGGCATAGTTCCTCGGAATTCTCAAACTGGTTTCTACTTGCACTTTATGCTGGTAATCAGAGTCATCTTGGAAACAAAGTCTGAAGTTTTCTGCATGTTACACGCCACCCAAATGGTGACCTTTCACTAAAATTACTCTTGGGCAACTGTTTAGCTATTGCTGGCCGTGAACTCTCTTACAGTGGGCAGGGAAGGAATATCAGATTTTTCCTTCCCTTCTGTTCCTGGTTTGTTATTTGACTAAGGTTTACAGTCAAAGTTTTATTTAGTGCAGCTGGTGATAACTTAAACCGTCTGATCAGGCTTTTTCAACTTCGTTTGGAGTCTCCGACTAGCTCACGTAGCTTCCTGAGAATTAATGCACTGACCGAATGAACATGCAGGATCACCTTTTACGAAATATCATCCTCCCCAACCACTCCATTCCCTTTTTAAACTGCCCAACTCCTCTATTGCTACTCTGGACTTTCCCCCTGACTTTTTCTTTTATTATTTATTGCACCATGCAGCAAATATCATTTGGGTAATGATTTTATACATTAATATGAAAAAACTATGAAACCTACTTGCAATGTTCAAAATCGATGCTCACCTATCAAGTAAAAAGAAGACAGACTACAAGATGACTGCATTAAAGGCACCATACCATACGTATAACTTCTTACTTAATTTGTCAGCCGAAAATTTATAGTCTTACATTGCTAATCCGTAACCTGGGCAACCACTGAATCTTAGGATGTGTATCTTGGGCAACATTTCATTATTTTGTAACCTTTAGTAGAAACGGGTATCCTTCGTGAAAATGTCATTTTCTTTATTTGAAGCAACGACAGTCTATGCGCCGTAAAATTTAATGTATTCAATTAGAAGCAGCTTAATCAGAAATAAAAAACGACAAGAAAATCTTTGTAATATTAAGGGAAGTATATTAGTGTAGAGATCTTTAATTTTAATGCTGTTACATTAATAGTACATCTCATCGTACTTCAGTTTTAGACTGTGTACAGAGTGTGCTCCAAAAGTTTTATAGATAAATCCATACCAGGAATTTCATGCTCAAAATGTCTCAGAGTAACTCGGGTTGGAAGGCATTTTTAGTCTTCATCCTTGTCAGATTGGTAATAACAAAAGTCATCAAAGCAGATGGTAAGTAGTTTAAGTAGATTTCGGTAATATATGAAGGAAGTATCAAAGAAAAATCGTTTCAATTATGTTTTTGTTTTAATAGCTTTGAAAAGGTCAAATATATACAAAGCATTAAAGGGAGTGATGCTCTCTTTCCTCTAGCCGTGCTATATTGTAGTGTTTCTTCCAGTTAGAGAAAATATTCATGTACAGAAATTATTGCTTGAAAAAACTTGTAATAAATTCAAGAAGTAAAAATGTTTACAGTCATTTTAATTTGGCAAATGTAAGGGACTCGGCTTCGCCTCGTCCGATGTTTTGCCAACTATGGAGTCTCGACGGTATTCACCAATTATAGTCCTCCGAATGTGACTCATTCCTTAAGTGAAAATGTGTGAAAATTTCGAAAGAACTCATGATGTGCCAATGTGTGTGGTGAGGGGGAAGGGGTGGATTGCGAAAGTTTTGAGGGGACTGTAATATACAACCATTTGCCGGAATCTAGAAATTTTCGTAGTGCTTTGGCATCGTCAAATGACCAAAATCAATGCTTTAAAGCCCGAATTAAATTAGATGGGCAGTGTTCCTCCTTATCAGGTTGCTATTGTAAGACTTTCCTACGCAATAACTACCGATTGTAAACGTGAAATACTCTTCCTTTCTACTGCTCAGTGATAAGCAGCTTTAACACTTGAAATCATTCAGTCTGGGCTCACGTTTGTGGCTACACAAAGCTGTGATAAAGTTAAAAAGCAGCAAAAAGCCATTCCATATATATTTGATCAAGTCTGGTGTACAGTAAAGAGGTACGAAACCCCCTCCCCTAAATTACCCTACAACGAATCTCAAATTGCAGCATCTTTCTAGGGGATTCAAGTTTTTATGGAACATTTTAGGCATTAAAATGAAACAAAGAAAGTAAACAAGTAGGAGGGTTTGCTGTCTTGCTGTTTTGTAATGCTTGAATTACGTTAAAAGTTAATTGAGAGGTTTGTTTTAAGATAGAACGCCAGGGAAAAGAAAAAACTGGAAACTATATAAAGTTGATATGACTGCAGACTCTGATTGATAAGTGTCCTTTGGATGTACCGGGCCTTTGAAATTTATACCTATGATTAGGGGGACTAAGACAGTCAACTCCATTTTTTGACATTTTCAAAGAGAATTTTGGACGTTTTAAGACCAAAATAAATTGGAACTGAAAACTGTTGAGGACTGTAGCCTCCTCCCCTTAATCATTCCGACAGCCGGGTATAAACTAGAGAAACTTTAAACGGTGAGACTACTTCAGATCTGATTCATATATACCCAAAAAGTCGGGTTTGTAAATCCTCTAGCTCTTGTAATTGCTTAATAAACCAGTTTTGAACAAAGTCTCGCCGATTGCACATACTGCTTTCCTTGCTACTTGAAGATTACATTGCAGCTGTTTTCCTGGTTATTGACGGTCTCCGAGTAATACCTCGCATGTTCGTAACTTTTCTGTCTCTCACTTTGGGTTAGTACTTATAGCAAAGGGAAGTGTATTTTGCTCATCGCGAGTGAGGCGATGTACAAGCTATGTACGCAAAATAAATAGGGGATGTCCTTTTGGTAACAATGTTTGAATAGGTACACTTTTTACATTGACTAACGTTTTCATTAAAATACCTTCTTACATAACTTCACGTGTAGGTCGACTGAGTTTATAAAGCTTCCGTGAAAATAGTAATATCAATAGAAAAAACAAGCAAACGTAAAAGCGTGTGAAAACAATACCAACGCAAAGATTGCATTTTGTTTTTCAACTTAAACATATGTGGTAGATCTGTCTTATATTGAAATGATGTCTACATCTTGTCACAACTTTATGTTTAAAAATTTAACTTTTCCCTAAAGTAAAAATATAAAGTCAAAGCTTGTTTGTCATTCAAAAGTATGAACACACCTTTTATACCCTAAAGTCTATGCTATGAGAGACTTTTACGTACGACATGATTTTAGTTCATATGAACAAACGCGCTGAAGTATTTCCATTACATTATTCTGCTCGCAGATGTTCATAGTTTTCAAATTAATGGTATGTTCAAACAGAGGTTGTTTCTGCAGTTCTCTTTTTATGTTTTTCTACTGTACCGAAGTTACTACAAATTTGATATTTCTAATTTCCAAACATTAACAGTACATATTGTCAATACCATGGCAATTAGTACACCTATTTGTCCTACGTTAGCATAGGTTGTGTCTATCTGTGGAATTTTTAAGTCCTTACTATAGCTTAAAGTATTGATCTGAACTGTTCTCCTTACAGGTTTCTTCAAATGTACAGACAAACCAATATTTAAAGCAAGGAGTGCCTGCACAGATGGCTGTGCCTCAACTGCAGCTCCACGTACGGCAATTGATTTATTAACGTTTGTAAAATATGTGATACTCAAAACTGAGGCTCTGTGATACCAGGCACAATGATAAAATGTCTGATAAGATGGAACTTGTGAGCTTAATTGCAAGATTATAATTCTCCTAATTCTTTAAAACGTTTCTCTAATTGTGCACGGTAATAGCTGAAAGTTACTGTTGTCTACCCTTTGCTAACTTAGGTTACTATAGAAGTGGATCTGCTTCCCCAGTTGATGACCTGAGATGACGAATATTCTTTTTTAAGTCGTGAATGTGGTGTACAGAAAATGACTTCTGCTTCCTATGCTTTCATTATAAAACATATGGAATGGACTACCAATGCAATTAGATTTGCCTTCCTCAAACATTCTTGTGATCTATGCCAATAATGCTAATTCCTCATCACAACAGACTTAGACGTCTGCCTAATAATGGCTAGATTTCCTGCAAAGGAAATCTGAAATATTGAGAAACTCAAAAATCAGTGTTTTTCTTTGCTGATATAGTTACAAAAGAAAAGAGACACTACTCAATAATGTTAACAAAAGTCGCCACCAACTAACATTTATTGATTAGGAATTTATTTTTCGATAATACCTCTTTACACATCTACACGTACCAAAAAAGAAATTTCCTCAGATTCATTTCGTTCTTCTTTATAATTGGACACCAAGGTTGTCCTTAACATTATTTTGATATTGTTGAAAAGTTAAGATATTTTTGCGTATATATATATATATATATATACAATGTAAAACTGATTTATATGGTACAGCAAATAAAATTATGAAATATTAAATGTAGTGGCATAAACATTATAAAGAAATACAAAAGGTACGCTTGATTAATTTGCTCAGATAACATCACAGATATACCACCATCCACTGCGGAAGCTGAAAAAACAGCATTACTTCAAAACTTTGTATCTTCCAAATGCAAGGTGATATTGAGATGGGGTGTTTCCTGCCTAACACAAAACGTATTTCTGCATTCCATGCTCCTACCTTGTAAACAAACATCATCATTTATACAAACTTTCATGAAATGTATATGACAATACACTTTAAGCTAAGTTGACGCCACCAACGTTTATACACTACATCAGAATGAAATATGTTTTTATTGGTTTAATTACGCGTCTATTTGTATATGTGTTAGATGCATGCAGAAACGTGAAATATCAATCAAAGTACTAATTGTTTTCTCTAGAGTTTGACGGTAAATCTGTTTCAGACCTGGCTACTTATCCCATCACTAGCCAACCCAATGTACACGACAGTACAACTGGAGTTCAACTTTATACAACAGGTGAGTCTGAAATAATTAGGGGAACTACCTATTCTTGTGATCAATATGCTCTGCCGTAGAACTAGTGTTCTAGAAAGCACGGGTCATGACAGAGAAAATTTGATGTGAGCTTGAGAATTGGTTTCCCAGAGGCTGCCTCAGTCCGGCGCACAACCAACTTCCTGTGCTAGGCAGCCGATTTCGATCGTGAACTCAGTGCATGAGGAAAGCCTAAGTGCACAGAGAAAGCCAACGTATCTGTAGTTAGATTCGAACATATGAAACACAGAACACAGCATCATAAACCAATCGATCACTCAAGGACCTCTCGTGGCGAAAAAGAGGAATACATGTTAAGTGCACTGATAATTGCAGTTTTAGTATTAAGTTGAAGGCTACGGCAAGATAAAGGAGTATAAAACTTTTTCATGTTTTTGAATTCTTTATTTTTTGTTCATCAGCTTCAATTTAAAATTCGATATGCATAAATATCCATTGAAGAGGGCCTTGGTCTCATGAACGTATGTGGTGTAATGAAACTATGCCACGGTTTAAAAGTTAATTGAAAGTGGTAACAACAGCTATTGTCTGTAAAGTATACTGTATATTCTTCCAAAATTTCAGCAAATTTCCGTTATGTAGTATGTGTTTGTGTAGCAATCCACGCTGATTATTATTATTATTATTATTATTATTATTATTATTATTATTATTATTATTATTATTATTATTATTATTATTATTATTATTATTATTATTATTATTATTATTATTATTATTATTATTATTATTATTATTATTATTATTATTATTATTATTATATTATTATTTATTATTATTATTATTATTATTATTATTATTATTATTATTATTATTATTATTATTATTATTATTATTATTATTATTATTATTATTATTATTATTATTATTATTATCCGCATGGATTCCACCTTAAGGCGACAGTTCATGCTAATTCAACAACATTAAGGCGACACTTGGAATTAAGGCGACAGTTTATGTGTCGCCTTATTTCTCAGGTACTAGATAGAAAAATAATTTTATTGTCGGAAATAGGCTTAAATTGTTCGTCATCCTCTAGAATGTATCTCTACAAAATTTGGTTAGGGTAGGGTTAGGGGTAGGGTTAGGGTTAGGGTTAGAAAAATTCAAATTTTTGTACACAAGTCAATGTAACTGTCGCCCTAAGTAGGTATCCACGCTAATTATTATTATTATTATTATTATTATTATTATTATTATTATTATTATTATTATTATTATCTCTCTTTTTCTCACAACCTTTCTTGGTTGGTATTCATTCTTTTGTCCCTCAGACCTCGGGGTCCTACCCGGACCCTGGGAGGTCGAGCACTCGTCTTAGTATGTGGGCGCTGCCGAGAATCCCTTGCTTTATGAGTTTCCTCATATCATGACCTCCTGGAATTCTTCGGAGGTGGTCGTCTAGTTGTGTGCTGACCGCTCCGAGTGCCCCCACCACTACCGGTATTACCTCCGCTTTGACATTCCATAGTCTTTGTATTTCTAGCTTCAGGTCTTGGTATTTCTGCACTTTCTCGCCTTCCTTATCCTGACATTCTTGTCCCCAAAGTTTAATGTTCAAATAACACTGAAGACTAAAGACTACACCTTGCCCTCACCAAGGCAAGACAGAGCCTAAATTAAAGGGGGAATAGTCTCATCCCAGACAGTTCCAATTCTCATAACTAAGCTAGTTCTAGCCCCACTCATAACTGTCTTCAGCTTCTTCTTGTGCAAACATAAACATAGTTTATTGCCTAGGCTCACATCCTGGTAAGTATACAGGCCCTAGTATGCAATTAAAACACTCTCTGTGCATGCTGTGTAATATACGCTGCTCTGCATCTTTTGAATTTTGCAACTCTGATGCCAATCAAAGAGTAGTCACCAATTGAGACTTTTGCTTACCCCTATGTAAAAGTCATACTTGGGGTGATGCAAATCCCTCTTTAAGGGTGTGTTAATGTCATGTGTGATTATACCCACCATTTCTTCATGAAAGTTGTCAAAAATTCAAATGAGAGATCTATAACATTAGAACTTTAAAGAAATTTCTTTGCAGAAATTTAAGAAGGAGGCTAAGCCTGAAACTTTTTTCAATCTGCTATCTACCTTGGGGTTCAAGACTGCTACATAAAATGCTTTATGTTTTAAAACTTATTTCGTGGGGTTGGGTTATAGGCCTCAGCTATTGTACCGGTACCATGGTGCAAGTGCTCATGAGGTTTAGAAGATCACCTGTATAAGGCTAGAGTTACTCTACTTACTGTAGGCCTATAATTCCTTGCTTGGGTCCTGTACACTGAAAAGAACTCAGTTGGAAAGTTGTGTGTCCTAAGGCCGAGGGAATGAGTGTCATAGAATACCGTTCACCGCCTGCATGCCTTGAAACTTCGCCAAGAATTTTCATTATTTGAAAAAAAAAAGCTGCCAAAATGTTTTGCCATGAAATGCATTAAAATTTGCTTAAAACCAGTGTTTCCTCGAAGAAATTGCCCATTGGGTCAATATACCCAATATGAGAAAATTTGACTAACTAGAAATTTAAATGCTATGCATGCACACTGCATAACCTTTAGGAACAAATAAAACCCCGCTTTCTTTATTTTTTAACCTGAACATCAGTGCGTCAAAATGAAAAGTCATTGCATCAAAATCCCGTCCTAGTGACTTAGCAGAAACACTGCTTAAAATGCTTTCTAGGCCTAACGAATACTGAAAAAAGCCTGATATGTTTTCTAAAATCACCCTGACAGTATTCTATGACTTTCATTCCCTCGGTCTAATGTTTCTGAGGCTAAATAATTAATATGCCTTGCCATAGGCCTATGCATGCTTGTTACCACAGGCAGTTCTAACTTTATTTATGCTGGTGTATACATACGCTTTAGCTTACCAGTTAAAACGTCCCTTTACCAAAACGTTCCCGCTATTAATCAAAACGTCCTCGTGCCAAACAGTCCACGTACCAACACGTACAGTACATGGACTGAATTGTTGTTAGAGTTTATGGTATTTTTTCAACTATTTCTAAATATTTTTATTAATGTTAGGCTAGTGGGCTATTTTCTGTTTCTTCTAGGAAAATGAAATACCAATGTCAATTAACTTTAAAACTTATCGCCGGAATACTTTAAGTACTATACGTGTTGTAGGAAGCTAACATGATTGCAGAATGTACCTGACAGCGGTTAGCTACAGTTAGCATCTAGTGCTAACTACTGTACTGTAAGTAGTTTTTGTGTCGTGATATTACTGTTCCGAACCAAAAATCTCTTAATGATTTCCCAAGTACCTGCAATAAATTAATTACAAGTACAACTTCTCTATAGTTACATTAAGTTAAAGAGGTTTTATCATTGGTATCATTTATAGGCAAGGTATTTTGGTATTAGGCCTACATACTGTATAACACAGTCACAGGGTTTCCCCTGGCATTCATTTTGTGAGGTGGCTGGACTGGCTTCCTCACAGTTTTGGCCAGCTACCTCACAGAAATTTGCTATACAAGTTTGCCACCTTTAGTGTACTAGCTATGGAAGTATTGATAGTTCTAGCTCACTCACTGATGGTGCCAAAGCTGGCATTATATTACCCCCATGGCCTAATACCACCTCACTCTCTCAAAAACCCAGGGGAAACCCTGCAAAAGCCCCATAAGATGCCGTACCTGTATAATCCAGATTCAAAACAAAATCAACACCAAACCAAATATCCGACAAAGCCGAGAACAATCAGATTCTGCCATAGTCACAATAAAACTTGTCAATGTCCATCTTGAAACAATTGACCGAAGTGGAGTTAACAACCCACTCAGGCAGGATGTTCCACTCACTTACAACTCCTAGCCTAGTATAGGCCTAGGCCTACATGAGAGAAGCTGAAGTTTCTAATGTGCAGCTGAACTTTCTAATATGTTATAACATGGGGCCATTTTGGTAAAAAGCGGGGTCATTTTGACTCGATACCATACTGTATATAGGCCTAGGCCTAGCCTAGGCAGGGCTCGAAATAACCGGCAGCACTGACAGCCATGGCTCCGGGCCCTTACTAATGGCTGTGGTGTTCCTCAGTCAATGTCCCATGAAATAACATAGACCGACAGCTTACATGCTCATTTTGGCTGTGGTCATTTTCAAGCTTATTTCGAGCCCTGTATAGGCCTACCTACATACAGGCTATAGAACGGCTAAGCCCTAACGTTAGGCCTAGGCCTATATTACTTAGGCCTCTGTATTTCGGCCGAGCAGCGAGGCCTATGCACTAAATAATGTAGCCTAATCTAGGCTACTGCCTGTGCTTGGTAACCTGCTTGTTACTAACGTTAGTAGGCCTAGCCCACAGGCGCCCCTTAACATTGTATAGTATACCATATACTATGTAGTATGCGATTTTAATATAGATTTGTTAAAGGTTGAATTATGTACTACTTACAATGATTTTGCTAAGTTAATGATGTGTTATAATTTTTTGCCTTCCATTACATTACCTACTAGAGTAGCTTCCAATAGTGCCACAATCATTGACAATATTTTTGTTAGACTTCCCAATGACCTTATTGACAATAACCTCTCTTCTGGTAACTTTATTACCGATATTAGTGACCATTTACCCAATTTTTGCATTATTCTGGGCAAAAAGCCTCCCCCACCCCCCACCCCCCAAGGAGAGACCCTTAGTTAGACTTTACAGTGCAAAGAATTTTAATTACTTCGTTTCTGCTCTAGAAGCTACAGACATCTCACCAGTGTACAACAGCAACGATGTAAATGTTTGTTATAGTTTACTTAGCAACATTTTGCAGTCTCTTCACAATTCTTCCTTTCCTCTTGTTAGATTGTCCAGAAAAAAGATGAATGATAAACCGTGGATAACTCCTGGTATTAAGAAATCGATTTCTTATAAGAATAGGCTATACCGTAAATATATGAATAACCCTACTTATGTATTAAAAGAAAAGCTGGTTGCATATCGTCGTATTCTTAATCGTATTATTAGATCCACACGGTCATCCTACTATCACTCTATTTTAACAAATAGACAAAATACATCTAAAAAGCAGTGGACTGTATTTAATGATCTCATCAAAGGTAAAAGGAATCGTGAACCAAAAGTTATTCAGCATATCTCACACAATGGGTCAAAACTTTCTGATAATCCCGATATTGCTAACGCATTTAATGATTACTTTTCCACAGTTGGTGAAAAACTTAGCGATAAAATCCATTCTACCATCAATCCCCTTTATTATCTTTGTAATCCGGTTTCTCAGAGTATTTTCCTTACCCCCGTTACTCTGAGTGAAGTCCTTAATTGTATTAATGCTCTTTCTCTAGGTAAAGCACCTGGCTTGGATGGTATTTCCACCAATCTTGTAAAGTCGGCCAAGCATGTAATAGCCCCAGCCCTAGTTCATATCTTCAATTGAGTTTTTCACAGTGGTATTTATCCTGATGATTTAAAAATTGCAAAAGTTATTCCTATATTTAAGAAGGGAGATGATGGAACACCGGAAAACTATAGACCAATTAGCTTATTACCATGTATAAATAAACTCTTGGAAAGGGTAATTGAAAAACGACTCAGGCACTTCCTTGACAGTAATAAGTGTTTCTACGACTATCAATTTGGTTTTAGGGAGGGTCATTCTACGAATTTTGCTTTACTAGAAACAGTTAACTCTATTCGATCACAACTTGATAATGGTAAAAATGTACTAGGTTTATATTTAGATCTTAAGAAGGCTTTTGATACTGTGGACCATTCTATTTTATTAGACAAATTACTTCATTATGGAATCCGTGGAAGAGCCCATAACATTATTTCATCCTACTTAAAAAACCGTAAACAGTGTGTTTATGTCAATAATACCTTCTCTAGTTACTCAGAAGTCTCCACAGGAGTTCCCCAAGGTTCTGTTCCTGATACTTCTACCCGTCTCTTTGCCGATGATACAAATATTTTCCTATCCGATAGAAATTGTACCGGTTTAATCCAAAAAGGTGTTCATACCTTAAGTAAACTTCATGATGGGTTTGATTCTAATAAACTCACTTTGCATCTAGGTAAAACCTCTTACTCCATATTTCATTCTAGTAGTAAAGCGCACTCATGTTGTAATAGTTTTGTTTTTAAGGATAGTACCATTAACAAGTCTTCTATCACCAAGTATCTAGGTTTAATTATTGACGATAAGCTCTCTTGGGAAGAACACACAAAATATCTTTGTAATTCACTTGTTAAGTACACTGGTATTTTCTATCAGCTAAAGGATTTGCCTCCTAAGAAAACTGCTTTACATATTTACTATGCCTTTGTTTTTTCCAAACTTCGGTACGCTGTTGAAATTTATGGTACCGCAAAAGCTTCAATCCTTAGGCCGGTTCAAGTTCTTCAAAATAAGTTACTCAAGTTATTAACTGGTAAACCTAGACACCACCCCACCAAGCAGCTGTATCACGAGTACAATTTATTTATGTTAAGTGACATCCATTTTTACTGTATGTGTCAAATAATCTATAGATACTGCAATAATATGCTGCCTAAGTCAATTTCCTCTGCAATTTTTCCTCTATGTAACTCAGTTCACAATAGGCCAACATCTGTAAGCACCCGCAACAAAGATCTTTTTATAGTGTCTCATCATAACACACCACATGGTAGATTGTTATTGAATAATTATTGTTACCGTTTATGGCAAGACATACCGCCCGATGTAAAATTATCTAAATCTTTAAACATTTTCCAAAATAAATTAAAACGTTATATACTTAATAAGTAATTTGTTTATTGTGCTGAAACTAAATTTACATACCTTGTACCATATATTCCTAGCTATATGTTACTTTTATTATTAATATTATTATTATTTTGTTATTGAGGTCACTAGCCTAGGTAACAGATTTCTGTTTTTCTAGTGTCCTTTAAATGATTTACTGCTAATGTGTAATTTCAATGTTGTTTATGTACTGTTCATGAAATCATTTGTGAAATAAATTTGAATTGAAAGTATATATAGACGTCTATATAATACATTTTATATGGTATACTATACAATGTTAAGGGGCGCCTGTGGCCTAGCCCTAGTACTTCCTACTAGTAGCCTAATTATCAAAAAAGCAGAGACACTGTGACTGGAGGTATCCGTCTGCAAGGCTCTTATGGTGGGAACTCGTACGTCTAGGCTACTTCCAGTCTTCCAATCATCTAACTTCGTAAAGTAATTTTGCCACCTTTACACTGGCTGGCTAATGTTAAAAGTTCTGCAGTGTAGATTGTGCAGACTACACTACACTAACTATTGAAATCACCATACAGGCCCTTCGCTACGCTAACATTCATCAGTTACGAATTTTTATCGTACCCTTTTACGGCTTTCTTTTCAGCCCGCACGATCAAAAAGCTCGATGTGATAAGCTTTTCTCGAATGTTATCGTATATGCATAGAAAGTACGAAATAAAGGCATTTTACTTAATTTACTCACCATTGTTCTCGTTTCTACGATTAGCCAACTTGCCTCAAACTGTTTCGAAAGACGAGCGATGAAACTTTTCATGAAGGTTAAAGGTTAAATCAGGCTCGTTCATTGTCAATAAAGATAGGAACTTTTAATAAATTTTAATTAAATCGTTCCTAACTTAGGAAGATTATTACTTCCTGAGATAGGAATTATCCTATCTGAATCGTTCCTATCTTAGTTAGGAACATTTATTTAGGAATGTTCCTAAGTAATCTTTATGAAATAGATCCCTGGGCATTAAGACAGGAAATTTGATAAGCAAGATAAGATTACTGTCGGAAACGTACATTTCTTCAAAGAGTCTGTAGAACGTTGGAGTTCATTCCTAACGCCTACCTGATCACACCAACGTTATTACTAATGACACTGAATTGTGATCTTTTCAGAGAGAATGGCTTATATACTTGACGTAACTTTGCACGAGTGTTTCAGTTTGGAGCAGGAAAGTTTTATGCAACTAAATGCGTATATTGAGCACATCCAGAACATTCCAGAACATTTATCTAATAAGGGAAGATAGATAATGACCACAGCATTACTTACTGACCATCCACTCCTGCAATAAACTTGAAATGGCAAGCCTGGATATTGCCCCGGAAGTATGTAGTATACACCATCATCCTTGAAACCTGCATCATACACGTCTTGACAGTCGGTGTAGTATGTACAGTTACCATCGTTCCCGATATACCCTTCAATGCAATAACATCGATGCCCGTCTTTCCCATCTTCACACGCTGCGTTTGGATTACACTGGTATTCATTACGAGAAAGTTCACCTGTGATACACGTGCATTGTTCTGTACAATTGTCGACCAGTATCGTGGCATTCTCCTGATAAAGCAAAACGCTGACTTTGGTAACTTAGCATTGCTTTGTCTTTTCTCATCAAGTTTGCATATTCATGAGTTCCATGTTTGTGGAATAATATGGAAACTGATCAGAAGTTGCAGCAATTTTGTCAGGTTAGACTCAGTTGTACATGACATCAGTGTTCAGTCATACAAACCGACTAGTGGGGATAAGCGGTGCCCTCATAGTTGATAAAGTTAGGTGTAACTTTTAAACTTTGAAAACCAATATTCCTACATTGACACTCAGAGTAGTTCAAAATTTTTTCATGGTAGATAATCGGATTTCTTGAGAAAGTTGTCTTGTTCGTGAATTTTGTTGGACAAATTTAAATGTTCCTATACATCTATAGCTATAACACGTATCTCTAAAAGAAATCTGATTGAAAGGAACTTTGATACTGACCTGGAGGACACCCTTCCCTTGGTAGTAACATCCACAATCCTCAGCTGGTACACACTCACTACCGTTTGAATAGAACCCTTTAGGGCAGACGAATGTCTCATTCTTAGTGCAGTTATTAGAACAACCATTCGGATACGCACACGTTGCCACACAGGTACAATTTGTGACAGTGGTATTAGTTGAATGATCTGGAGATGTTAATAAAACATATCTTTATTGTTGTACGCGTGAATATTTAGACTTCTTTGAGGGGAAATAACTCGACTAAAATAATTGCATTGGTCCTTCAAAATATACAAGAACTTTGATAAAACATCCGTTATTATCTTAATTGATATTAGTAACGTTTACTTATTTTAAGATGGGAGGCGTAGTAAAACTTAACCGGTGTTAATAAATTGTGCACTAACTAGTCGGAGAGTTGCGACAGTTGTGACCCTATTTGAGAATATCAACGCAATTGTCTTTCATATTCTTTGATGTGTTTTCCAGAAAACTGCATTCGCATTATCACTTTTATGTCTTTATGTCATACATTCTCTCTGGAGGGTATTTAAATGAAACTTATGAACAAAAAATAAAGAATTCAAAAACATGAAAAAGTTTTATACTCCTTTATCTTGCCGTAGCCTTTAGCTTAATACTGAAACTGCAATTATTACTACACTTAACATGTATTCCTCTTTTTCGCCACGAGAGGTCCTTGAGTGATTGATTGGTTTATGATGTTGTGTTCTGTGTTTCATATGTTCTAATCTAACTACAGATACGTTGGCTTTCTCTGTGCACTTAGGCTTTCCTCATGCACTGAGTAACTGTTCACGATCGAAATCGGCTGCCTAGCACAGGAAGTTGGTTGTGCGCCGGACTGAGGCAGCCTCTGGCGAACCAATTCTCAGGCTCACATCAAATTTTCTCTGTCATGATCCGTGCTGTCTAGAACACTAGTTCTATGGCAGAGCATGTTGATCACAAGAAAAAGGAAAATTGAACTATTCAAAGAAGTACAAACTTTACCAGACCAAGTTCAAACTTGTTCACATTTTTTTACCTCAGTTTTACGGAATGACAGTTCTTAGGAATAGGTAGTTCCTCTAATTATTTCAGACTCACCCGTTGTATAAAGTTGAACTCCAGTTGTACTGTCATGTACACTGGGATCGCTCGTGGTGGGATAAGTAGCCAGGTCTGAAACAGATTTACCGCCGAACTCTAGGAAGAACAATTATTACTTTGATTGATATTATACGTTTCTACATGCATCTTTCGCATATACAAATAGACGTGTAATTAAACCAATAGAAACATAATTCCTTCTGATGTAGTGTATAAACATTGGTGGTGTCAACTTAGCTTAAAGTGTGTTGTCATATACATTTCATGAAAGTTTGTATAAATGATGATGTTTGTTTACAAGGAAAGAGCATGGAATGCAGAAAAACGTTTTGTGTTAGGCAGGAAACACCCCATCTCAATATCACCTTGCATTTGGAAGATACAAAGTTTTGAAGGAATGCTGTTTTCAGCTTCCGCAGTGGATGGTGGTATATCTGTGATGTTATCTGAGCAAATTAATTAAACGTACCTTTTGTATTTCTTTATAACGTTTCTGCCACTACATTTAATATTTCATAACTTTATTTGCTGTACCATATAAAACAGTTTTACATTATATATATACGCAAAAATATCTTAACTTTTCAACAATATCAAATGTTAAGGACAACCTTGGTGTCCAATTATAAAGAAGAACGAAATGAATCTGAGGAAATTCCTTTTTTGTTATGTGTAGATGTGTAAAGAGGTATTATCGAAAAATAAATTACTAATCAATATATTAGTTGGTGGCGACTTTTGTTAACATTATTGATTAATGTCTATTTTCTTTTGTAACTATATCAGCAAAGAAAAACACTGATTTTTGAGTTTCTCAATATTTCAGATTTCCTTTGCAGGAAATCTATCCATTATTAGGCAGACGTCTAAGTCTGTTGTGATGAAGAATAATCGTTATTGGCATAGATCACAAGAACGTTTGAGGAAGGCAAATCTAATTGCATTGGTAGTCCATTCCATATGTTTTAGAGTGAAAGCATAGAAAGCAGAAGTCATTTTCTGTACACCCCATTCATGACTTAAAAAAGAATATTCGTCATCTCAGGTCATCAACTGGGGAAGCAGATCCACTTCTATAGTAACCTAAGTTAGCAAAGGGTAGACAAGAGTAACTTCCAGCTATTACCGTGCGTAATTAGAGAAACGTTTTAAAGAATTAGGAGAATTATAATCTTGCAATTAAGTTCACAAGTTCCATCTTATCAGACATTTTATCATTGTGCCTGGTATCATAGAGCCTCGGTTTTGAGCATCACATATTTTATAAACGTTAATAAATCAATTGCCGTACGTGGAGCTGCAGTTGAGGCACAGCCATCTGTGCAGGCACTCCTTGCTTTAAATATTGGTTTGTCTGTACATTTGAAGAAACCTGTAAGGAGAACAGTTCAGATCAATACTTTAAGCGATAGTAAGGACTTAAAAATTCCACCAATACACACAACCTATGCTAACGTAGGACAAATAGGTGTACGAGTTGCTATGGTATTGACAATATTTACTGTTGATGTTTGGAAATTAGAAATATCAAATTTGTAGTAACTTCGGTACAGTAGAAAAAACATAAAAAGAGAACTGCAGAAACAACCTCTGTTTGAACATACCATTAATTTGAAAACTATGAACATATGCGAGCGGAATAATGTAATGGAAATACTTCAGCGTGTTTGTTCATATAAAAAACAATCATGTCATGCGAAAAGTCTCTCATAGCAAAGACTTTAGGGTATGGAGAGATTGTTCATAACTTTTGAATGAAAAACAAGCTTTGACTTTATATTTTTACTTTAGGGAAAAGTTAAATTTTTAAACATAAAGTTGTGACAAGATGTAGACATCATTTCAATATAAGACAGATCTACCACATATGTTTAAGTTCAAAATTCTCTTTGAAAATGTCAAAAAATGGAGTTGACTGTCTTAGTCCCCCTAATCATAAGTATAAATTTCAAAGGCCCGGTACATCTAAAGTCGACTTATCAAACAGAGACTGCAGTCATATCAACTTTATATAGGAAAGGTTTTCAGTTTTTTCTTTCTTTTCCCTGGCGTTTTATCTTAGAACAAACCTCTCAATTTTCTTTTAACGTAATTCAAGCATTACAAAACAGCAAGACAGCAAACCCTCCTACTTGTTTACTTTCCTTGCTTTATTTTAATGCCTAAAATGTTCCATAAAAACTTGAGTCCCCTAGAAAGATGGTGCAATTTGAGATTCGTTGTAGGGTATCTTAGGGGAGGGGGTTTCGTACCTCTTTACTGTACACCAGACTTGATCAAATATATATGGAATGGCTTTTTGCTGCTTTTAAACTTTATCACAGCTGTGTGTAACCACAAACGTAAGCCCAGACTGAATGATTTCAAGTGTTAAAGCTGCTTATCACTGAGCAGTAGAAAGGAAGAGTATTTCACGTTTACAATCGGTAGTTATTGCGTAGGAAAGTCTTACAATAGCAACCTGATAAGGAGGAACACTGCCAATCTAATTTAATTCGGGCTTTAAAGCATTGATTTTAGTCATTTGAAGACGCTAAACGACCACGAAATTTTCTAGATTCCGGCAAATGGCTGTATATTACAGTCCCCTTAAAACTTCCGCAATCCACCCCTTCCCCCCACCACACACATTGGCACATCATGAGTTCTTTCGAACTTTTCACACATTTTCACTTAAGGAATGAGTCACATTCGGAGGACTATAATTGCTGAATACCGTCGAGACTCCATATTTGGCAAAATAACGGACGAGGCGAAGCCGAGTCCCTTATTTTGCCAGATTTGGAGTCGAGACGGTTTATGAGACAATAATAGTCTGACAAATGCGGTTTATTCCTATTCTACCACCAAAACGTGTGAAAAAACTTATTTTTATCAGTTTTTACGTTTACTGACCATGTGTTGTGGAATAACAGGTCAGTGTTTAACCAATCAGAATGCAGGATTCTCAATAACGGATGGCTGGAGATGGTAGAATATTCAATATATTGATATACAAAATTAAAATGACTGTAAGCATTTTTTACTTTTTGAATTTATTACAAGTTTTTTCAAGCAATAGTTTCTGTACATGAATATTTTCTCTAACTGGAAGAAACACTGCAATATAACACGGCTAGAGGAAAGAGAGCATCACCCCCTTTAATGCATTGTTTATATTTGACCTTTTCAAAGCTATTAAAACAAAAACATAATTGAAAGTAACGATTTTTCTTTGATACTTCCTTCATATATTACCGAAATCTATTTAAACTACTAACCATCTGCTTTGATGACTTTTGTTATTACCAATCTGACAAGTATGAAGACTTAAAATGGCTTCCAACCCGAGTTACTCTGAGACATTTTGAGCGGGCATGAAATTCCTATTATGGATCTATCTATAAAACTTCTGGAGCACACTCTGTACACAGTCTAAAATTGAACGTACGATGAGCTGTACTATTGATGTAACAGCATTAAAAGCAAAGATCTCTACACTGATATATATATATATATATATATATATATATATATATATATATATATATATATATAAATATATATATATATATATATATATATATATATATATATATATATATACATTAATATTGCAAAGATTTTCTTGTCGTTTTTATTTCTGATCGAGCTGCTTCTAATTGAATACATTAAATTTCACGGCGCATAGACTGTCGTTGCTTCAAATAAAGAAAATGACATTTTCACAAAGGATACCCCTTTCTAATAAAGGTTACAAAATAATGAAATGTTGTCCAAGCTACACATCCTAAGATTCAGTGGTTGCCCAGGTTACGGATTAGTAATGTAAGACTATAAATTTTCTGCTGACAAATTAAGTAAGAAGATATACGTATGGTATGGTGCCTTTAATGCAGTCACCTCGTAGTCTGTCTTCTTTTTACTCGATAGGTGAGCATCGATTTTGAACATTGCAAGTAGGTTTCATAGTTTTATTCATATGAATGTATAAAATCATTACCTAAATGATATTTGCTGCATGGTGCAATAAATAATAAACGAAAAAGTCAGGGGGAAGGTCCAGAATAGCAATAGAGGAGTTGGGCAGTTTTAAAAAGGGAATGGAGTGGTTGGGGAGGATGGTACTACGTAAAATGTGAACCTGCATGTTCATTCGGTCAGTGCATTCATTCTCAGGAAGCTACTTGAGCTAGTCGGAGACTCCAAACGAATTTGAAAAAGCCTGATCAGACGATTTAAGTTATCACCAGCTGCACTAAATAAAACTTTGACTGTAAACGGTAGTCAAATAACAAACCAGGAACCGAAGGGAAGGAAAAATCTGATATTCTTTCCCTACCCACTGTAAGAGAGTTCACGGCCAGCAATAGCTAAACAGTTGCACAAGAGTAATTTTAGTGAAAGGTCACCATTTGGGTGGCGTGTAACATGCAGAAAACTTCAGACTTTGTTTCCAAGATGACTCTGATTACCAGCATAAAGTGCAAGTAGAAACCAGTTTGAGAATTCCGAGGAACTATGCCTCAAAAATAACACGATAGTATCATGTTCATTGACAGAGGGTCGATAGCCTATTAGATAATATGCTTCATAGTTATGTAATAATTGTAGGAACAGTTACCTTCTTATAACTGAGCCGGGTTATTATTGATGAAGAGTGAAAACTACACACGACGTTTACCGAAAATGCCTCATCTGAAGTCATATTTCGGAAAAGATAGTTTTGATTTGTACAAAATATTAGGAAATCAATTTTCTAAATTAGTTTAAACATTTTTGGAGTGTCACAGAGTAGCCTATTTGAACATACACAGCAAAGGAAATACTTTTGCCCTTAGTTTAACAAAGCATAAAGCCAGGTGCTCAATACACGACTTTCAACGATTTCAAACGATTTCTTCACGAACTGAAAATCGCGAACATTCGCAGACGAGGCGTCCGATTTTCTGCGATATGATGCCACTCACGACTTTTCACGATTTGACATATATCTACATGATTCGACCTGTGTAAAAAAAAAGGCCCGAGGAAGGGATCTTCTACTGATCAGACGATTGTATTCACAACCGTTAGCTTATTGATACGAAATATTTGGTATACTAGTCTTCGTATACTGCACAATTTCTCAGACGTTTTCTGCTGTGAATAATACAACAGGAAGACTTAGCTTATCTTTACATATCTTATCTTTTACTTGAAAGTGTCTTAGGCTAAGTTGCAAAGGATTGGTACGTCATTTAAAGTGTTTCATTGAAATACTTACTACTATTTAAGAAGCCAAGGGAGATAAGTGAACAATTTTACGTCAAACAAGGGTCAAATCTCTTATCCCAGACTGTTACAATTCTGCCTACCAAGGTTTTCATATGCCTTCTTCCAAATTAAAGTAGTCAATGCTGAGTTTAAATTACTCAATGTCATATTCTTTTGAGAACACTAGACTACTGACTATGACTTGAAAGTGAGTGTAAGCTGACCTGTCAATGCAATCGGCTATATTATATCAAAATTCGCTGATCTGCAAAAGTGATCATTGACAGTCAGAATGACGTTATTGTTTGAATTTGTGACAATCAAAGTGCAGTCACAGAATTATGAATAGAGAAACCTGGTGTTACTAAATACGTTTGGGATAATGCAACATCCCGTTAAAATAATTTCGAGTATGAAATATTGCATATAAGTAGATTTAAAGAGATGACATATCTATTGCTATGACTCCGGCATCATCAGAACATTTGCCTGCAACTACGCATCTTTGTATTATATAACCAATCAACATTGATGTAACAAGGTGTAAAACATTTTATAATGTCACTCAGATGATCTTCATATATCGTGGTTCTTTTGTGTGCCATATGTTAAAGTTAGATATTCTGATTACCAAATGTGAACACTCTTAAAATACAGTAAACTTTTCTGTATGAAGCAGTTAGAGCCCCATCTTGATAACGAGTTGTATTACGAAGATACACATTTTTGAAGAAATGATATTTTAGCTCTGTCAATACATGATGGGAAAACTGTTATGTCATCTTGAGTGTCAAATTGATTGGACATAGTTTTTGTATTTGTTTATAATGTTGATAGAACTATATGGAATATTGAATAGCTTTATTTGCTATGTCATAGGTATAGACAATGGCGTATTTAGGGGTGCCATTGGGCTATGCCGCCCTCACTGATGCCAATTTTTTTTTTTTTTTTTAGTTCGTAGAAATACGTAATTTTTTAACACAAATTTCACTTGAAAAGGTAGCATATATGGTACCCGATGTAAGGTCACTTCATTTTTCAAATTTTTTTTACACGGAAGGGGCACCTCATTGGGCCATGATCCTCCCTCACTGATGCCGACTTTTTTGTTTTAGTTCCTAAAAATACTTCAATTTTTTTAACACAAATTTTACTTCAAAAGCTGGCATATGTGGCACCACTTTGCATGTAATGACACCTAATTTTTCAAAAGTTTCCAAAGGTGAGGAGGACACCTCTCCCCTTAGACCCCTCCCCCAGGCCGGCGTCACACAATATACTGCATGCCCCTATGAGAGAAATCCTGGTTATGCCAGTGGGTATAGAACAGTCTTATACTAGATCTTAACAGAAAACTATCCAAACAATCCAACGGTGTCAAATTTCAAGGACAAACAAGGTAATAAATTATAAAGAATAACCGAAGGAATATGAGGCTATTTACCCAATTTTCCTCACATTTTGGGATCTTGAGGAAAGAGATATGGTGAGTTAGAAATAAAGTTTTGGTACGGGGTGTGGACGAAATGTAATGAAAAAATTATTTTCATGCAAACCCATACAAAATGCCACCAGACAATGCCTTTGAGTCTGATAGAATCTTTCGTTCTATTTCTGAATATTTCTTTCCTTTTTGCGCGATTAGAAATAAAAATCATGTCGACAATCGGGTACTGAATGGCAGGAACAACTACCCTCATAGATTGCTGAAGGGGACGATTTGGGAAGGGTACAAAAGTGTGAGGCGTGTTCCCCAGCTTAACCGCCACCTTTTCCCAATTCTCTCGAATGGAGTTTCAAGTAGTTGCAAGTACGTCCCGTCATTTCTAGACCATTGGTGGCGCCAACTGTGGCCGGGGGTTCATGCCCCCATTGTTGAAGGCTTTATTTCCCTGTCGGTTAAATTTCGAGTTTCGTCGAGAACCTTAATGGGTACGATAAGTATGTAATCCACGAAGAAGACCGGTCGCTAAGACAATTTTTCTGATTTTGTTCGTAGAAGAGCATATTCTTCAATAAATCGCAATCACAGGCTGGTAACCACCTACTTCTCACCAACCGCGAAACCAGGGTTTTATCTGGGAGGGGTTCAGATCACTCGAACCCAGTAGTACCCAACGGAGGGGTATATCGCACCCCAGGGTGCATTTTCGCAACTCGGGAGAAATAAGCGTCTAGGGGGAGACAGGGGGGCGTTTGCAAACACTGAGGTACCTAATTTCAAAATGGGATTGTAACTCGTTAAGTGGACATAAAGTCTAGCATCACAAGCATACGTATTTTAGAGGTTGTAAAATGAATTCCATTTATCCAACTCCCGCTTTCATAGCTTACTCCGCTGCTGAGATATAAAATGCTGGAATTTATTCACTTTATTTGAAATAGTCGATTGCACAGTAATTTGTGATGCCCTTCTTGTACAACTTACATTACCTGTTTTGTTTTCTTTTAAAATTAAGATGTTTATATGACCTTGAAGTAGTTATCGTTCCCTTGCATAGTATGTTGTAGGGAGAGGGCTTATGTAGCCAAGTCACCCTATATCAATAAGGCAGTGATTACATTTTGGCACAAGGTGCAGTGGCTTCGAAAAAACAAAGGAAAACAAGGAGTGTAATTTGAGTATTAGAAGAATGACATCACAAATTATTGTTCAATATAACATTTTAAATTGAGTGAATAAGCTTCAACATTTGATATCTCAGCTTTAGAATGTCCTGTGAATATGGAAGTTGGACGATCTGGATGCATTTTTTAAACTCTGTAACATTTTCTTTTTGAAATTTTAGACTTAATGTACACTTTAAGATGTCAAATAGTTTCCTCTGACTGTGCTCTTAAATAAGTATTCAGAAAGTGGAGATAAAATGAAGTCTGTAACTTGAACTTAGTCAAGTACACTGCACGTTTGTGAATCATCTTATTTCCAGAATCCAGAAAATTGCATCTAATAGTGATAATTTCAAAATTTCTCAGGACGTCCCTCAGACCTCTATCACCAGCAGAAGGAGAGCTTGAGTGGTTCAAGTTCTCACAGCCCCATTCTACTATCCTTCTTCCTCCCCAAGACAAGTCGCCTCCTGCAGCATTAAAGGCACCGGCCATTTGTCACAGCTTTAATACCAGTTAGTCGAAGGGCAAATCTTTGCAATCTGTATAGATAATTAGAAGAAAGTCAAATACTACATTCTTGTGCAGACAAGTTCGTAAATATCCCAGAGCTTCCGAGGGCTTCGCCCTGGTCCCCCACCAGGATGTTGCCCCTAGACCCCATCAGGGCCCTGAAACAGATTCCTACACTCCGTGCCCTTGTGGGAACGCATCGCACTTTCGCAGAGCCCCCGGCATCTCTTCCACTTCCCATAAACGTTTCGCCTCTTCTTACCCAGATCAAGGTTTAATTCCTTTAATCGTGGGTTTAGGTTTCATTACCACGAAAGCAAGACGCGCACAGCTTTTGTACTATCCTTGGCCGGGTCCACACAACGTATATGTATCACTTTAATATTTACCTTTTCTTTGAGTAGTAACATGGTAATATATTTGTTATGAAATGGGAGGTGTTTACCCCACTTTATTAGGTGAAAGGGGGAGTTGAGCTGTAAAAGGTTGGGAACCACTGCTCTAACCCAATGATGCCGGTAGCGTCACCAAGCTTTCCGTATGTTGGGTCGGTGCATGTTGACGCGAGGTCCAGGGACATGCTTCATGGCCTATGATGAGCCAACAGGGGTAGCACCTGCCGATGAAGACCAGGGAACAAAGCCGTCAGAACTACAGCATTTCACCATTTTCAAATGGCATAAGATGCATTCGAACTGAGCCCAACGTCCGAACGATTTGATGATACAAAAAGGTTGTCGGTGGGGACGATGGATAATGACAGGGGTTGCATGGAACTGAGAACAATAACTGCATTTAAGCCGTCCAACAGGAAGTAACAATGACACAACTATTTGTGGTTGGTGCACTCCCCGACATCCGAAAGAAATTGGCATAGTTAGAGACATTTTGGTAATGTTGCCCTTCGTTTTTCATTTCAAAAATTGTCTTCTTTATTCAAAGGGAGTCATACTGGAATATTTTCCTAAGTAACAGGTGATTTGGGGGCAATATTCTTTCGCCCTTAGGTCTAAGGTATTTTAACTCCCCCACCCCTCCCCCCCCCCCCCACCACTTGGCTACAGCCAATAGTTGAATCGTTGGTGGCTTGCAAACTAGCACAGTAGGAGTAAGTTTTCACTTTCCGCCTTACCCCCCCCTTTTTCGCAACTTCCCTCAACCCCTCCGAATGAGCACCAGAAGTGGTTGCAATTCCCTTCCCCCTCCTTTTTGGGGACTTTGGTTTCCACTGTGAAGCCGTTGTACTCGCAGGACCTTCCCCTAAGAATCATCTGCAAGGCCTCCCGTAGTAATATACGCAGATGTTGCGTAATGTATGAATTAGCCTTGTGTCAGTAACTGGAATAAGTTGGGCACATTCATAGCATTACCGCGTACTGTTTTAGGTTCGAGATTTACAAAATTGGCATATGTAAGACTCCCACTTTGTTCTTCACCAGCGGACACAATATATTCGGGGAAGGGGTGGGCTTTCCCTCAATCCTAAAAGTGTATGGGGTTCAGCCCAAAATTCGAACAAAACGTTGTTGGAATTAACTTAAGTTCTTGGGGGATACATGCTCCTGACTCCCAGCGTTTTGTTTCTGGGGAAAGTGAAATACCGTGCACACCTTACGCAAAGTGCAGTATAAGAAATAATCACTTTTCACCAATCGTTCTGATCGGAGAGTGGGGGCCGCTCCATATTGAAGAAGTATTTTACTAAATGTGAAAGTTCCAAATGTGTTAAGTGTAATTCAAGTTTTGGTACTGTTGCCTACAAAGAGTGAAATTTGAGCTCAATTATTTCTATAATTTCGACACCGTCAATAACTGCATAAGCACTTGTCACCACAATTGTATGAATGGCCACCCCTTTAAATCAGTCATTGAAACCACACATCAACAGATAATCACATACGGATATTTGAATGCATGTTTAAAGATACCTGAAAGATTCAACGTGTTGTGTTACCTTTAGTACTACAGACAGGCTGAGAGACGAGGTACGAGAAAGACTTCAAGAACTACTCTTACTTAGCAATACGACCACCGGCATGAAGAACCTAATCTATGGTGGGTTTCCTGCCAATAGCCCTGCCGACCCGTTGATGTGCTCTACCAGGGAGCTGTCTCATACAGTTCCCTGGCTCTACCTTCTAAATCCGTAAGGCCATAACAAACTCGAAGCACTAAGAGCCGGGTATTAAAAAATAACACGAGATTTTAAATCCTTGTAGTGAGTTAACTGATAGTTTTGCTTTTCTAGTACTCATATTTTACGTTCCATTAGCATACTTTCACTGATGGAATCTTTAAATGCGTCCCCTTAGTAATGTGTTGATGCGGTACCTGAAAAGAGTTTAATTCATCTGATTGAAGAACCGGTGGTTTTAATTTGCTAAATATGTGTTATTTGGCTGCAGATTCCTCAAAACACAAGGATCATTATTTGCCTTTTTTATCTCTTCCTTTTATTCTTGAATTTTAGTTACTTTATCATGTAAACCTTGACAACTCGGAAGAAGCAAAAATGTTTAGGAAGGCAAAATAAGTCCAAAAAACTTGTTTTGAAATGAAAAGCTAATTCAAAATGTTTGAACGTTCCATAGTATATAAACTCTTAGAAGCACTTCCTCATTTTCAAGTTTGGATTCTCCTGTTCTCAATTTTGTTAGAATGTGGTGTATGGGAGAATCGCGTGACGATTCATCTGTTCACCACTTTTCAGAGTTGAATGTACAGGACAATCGCAGTCCGATTCGCCCATTCACCGAAAATTGCAATATGGTGAATGGGAGAATCGAGGGAACTCATGTGCGGTTCCCCCAAACCACCGATTTTGTCGGCTTCAGTAGTTATCGGAATGCTACCGTAGACTAAACTTCACAAATCAAAAGTTACAGAGCGCCGCCTATGGGAATTCGTTTAGCTTTAAACTGCCCTCGTAATAATTTTTCCGTGTAATGAATTTGCTCATCACGAAGCTGCTAACGTATGCTACCTATGAAGTTTGTTTCTTTAATGCATTTGCCTACTTTAGATATGCAGATATCGTCCCACGTGTTCAAATAGTCACTCATGAGAAGGGGGGGGTGCAGAAAATGCAGGGCCTTCTTTAAGGGCATGTTGGGTATCATCTCGAGCGAACTTTATTAGGTTAAGGCTGTGTCCAGGGGTGGGGAGGAAATATTCTTAAGATAGCTCTGGAAACAACCTCATCCATGCAGTCAGTTAAAAATGACCTTGGCAAACAGTTGATAGCATTGTTAGCTGACCGTTTACGGTCAGTACTCAGCACACAGTCGTTGTGCTTGTGGTAACCTGACAATTATATACTTGGGTTTTTGGTTTTCTTCAAAATCCATCAAATATTGACCATTTTACAAGGTAGTTTCCATTTCACACTTGTTTCGTGAATAAAAAGGAGCTAAATAGCAGTGTTGTAACGAGCCATGACTCGAGTCACTAATTTCATGAAGGAAATGACTCGAGCAGTTGTATCATAATTTTCCTAATAGAAATAATACAATGACTCGAGTCACATTGAAAGTAGTAAATGATTCGACTCGACTGCAAAATTGAGTGACTAGTTACAACACTGCTAAATACACAAATTTGAAACGCCAAAAGATGGACTTACTAAATATGGCTAATATTAGCCTACCACTTCTCAACCTTCATTCCAAGAACACTTGTAGCATTGGTATTTTTTGAGGGATGTTTATAACTTGTTATAACTTAATTTCTGGTATTTTATCTCAAACTGTCGTATAGATAGAAATCCAATGAAATGGAATGACGGCCAACCCTTCAGTACATTTGACAAAGACAATGACGATACACAAAAATTCAATTGTGCCGTTGAACACAGTGGAGCCTGGTGGTACAAATTTGTTGAGAACGATAAATATAACCGATGCTTTAAGTGGCCATCCGGCAATGCTTACAGTTTCTGTAGTGATTCAAATCTCAACGGAGATTACGGACGAAGTGGAGTCCACGGTGTATTCTTATGGCTTAATTCAGACTTTGCGCTTGATTGTGACATTAAACAAACAAAAGTGCAAATGCACCCTTTCTAGGACATTTATATCTTATGATACTTAAAATGGTCATGTACTAAAAAATGGATTCTTTAAAGAATATGAAAGCTTTATTCGGACCCAAAACAGAAATGTTTTCTAGCAGTCAGTTTTGTAATGTTGTTACGACGATCAATGAAGACTCAGTGTTACGTCTGTTTTATTCGCACCACAGTATTACAAGTTTCTAATCAATTTCCAATGGAGGATTTGTGGCATCTCAGAGAAAGGAGAGGATTTGAACTGTATAGTTCCATACGTGTCAAAAGTGGGTAATCTGAGCAATATACTAAGTACTTGTCCATCGCCTTTACTTATCAGACAGCTTTGACAGCTAGTGGTCGAAATCTACGGCCTTAGCGGCGTATCCAAATATTTACAATGGTAGCTGTTCAGAGAGAGGGACATTGCACTGAACCGTAAATGAACCTTTAATTTTACGCAAACAAAAAATTCAGCTTGTTACATTTTTGATGTCTTGTAAATATATTGATGTTGTTAGCGCTTAAGGCTTGTAAGACCTTTTTCACAAGTTAAATAGGATACGTGTGTTAGCCTTATCATTTAAGTATTCATTATACATTCAAGGGGTGTTTATGTGCAGGTTAACAATTTTACAATTGTTTATATATGAGGCGTCGCCCAGGAGTCTAAATTACCTCTGCGGTGCCATTGAAACAACAGTTTACACAACGCATGCAAATAAAAACTAAACCCTGCGAATTGTGTAACGCAGTTTCTGTGAAAAAGAAACAAGAGTCAATTTCCACTCATTATTTCCAAACTACTATCCTTATTAACTTATAATTCGACAGGGAAACATTAGTTCAGTATGAGAAAAATTACAAAGAAGAAAAAGAGATGTTCTCGCTGTATGTCACGAAAGAATAGATTATATGTGATTATTTAATATCCATTGCCTAATTTCAGTGAAATCTGGCTCTACGCCGTATATCGGTGCAGTGAGATCAGAGTTGGGGTTATTGATTGACTTTATGTATTCCTTAATTTGAATCGCATTAATGATAAATACTGAAAATTGTCAAACAAGTTCCTTGGGTTGACTTTGGTATTTGAGATAAGCAGTACCACTTCGCTTCTCTGAATGGGCTCGTTGAAGATTGATTTAAATGGCAGTGGCATTTCTTGTCACTGGTATCCTGCGAAAGCTATGTGACGAAGTTTTTAATCTGCGGAAGGATAGTTTTAAAATTGAAAGTAGTTACGTTACGTATAATTCAATGGTTCAGCTGTGTGGGATCTTACGAAATACGTCCCATTTAACGCAAATCAATAATTCTGTGCTTTAACAACTTGTTTTTAACTTCTAAACTTTAAACTTATCCTTCGAAGAGCAATTTCCTAAAAAAGAACATTACATTTTTAGAGCAAACTCCCTGTCTGATAGGCTATGTATAAGAAAATATTACAATTACTAACTAAAATAAAAGTCGTGAGGCCCAAATAACATTCTGTGAAGAAGTGAATTTGCTGGCATGTGACTGCGAGTTGTGACGAAGTTTTTAAACTGCTGAAGGGTAGTTTTTTAAATTGAAAGTGGTTACGTTACGTGTAACCCAATGGTTTACCTGTGTGGAACCTAATGAAATACGTCCCCTTTAACACAAATCAACAATCCTGTGCGTTTACAACTTCTTTTTTACCTCTTAAATTGAAGCTTGGTGTACCCTCTACCACCTTCGAAGAAACATAGTGTACCCCTTACCACCTTCGAAGAGAAATTTCCTTAAATTAAACAATACATCCTTTTAGCACACTACTCGTCTGATGGGCTGTGTAAGAAAATATTACAATTACTGAAACTTAACGTCGTGGGTCACAAATAACATTCTGTGAATAAGCGAATTTACTAAACGTAACATGTCACTCATTGGCTCTGAGCTGCTAAATCGCTGAGGGTAACATCACATACACAGCTTGTCTTTTGAAATATTGCCTGCAATACTTTACTAATATGCAAGTTAAAATTGAAATCGGATCAATAATAAACTATTGTTAAGTACACTGGACAGACGCATAACCACGTTGGTGTTGGGGTTCATTTCCAATCTCCCATGGCCCAAATGCGAAATTAAATAGCGTCTAAACACCCCCTCCCCCATCTGCAATCATTTTTAAGAATAAACACCCATGGATGTCATGCTCACATGAAAGGTGAGGTTCGGCGGTGCCTCTGGCGTCATTGTGTATATGCACTGTTAAAAAAATCTCTGTTGGTGTACAGCAAAGTTGCTGTCAATTAGGTTTCATACAGGGACAACAAGCATAAGTCTATCTACAGGAACCGCTCTGTATTTTTACAGAAGTGCATCTCTGTTCGTTTACAACAAATCTGCTGTCAATTGGGTTTCATACATGAACAACAAGCACGCGTCTATGTACAGAATGCTTTAATTCAGGTATAGGACCAACGCTGTAGTTTTACAGAACTGCTCAGTACTTTACAAGACGTCACATGCATACCTACAGGCACTCCTCTGTTTAATTACAGGGCAAGTTGTTTTACAACCGCCCCAGCCTGCATTTTTACGCTTTTCACCAGCTTTTATATAGCAAAAATTCAGTTTTATAGGGGGATACGCCGTATGCACTTTTTGAGGTACTTATGAACTTGCTTTCGGGTAGTTTATAATAGGCTTTGAGTTTCTAACTGGCTACACATTCTACCCCCCCCCCCCCCATCTGGCCGAATATTCTCTTTGTCAATTGGGAGGCCTAGGCTAGTCTCTGACTTAGAAGAAAACTTAGAATACATTTCATTTTTCATAAGCATGTTTGCAGGGAAGAGATTCCACTCTTTCGGGAGAAGTTGGCGGCCCAAAAAGGAGCCCTTGGTTGGTTTAGCCTGTCCGGATTTTCTTCAACACCAGGTACGGGTGTTTTCTTTGGGGCTTGTAATGTTCTAAACAAACATCCACATATGAATAAAGATTACGAAGAAAGGACTTTACGATTGAACTGATTATTTATTGTTGTTACGTTCCATGCTTCACGGGTTCTGGTCAAAGGTCAATACAATTAGACTGGTGCAGTCGTTCTTACAACATGACATCCCTCCCATCTTTTAGATAAAAGGAAAATAGTAATGAAAGATATGACTTAGTCAGGATTAAACTTCTGGAGCAATCTCGAGATTACAAACAAGGTAAGTAACTTTCATGTAGTGCTAGGAATTTATAAATGCTTTGACAAACTGGTAATGAAACTGTCAGTAAGAGAATTTGAATATTTACAGTTCATTATGGCATAATTAAAATCAAAGTATCAAACACTGGTTCAAATAACTTGCATGTTATGTGGACTTTCTAATTCTACCAGTGACATTGTGCCTGAGAGGAGAGGTCACTAGTACTTCACTCTCACCCGAATCTTTACCATTCGGTTTCCTAACCTAAACTGAGGAGAGAGGTCACCAGTACTTCATCCTCACCCGAATCTTCACCATTCGGTTCCCTAGTCTAGAACATACTCTCTTAAATATCTGGGTGGTTTACGGACACGACTACTTGACCGCTGAGAAGGAAGCTGCGGTTGAGTCTGAGTGTCCTCAAAATCTAGATCAATCATGACGTTGCTTTCTGTACTATCAGTGGCTGCATCAAGTGATATGGGCTTGAAGAATGAAATGTGCCGTGTAATTGTCCTATCTTGTCTTTTGGCAGTAACCATGCTGCCATTGACTGAGGTTACGGTATAAGGAATAGGGTCATATGGTGCCACGTCATTCGGAACAAGTCCATCTCGCTTGAGTAAAACTCTTTCTCCGACTTCAATGTTGGGTGACTGGATATTGCGATTTCCTTCTGCTTTCGACTTCATTCGCTGCTTTGCAGCTGCGTCGTGCTGTCTTGTTTTCTGGTCTTGATTAGACACAGTGAAGTGGGAAATGTCTGGGAGTCTGGTTCGCACATCGTACTGAAAGAGCAATGATGATGGTGGCATTCCAGTGGAAGGATGAACAGTTGCTCTGTAATTGCGAAGGAACTCATGTAGTGCTTGATGTCCATTTTTGTGTTCCATGCGAGCTGTTTGATAGACTTTCTTGATGGTTTTCATTAGCCTTTCTGCGATCCCATTAGCTTGTGGCCACCTTGGCATGATCTTGCGGTGTTTAAAGCCTAAATGATCGGCAAACTGAGCAAAGTCCTGACTGTTAAAGGGTGGGCCATTATCAGTCCTGAGTACTCGTGGAATGCCAAACATGGAAAATATTTGGTCAAGTTTCGGGAGGACAGCCTTAGATGAAGTCGAGGTTACAAATTCTATCACAGGGTACCGGCTGTAGTCATCAACTACTACTAGGAGATATCCTTTGTTCTGTCCTAGCTCTTTGAAATCTGCACTAAGTTCCGACCATGGTGATTCAGGAAGTGGGGACATGTTTAGAGGGGGTTGTTGGTGGGGGACATATGTTGCCTGACAGGGAATACATGTTTTGATCATATCCTCTACAAATGCATCTATCCCGGGAAACCAAACTTTTTGTCTTAGCAGTTGCTTGGTTCGGACAATCCCTTGATGTCCATCATGCGCAAGTTGCACTATGCGTTTTCTCAATGTAGATGGTATGACAATGCGATTGTCTCTTAGAACAATGCCTGACTGCGTGACAGTAATTTCATTCTTGACATTATGCAGTCGCTGTAACTGGTACTTAATGCTAGCTGGCGCTTTGGCAATTTCTTTGTGCCATGTGTTTTGTGCATGAGCTCGTTTGCACGTGCTTAACAATTCGTCTTTGTCTACTGCTGATTGAATTTCTTCCAATTTTACTGCTTTTGGTACAGCACTGGTAAGTATGAAATTGACATGCTCATCTGTTTCTAGCTCTGAGCTTGTGGTGTTTAGTGGGTGTCTCGAAAGATAATCGGCTGGATTGCCTTTACCTGGGCGATAAATAACTCTATATGTGTACTGCTGTAGTTTAAGAATCCACTTTTCGATTCTGGCTGACGGTTTTGAATATGGAAGGTTAAATAAGGTTGTTAGTGGCTTATGATCTGTTATGACTGTGAAGTCACTACCGAATAAATATAAGTGAAAATGTAAGCAACCCCATGTTACCGCCAGGGCTTCACGCTCGGTTTGGGAATATCTTTGTTCTACTGCAGTCAGTGAACGAGAGGCTATCGCTACTAGGGATGACTTTCCAGTACTGTCATCATGTTGAGTAAGCATTGCACACAAACCTACAGGGCTTGCGTCAACCACTACTTCAGTGCGAAGCTGGGGGTCAAAGAACGCCATTGTGCAGTGATTGGTTATCGCATCTTTAATGTTACATAATGCCATTTCTTGGGCTTCTCCCCATTCCCAAGGGATGTTGTTCTTTGTGAGCTTTCTAAGAGGCTCAGAGAGGGTAGCAAGTCGTGGAATGAATCTAGAGCAGTATGTAGCAAGTCCTAGGAAGCTGCGTACTTCCTCTTTGTTTGTGGGTGCTACTGCATTTTTGAGGGCTTCAACTTTAGCTGGGCGTGGTGACACACCTTCCTTACTAAATGTATGCCCAAAAAACTCTATGCTGCTCTTGTTAAACTGGCACTTATCTTTATTAAGTGTTAAATTCTTTTCTCTTAACCTTTGCATACATGCTGCAAGACGGTTGTACATTTCTTCTTGACCCGTGGCATAGATCAAGATGTCATCACTGATATTGATTACCCCTGGCAGTCCTGCTAATGCAGACTGGATTAGGTTTTGAAATTGTTCAGCACCACTATTGACTCCAAAATTCAAACGCTTGAACTGAAACAGTCCAGCATGAGTAGAGGAAGACGGTTAAGTATCTAGAATCTTTATCAAGCTCTATTTGGTGGTATCCATTATTAAGATCTAGCTTCGAGAAAATAGTAGCGCCATTGAGATTGGCTATTATGTCATCGATTGTTGGGGTAACATGCCGTTCTCTCTGTATTGCCTTATTGGGAGCACGCATGTCCACGCATAGCCTGATCTCATTTGGCCTTGTGGGCTTGGTTACTACACGAATTGGAGATACCCATGGTGTAGGAGTATCTTTAACTGGTTCAATAATATCTAGTGATTTTAAGCGTTTCAATTCTGCTTCCACCTTCTTTCGTACTTTGAAGGGGACCCTACGATGTGGTTGTGATACTGGTGAAACATCACTGTTGACATGTAACTTACATGTTGCATCAGCTAGTTTACCAATCCCTTCAAAACGGTCACTGTATTCATCAAGAATTTTGTTAAGGGAGGTACCTGTACTGACATTGTAGCAGATACGCACTAAACTTAAGGCTTCCGCTGTGGTGAAGCTTACTAGTGTGTCTGATACACCTTTCGCCACATAGAATTCCGAATTAACAGTGTTATCTTTGTATGTGGTATCAGCAATAAATTTACCAATGACCGTTAGGGGCTTTTTGGAACCATAGGCATAGATATTAATTGTCTCATGTTGGAGAACAGGGGTTACCTGTAAGGACTGATAGGTATCTTCACTCATAACATTAACTGTAGCTCCAGTATCAATTACTGCTGGTATGTTTGTGCCAGCAACATCAATATTAATGTTAGGCCTCTTGGCTCTTGAGCCACTAGGGTTAACTTCAAAAGTGTATTCCGAATCACTATCAGGATTCTCAATTTGATTTTGCTGTATGGTATTTGCTTGTTCAGGTTCTGATTTAAGGCGGCTCCTACATACTTTGGAAAAGTGGTTAAGCTTTTTGCAAAAATTGCAACGTTTTCCTTTGGCTGGACAATCACCATCATGGGGAAATGCACCACCACAATTACGGCAGATGCCCTTTTTTGATGATTTGTTGCGTGAACTTGAGCCAGTTGGATGCTTAGGCCTATTGACATGAGTGTATTTTGGTTTGCCTGAACGATTTTGAGAATGCTTGCTTAGCGCATGTACTTCTGATGACTCACTAGTCATGTGATCAAGTTGTGCAGAAGCTGCAGCAGCAGTGCGAATTATTCCTATTGCTTTGTCTAAGGTTAGGACCTCTGTTCTTAACAGCTGTTGCTTTAACTGTCTGTCTGAGATACCTAGGATCACTCTATCTAAGATCAGTGAATCCTTTAATTCACCAAATTCACATGATTCTGCAAGTGCTTTCAATGCAGTCACAAAGGAATCTATGTTTTCACCTGCCTGCTGATTACGACAGTTAAACATATGCCTTTCATATGTTGTATTCTTCTTGCCTTTACAGTGGTTCTCGAACTTTTCGAGGACTTTCTCGAATTTGGTCTCGTCGCCAGTAGGGAAAATGAACGTGTTGAAGGTATCAACCGCTTCTTGTCCTATAACCGATAAAAGCGTCGCTATACGAATAGCATCACCTTTCTCTTTAATTCCGGTTGCTAGTTCGAAATTAGTGAAATTCTGGTGGAATTTTGTCCACGCTTTCGACAGATTTCTGTCAGACATCTCTAACGGTGACGGAGCTGGTAACCTAAAGCCTGCCATAACTGCTACTGATACTGATAGTGTATACGGTTTACCAACGTTGCAGTTCAATAGTTGTAAATTGCTACATACACTGACTGTAGGCCTGTGGAACGTTGTGTCTATTTGTGGCGTTGTGCAGCGATGCTGTGCACAGACAATTTTAACCTTTCGATATCAACGAAATCCTTCAGTTTTAACAGTTAAAACTCACACAAATCGATGAGAGTGGCTTTTGTCCTCGTCGCCATTGTAATGTTCTTAACAAACATCCACATATGAATAAAGATTACGAAGAAAGGACTTTACGATTGAACTGATTATTTATTGTTGTTACGTTCCATGCTTCACGGGTTCTGGTCAAAGGTCAATACAATTAGACTGGTGCAGTCGTTCTTACAACATGACAGGGCTTTCCTCTTTCTTGAACTTAGCCGAAGAAGTTTGTCAAAAATCTTCTTGGTTTCTTCTTCTTCAAAGTTGATTTTTAGTACAATTTTGCGCTGCCTTCCTTTTCAACCAAGCGTTGTCGTTATTTTTGATCTGATAGAATAATTCGTGACACCATCCATTCCTCTGCAAAGTCACCTTTCCGCTCGAAGAATCTGGCTTTTATTGAAAGAGTTGTTCTCTTGAATAAAAGCTGTTTTCAAGTCACTTCTTAAGAGTGTTGAGTCTTTGTAACTGCGAGGCCGAGGAGGAAAGGCTTACATCTCTGCGTTATCCCCACCAACGTAGTAGAACACATATTTTGAAAATGAATTCAAACGGTTCCGGTTTTAATTTAAGTAAGCATTTCTGGACGTGAAAGAGAATGCTCCAATACTGACCGCTGATTGGACGAACGTTAAAGGAGGGAATTTAAGTCTTAGAGAGCTTGAACATATTTTGTGCTAGTTTAGACTTCATTTCGACTGCTTTTAAGTGTTTAGAACCCGAAATTTGTGGGATGAAAGGATGAATACGTGTTTTCTTTTAGTATACGTCAGAGATTCCATCCGAAAATTCTCAGTTCTTCTAAATTACGTCTAATAAATCGGAACTTTAAACATAGTTTTGACAAATGAAAGCAGCACAATATAGTGTAGCCTACGAATTTTCACGTCCTCTGTAGAACATATATTGTTAGCTTCGTGTGTGAATTTTAATAGCAATAATACCACACATAACACAATTTACAGTAAGGTAGCTATGCATAGATTTACGGCAATAAATTTACAGCGAATGCATTTTTACCCTTTTCAATTACATCCGGCCGAGAATTACAGGCCCTCTGTGATTTGTGAACGTGTATAGCTACGAGGCATAGCAACTGAGTCTTGAAGGCTATATATCCTGAAACCCTATCAGGTGCCTATTTACATGAATTTGTAGGGGGTGTAAACTATTTCGGACCATCAATAGTATTGTCTCCAAGAATGTATTTCACGTTCTTGGAGACCGACTTTCATTGGCACATAGTTGCACGATCCGAATTTCCTAGATAATTACAATTTATAGGCTAACGGGTACATCGTGGGCTATGATATGAATTCGGACAGTGGCGTAGGGCCTACTGTCCGGGAAGGGGCATGCATTATGGGGATCGCCGGCCTTTGGGAGGAGTCTAAGGGGAATCGTGTACATGTGTTTATTTTTGGCCAGTTTTCACTTGTCCCTGTCTCCAGTCCCACTAGATCATGGAGTAAAAAGCGTAGCCCTCAAAGCCTCATGTTTTCGGAAGTGACCAAGTTGCAGTGGCGTAGCCACTGGGAACTGGCGGACGGTAGCAAACCTACATAGGCCCCATATTGGTAACCCAGTGGGGCCCATTTAATTTTGCACCCGGGATTAACAAGGGGCCCATATGGGTAGCCCACATGCTTGAGGGATATTATGGGGTTTACCCACATTTTCCTTACATCAGTTGTCACATGGGCCCCAGAACTAGGCCTCCCATGGGTCATATGGGTCATGCATGGGGTGACCCATATGGCCCCTTTTATTAATCTCGGGTGCAATATTATATGGGCCCCTTATGGACCAAGATATGGGGCCCTAAGTGTCCCATATGGGAACGTTACTAGGTGGGGGCTTTCTGAGGCAAACGCCTGTCTTGCCGCTCCCCCTGTCGACCCCCCCCCCGTCCACGAGCGATCTGGGGCAAAAAATTCACTCGAATGAACTACTCAGTTTGACAACGATGTACGGTTTACCTGTTTTTGGCTCTGAAGAGGCTCAGTGGACAATTTCTCTTGTAAAACCGCCAAATACAGTCGTTAACTCCTGATTCGAGTAGGAATTTTCTAGAATTTTCTAGGGTAGGCTTAACCAAAACATTCTGGCGCGCTTCCCACGCTTTTAATTCCACAAGTTAGATTCAGGAAGAAGCATTCAATCAGCGCCTTTGTATTAATATTCTAACAAACATTTAGGTTCTGTTCATTGACAGTAGTTTTTAGGAGACATATAATATTACTGTAAATTTACAGTCACTGGTGGTAACCTATACATTGGCTACAGATTTGTTTCTCTACAGAAAGTAAATGTTTTTGAACGGACAATCAGTGACAATTAAATGAACATACATAAATTGTAAATGTACAAAAAATGACTTATAATGGGACATAAAGTTGTTGTAAATGTACGATTTTTCTGAAACCGCATGTAGTTTTTTTAAGTTTGTCTTTTAACAGAAAATCTCTGTTTGTAAACTGAAGTTGCTAAATAATACATGAAACATACACCTTTGTAAAAGTACAACAATTTCCTTGTGAAGGGACATCAAAATTACTGTAAATTAACAATTATTTTTAACAGTGTGTGTTTTAACCCCGCTCCCCTTCTCCGACAGACTAAATTCTGGCTACGCGTCTGGTATATATCCATACATTCTATCCATAGATGAATCCCTAGCCAGAGAGGACTGAGGCGGCGCCCCATTTTAAAATTTCGCCCCCCTAACCCCCCCCCCGAAAAAAGACTAAAATACCATTGCCTTAAAGTATTCTAATGTATCTAGCCCCCTGGAAAACATTTCGCTCCTGGAACCTTCCTCGCCCCCCTCCCAACTTTAGTACCTTGTCTGGCTGCAGGCCTGTCATAGATTCAGAACTCACCGGACTTCCCGTAATAGTTGTGATTGCATGGCGCTTCCCCAGCCTAATAAGTCTAAGTTAGTTATAAACAAAGTCTGCACACTTTCAAATGCAGCACATGTCATGGTAAACCAGCTTACCTTACTTTCGCAAAATTAGTAACAGAGGCATTCCCAAATCCTCCATGCATTCAGTTGCACCAACCGGATATGGAAAGGCAGGTACATACCCTTGTAAAACAAAGGATCTTAGCCTTTCGTTCCATGTAAAGGTCCGAAAAGAGGTATTTTATATGGTTTCGGACCTCCTGACAGTTATCTTGACCTAGGGCCCTACAATTTCCATACCCAATTGAAGTCTCTAGAAAAATGCGCACTGATTGGTGAAATGAGGACAAAATAAATATGATTGTCTTAACTTGTGTGGACTCGGCATCATTTTTCTTACTCGGCTTTTGTTGAAAGTAGATGATAAAAAAGCACTACAATCACTCACATTTACCTGGAACCAGCTCAAATATTGGATTATACATAGACTCAGCCAGAGCACTCTTGTAAGTACATCGAAGTTGGCAGCAAGATTCTTGCTCTTCAGTCAAAGTGGAATCAATCATCAAATTGCATTTAAATTGGGGGCAGTATACAGTATCCTATCAGTCAGAAATTTGGAGAATCAACCGGAAGAACAGGCAGCCGGTTAGTAGAGGGCGGAAAGTAATAATTGTAGGAACAATTACCTTCTTATAACTGAGCATTTATAGTGTTTCATTGAAAAGCTTACTACTATTTAAGTAGCTAAGGGAGCTAACTGAACGAATTCACGTCAACTAAGGGTCAAATCTCTTATCCCAGACTGTTAATAAAAATTCTGCTTTCTAAGTTTTCATATGCCTTCTTCCAAATTAAAGTAGTCTATGCTGAGTTTAAATTGCTCAATGTCATATTCTTTTGAAAACACTACACTACTGACTGTGGTTTCAATGTGAGTGTAAGCTGACCTGTCAATGAGATGGGCTACACTACATCACAATTCACTGATCTGCAAAAGTTATCATTGAAAGTCAGAATGATGCCATTGTTTGAATTTGTGACAATCAAAGTTCAGTCATAAATTATGAATAGAGAAACCTGGTGTTCCTAAATATGTTTGGGGTGATGCAACATTCCCTTTAAAATATTTCCGAGTTTGAATTATTGCATGTTGGTATATTTAAAGAGATGGCATATCTATTGCTATGACTAAAATTCGAACACTCAGATCGACACCGGCATCATCAGAACCTTTACCTGCAACTACTCATCATTGTATTATGTAACCAAACAACACTGATGTAACATGATGTAAAACATTTTATAATTCGAACACTCAGATCGACACAGGCATCATCAGAACCTTTACCTGCAGCTACTCATCATTGTATTATATAACCAAACAACATTGATGTAACATGATGTAAAACATTTTATAATTCGAACACTCAGATCGACACAGGCATCATCAGAACCTTTGTCTGCATCTGCGCATCATTGTATTATATAACCAATCATCATTGATGTAACAAGGTATAAAACATTTATAATGTTATTCAGATAATCTTCATATATCGTGGTCCTTTTGTCGTGTTATATGTTAAAGTTATATTCTGGTTACTTAATGTGATGTTTCCTAAAATACAGTAAAATTTTCTGTATGAATCAGTGAGAGCCCCATCTTGAGAGCATGTTGCATTTAGAAGAAGATTTTTGGAGAAGTGGTAATTTAGCTCCATCAATGTATGATGGGAAATCTGTTATGCCATCTTGAGTGTCAAATTGATTGGACATAGCTTTTGCATTTCTTTATAATGTTGATAGAACTATATGGAATATTAAATAGCTTTATTTGCTATACCATAGGTATAGAACAGTCTTATACTAGATCTTAACAGAAAACTATCCAAACATTCCAACTGTGTCAAAATTCAAAGACATACAAGGTATTTAATTACAAAGAACAACCAGAGGCATATGAGGCTATTTACCCGCTTCGCATTACATTCTGTGACCTTGAGGAGTTTTGGTACGGGGTGTGGATGAAATGTAATGAAAAAAACATTTTTTATGTAAACCCCTACAAAATGCCACCAGGCAATGCCTTTAAGTCTGATAGAATTTTTCTTCTATTTCTGAATATTTCTTTCCTCTTGGGGCGATTTGAAAAATAATCATGTCGAAAATCAGGTACTGAATGGCAGGAACAACTACCCTCAAAGATTGCTGAAGGGGACGATTTGGGAAGGGTACAAAAGTGTGAGGCGTGTTCCCAGCTAAACCTCCGTCTTTCCCCACCTCCCCCGAATGGAGTTTCAAGTAGTTGCAAGCACGTTCCGTCATGTTTAGACCGTTGGTGACATCAGGGGGCCATGCCCCCTCTCGCAGAAGGCTACATCCCCCTGTCGGGGTAATTTTTAGAGTTACGTCGGGAACCTTAATGGGTGCGATAAGTATGTAATCCACGAAGAAGACCAGTAGCCACCACGGTTTTCTAGATTTTGTTCGTAGAAGAGCTTATTCTTCAATAAAACGCAATCACAGGTTGGTAACTACCTACCGTCCTCACCAAGCGCCAAGCCAGGGTTTTGTCTGGGAGAGGGTTCAGATTACTCTAGCCCAGTGGTACCCAACGGGCGGTTTCGCACCCCGGGGTGCATTTTCGCAACTCGGCAACTCGGGGGCGTTAAGCGCTTAGGGGGCGGTAGGGGACGTTTGCAAACACTGAGGTACCTTATTTTAAAATGGGATTGTAACCTGTTCAGATGTCAACTAGTTTCCTATGACTGTGCTGTTAAATAAGTATTCAGAAAATGGAGATGAAATGAAGTCTGTAACTTGAACTTAGTCAAGTACACTGCAACTTTGTGAATTATTTTATTTCCAGAATTCAGAAAATTGCATCTAATAGTGTGTGATTTCAAAGTTTCTCAGGACGTCCCTCAGACCTCTATCAGCGGCAGCGGCAGAGGAGCTATAGGGGAGGGACGAGTCGTGGTTTGAACTTTTCCCTCGTTTTACCTCAAAATGCAGTTTTATCCTTACTGTTTATAGACAACATACATGTCAAAAGTAACAGTTGTGGATAATTAACATATAATAGACTAATTTCACCATGTAAATGAAGTTAAATGTTATTAAGATGGTCTTAAAAATGCTATTTTTCGGTCAGCAAATTTCACCTCTCTTACTTATTTTCAATACCTGAAGGAGAGCTTGAGTGGCTCAAGTCTCAATGCCCCATGCAATGTCTACTATATTTCTTCCTCCTCACCCACAAGACAAGTCGCCTCCCGCAATATTAACGGTACCGGTCATTAGTTACAGATGTAATACCAATTGGTCGAAAGACGAATTTTTGCAATGTGTATAGATAATTAGAAGAAAGTCAAATACTTCATTCTTGCGCAGACAAGTTCGTAAATATAACAAAGCTTCCGGGGGCTTCGTCCCTGGTTCCCCAACAGGATATTTCCCCCTAGATCCCATCAAGGACCCTCTAGTGGATTCCTTCACTCCGTGCCCTTGCACTTGAGCGAACGCATTGGACTTTTGTAAAGCCCACGGCATCTGTTCCACTTCCAATAAACGTTTTGCCTCTCCTTACCCAGATTAAGGTTTCACTCCTTTAATCGCTGGTTCAGGTTTTCACTACAACAAAAGCAAGACCCGCACAGTCTTCCTACTTCCCTTGACCGCGTCCACACGACGTATATGTATCATTTGAATATTATCTTGTCTTTGAGTAATACGTGGTAATATATTTGTCATGAAATGGGGGCGTTTGCCCCACTCCATTCGGTGAAAGCTGGAGTTGAGCTGTAAAAGGTTGGGAACCACTGCTTTAACCGAATGATACCGGTAGCGTAACCAAACTTTTGGTATGGGGGTCGGTGCATGTTGACGCCGGGTCCAGGGACACGCCTCAGTACCTATGATGAGTCTAGGGGGAAGCACCTGCGGAAGAAGACGAGAGAATGAAGCCGTCAGAACTTTATCATTTCACTATTTCTAAATGGCATAAAATGCATTTGAACTGACCCCAACGTCCGAGCGAGCTGATGATGCAAAGAGTTTTTCGGTGGGGACGATGGATAAAAGTAGGGGTTGCAAACAACTTAGAACAATAACTAATTCAAGCCGTCTAACAGGAAGTAACAATGACACAACTGTATGCTACTGAGGAGCCCCCAGACATCCGAGAGACTTAGGCATATTTAGAGACATTTTGGTAATGTTTCCCTTCATTTTACATTTTACAAATTGTCTATTTTATTCAAAGGAAGTCATATTGGAATATTTTCCTAAGAACAAGTGAATGGGGGCACTGTTCTTTCGCCCTTGGGCCTAAGGTGGTAAGGTGGTTTAACCACCCCCCCCCACGAGCCAACAGGTGAATTGTCGGTGGAGTGCACCCTCTTAGAGTAGGAGTAGGTTTTCACTTTCCTCCCTTTTTGGGCATTTAGGAATCCACTGTGTAGCCGTTGAAGAATCATTAGCAAGACCTCCTGTACCAATATATGCTCAGTGGCGTAACTCTGGTTTGGGTGCCCGGGGGCAAGAATGGGTTGGGTTTTCCCTGACCAAATGACATATGTGCATGAAAGGTTTCCAAAAGTCCATTGCAAACAAAGTATTATCGTGGGTGCCAGACCTGCTGGGTGCTCCCCTAGTCCGGGTGCCCGGGGGTTTCCCCCTCAGAGCGCATAGGAGTTACGTCACTGTATATGCAAATGTTGCGTAACGTATGAATTAGCCTTGATTCAGTGTCTGGAATATGTTGGGCACATTCGTAGCATTACCGTGTACTGTTTTAGGTTCAAGATTTACTAATTGGCATATGGAAGACTACAACTTTGTTCTTCACGGGCCAACACAGGATATTCGGGGAAGGGGTGGGCGTCCGTGTAATCCTAAAAGTGTACTGGGGTTAAGCCCAAAATTCGAGCAACACGTTGTTTCAAGTTCTGGAGGGGATGCATACTCCTGACTCCCAGGGTTTTCCTGGGGAAAGTGAAATGGCCGTGTACACTCTTTGCAAAGTATAGTAAAAGAAACAATCACTTTTCAACAATCGTTCTGATTGAAGTATGGGGACCGCTCCATATTGAAGAAGTATTTAATTAAATGTGAAAGTTCAATATATGTTAAGTGTAATTCCGGTTTTGGTACTGTTGCCTGCAAAGAGTGAAATTTGAGCACAATTATTGCCATAATACGAAACGGTCAGTAACTGCTCATGCACTTGTCACCACTGGATGTGACATTTGGATGACCGGCCACCCCGTTTAATCAGTCATTGAAACCAAACATAAACAGATAACCACATACGGATATTTGAATGTATGTTTAAAGATACGTGGAAGATTCAACGTGTTATTTTACCTTTAGTACAACAGACAGAGAGACGAAGCACGAGAACGACTTTAAGAACTACCCTTCTTTGCACTAACGGTCACCGGTATGAAGAACGTAATGGGTTTCCTGCCAATAGCCCTGCCGAAAAGTTGACCTGTCGATGTGCTCCACCTTCCAAATCCGTAAGGCCATAACCAACTCGAAGCACTAAGGGCCGGGTATTAAAAAATAACACAAGATTGAAAATCTTTGTAGTGAGTTAACTGATAGTTTTGCTTTTCTAGTTTCTATGTTACGTTACAGTAGCATATTTTCACCGACGGAATCTTTAAATTTGTCCCCTTAATAATGTGTTCATACTTTGAAAGAGTTTAATTCATCTGATTGAAGAACCGGGTTTTCATTTGCCAAATATGTGTTATTTGGCTGCTGATTCTTCGAAATACAAGGATCATTATTTGCCTTTCTTATCTCTTCCCTTTTATTCTTGAATTTTCTTTGCTTTATCATGTAAACCTTGACAACTCGGAAGAAGCAAAAATGTTTAGGAATTTCAATTTGCGCTATAAACCTTATTCATTGACTTCACGGGGAGGTCATTTTCGAGGGCAAACAATGAATCACACTGTGCTCACGACGCAGACTTTGCACGCGTGTAGTAGACCTACGCGAGTATCGACCGTTACGCAAATCAGCGCTCTGAGTTTGTGTAGGTGTATGTTGTAATGATACGCACTCACAGTGTTCTTCACTAGCTGTTTTGTCCGGGGGCTCCGCCCGTACAAAATCTGCCACACTACTTTAGCGCCCGGACCAGGGAGTTGCAAAGTGTGTTTGCAACTCCCTGCCCGGACAAAACTTTGCAGCCCGCACAGAAGATTGACCCGCCCGGTAAAGTCGTTGTCTGTACACTCAATCACACCACAACTTAGTCATTTGACTGCCTTTTATATTCGATTTCAAATACTCATGACAAGCAATGTATAATGAAACATCGGAGATGCAAACCCAGCTCACTTGTACCTGGGCTCTTATATCATTCAATATGCACTTAGGCTACTACTGCATTTCTTTCATATGTTTCCACAGTAGGAATCCGTTACCATCAAACTCATACACTAAACGAATCCATTCAATTGAACTGTCCCCCAGGTTTCCGATTTTCACCCGAAATTTCCATTAAAGTGAACTACTTCATTCTTGAATACGTTCAAGTGGAAACTGGAGCTTCAGATCTGCAAGTAAAGTCAAAGATATTTGGAAAAGGCAATTTGCCAAAAAAATGACCACAAAATGCCCAGATTTGAACACATAGGAAAGGCTAAGAACAAGGCCGTAGATTGCACAATTTGCGATCTAAGCCCTCCTACATTGTCAAAACTTTTCAAAAGGGGAGGGGGACAGCCCTCCCCAGGACGGCGATCACAAGAGCCCTCGGACAGAAACAGACCAGTGGAGAACCCTGACTCACCTCTGCCTGTGATCAGTGACGTCAGATGTCAAATCACTTTGCGCTATAAACCTTATTCATTGACTTCATGGAAGGTCATTTTCGAGGGCAAACAATGGATCAAACCGTGCGCACGACGCAGACTTTGCACGCGTGTAGTAGATCCTACGCGCGTATCGACCGTCACGCAAATCAGCTCTCTGCGTTTGTAAAGGTGTATGTTGTAATGATACGCACTCACCTCTACCTGTGATCAGTGACGTCATATATACATATGCATGAGGTTATTTTCAACAAGATGAAATCCTTTAATACTAACGTAAATTAACTTTTCTAAACAATATCTTCTGAGGAAGCGAAGTTGGAGGGTTTTTTTTTTTTTTTTTTTTGGATATTCCACGGATTAAAATCATTATGCTCTAAATGTTATCATTCGCTGGCTGTCCTTGTAATAATTAGTTTCATTAGCCTACTTGTAATAAAAATATAGACACATTACCAATACAGGGCGCAACATGGGATATTTGATTTGCTATCAGGTATATCAGCGTCGTATGGATGGAACTGTTTCTTTCTATCGTAAGTGGACTTCTTACAAGGAAGGATTTGGCTCACTAAAACATGCATTCTGCCTTGGAAACGACAAAGTACATATCCTGACACACCAACGAAGTTACCAGCTCCGTATCGACGTGGTAACTGCTCAAGGAACATCTATCTATAGCCTTTACGGTACTTTCAGCATCAGTAACGAGCAAGATAATTTTCGACTAACTATTGGAGCGCACAGTGGAAACACAGGTTTGTAAACTGATCTCATCTTCTCCAACGTTACCTTTTTGCTTTAGTCAGTGCATTGTCTATTAAACTGACCCTCCGACAAAAGTTTCTACTGTTGATATAGGTCTTCCTGCTTAATTCAGGCAGGATCAGCAGAAGCCTACTGAGAAAACAAGGCAGTCTCTACATGGGTATCCATAAGAAAGCAGTGTTTTGGCTATTTTAGCAGGATGAATTGCTGACATTCATCTGTCCTTATCTAAAACCTTTCATGTAAGAGGGACCATTCCGGAGGACTTATTTTAGTATTTCTCCTGACTGATCGATCTATATCTCTTTGATGAAGTTTGTTCTCGTGCAGTCGTGTGAGAACCGGTATTGCAATCCCCACAGCTTATGCTGTGAATCTTCTAAAAATCAATTCTAGTAACAGATAGTGCATAAGATTGTAAAGGTAAATTGAATGCACTTTTAGCTGGAAAATTACTTTAGTGGTATCTAAGGTCACTGCCTTGTTTTTCAAATATTTCAACATCAAGTTCCTCAAACACGAATCTAGGGTCTCGATGTTGAAATACTGTAACCTTTTGCTCCCCTTAAAGGAGAAACAAACCCTTGGATTTTAATTTGCAGTAAACCACTTGAATAGACTCATGTTCTAACGCATTTTCTGAAAAAGACTAGCCAAAACACCATTTCAGAAATTTTTAATAGTATTCCAGTGATGTGCGTTTTACCCACATTAAGTTAATGGTCATTTTCTAAATTTAAAAAAGCGGGCGCTTCGTACATGACGTGAAAGAGTCACTTGCATGTGATACGGTATCTTACTCACTGCACATGGAATGCACACTGAAACACAATGTCAAGGAAGTACAGAAACAAGTTTCGAGGCTTCCTTGGGGTTACACACTACGTATACTGTAACCTAGCCTTGAAATTAGGCTTACCTAAGAGTAAATCGCAAGTTGCTACCAGCTTCGGCAATTTCAAACGATTTTAGGGCTTCATATAATTCACTGTCAAGTGTCCTTTACAGTACACTTCCATAATCTTCAGTACCAACCTTGTCATTATGCACTCTGCCCTTTCTTCTTTGCATCTGGAACTGAACAGAACCAGGGTTTGAATTCAGACTTATCTGCAAACATCCAGGTGCAGTTGTCAAAACGTCCCTGACGCCTAAGGTATTGTTACCTTTTCCCCACTGGCGTAGAAAAAAAAAACAAAATCACAGATTCCTGCTCAGTTGCAGAACTTGTATTAGCACAAGCGCTAAGCGTTGCAAACCGAGTCACCTTAGTGATAGATGCTGATCTTTGTCTCGAAGTCTTAATTCGACTTCTGTATTTTCAGGCTCCAAAAGATAAAAGATAAGTTTGCTTTTATCCATGATCTCCTTTTTACAACAACGAGGTGCAGTGCTATACTAAAATGCTTGAAAATCAATGGTGATTTTTGTTACAAGACGACCCGTCAGGAACACCAGACTGAATCCATCGACGAGCGAATGGAAAGTTCCAAAGAATTCAACTTCAACGCAGCCTTTCTAGAACTGTCTAGAAGTGAGAACTGTTTACGTAATGTATCAATTATAGCAGCAGCCTGGCGATTCTTCTAAGAAATATTGACATTGTTTGTTTACTACCGTGCATGCAAAGAACGTTCTCGTAATTGCTCGACTGTGTGCACTAGAAGTTTCTGTTAAACTCTGGAGAGTTCTCGATTTAAGGCCTAGCGTATAAAAGGCAGTCCAACAACTGTTATGGGAGAGAGATATCATAATACTTCATGGAGACCAGACATCCTTTGTTGAGAAGTTATTCTCTGACCGAATCCTGAAGCCTGCCACTGACACTGCATACTTGTGATAAATTGCCTTACGCCGTTTCTACACTGTGTATAGAGATTGTTATCATCCATCATCGCCTAGCCTTGTCATTATTCGCTCGTGGAACCAGTTCTTACGCTACAGCAAGCTGCAGGTCTACTATTGTACCATCGTCGACGTGCATGCACTACCAACCTTTGGACTAGACCAGAATAACATTAAGTAAAGGATTGTGAGTAAATCAAATTAATTGTTGTAAATTTAAGTAAGATAAGAAGATTGTAAATAATAATTAAGTTGTTGGATTTTAATCTCATTCTTCTGTGATCTTTCGCTGTTATTGGTTTGACTTGCGACCACAAGCCGTAACATTTTATATACTCCAAGGGACGAAAAATTTTGCACGGGAATTTTACCCCCTGGCCCCTTTCGCCACGGGCTTGGCAGGGCTTTCACCCCGAGTCCATACTCGTACTCAGTTCCGGACTCGAGTAGTTGAGTTCCTATTTTATTGAATTCGGAACAGGGAGGTGATATTCTAATATCATCTCTCTGCTTGGAATTGGCCTGGAATGTGATGCAGCTGGACTCAAACTCTGATCCGGTTCCGACCAAGTCCAGGAACATAAACTCAACATAAATGTTACTTCAGACACCATTGTTTTTAGTGCACAGTTAGATACTTGAACGGTCACATACAGTCAACTAAATCACAAGATTAGTAAGCCTATGAAATTCGCTCGTTAAAATGACCTTTTTTAATTAAAAGATATTTAAAAATTATTGAAAAACCATGATATATAATGTGCTACATTCATAAATTGCAGGGCTTGGCCCGGAATTGGACACCAGAATCGGAATTGGTTCGAAATCGGGTAAGGGGAACTCGGACATAGTCCCGGTACACAGTAGTCTTGCATCCTGCTGCTGGGGGTGCCAGTGCTTGGTCGTGTATTGTGTACTACAGTTCAACACTGTATCACTCTACGAATAAACATTAGTGTTGTAGGGTAGAGTGAAAGGCGGGTTTGCCAAGTCACGCAAAATATTTCTTCTGCTCTTCTGAAAAAATATTCGTGCTTATATTCAACTACATAATGCATGGCAAAATACATATATAGCACAATATTTGAATTTTGTTAGTTGTAAGTGGCGAAAGGATTTTTTTCCTACGTACTATATAGTTTCTTCCAATCCCATGTGTAATGCTAATTACTCTGTATAGTTTGGTAAGTTTTTGGCTGAAAAATGCATTTGGAGGCTCGCTTTTGTCATTGTGCATCCGGGTACTGGTAGAATTTAAACAACAATGACGACAACCATTGAAGACATAAAAATCAGTTTTCAAGGTTGAAAGAAATGTTTTGAGCTTTGCATTTGCCTCTGTCTGAAAATGCATACTTTAAAATGTTAGTCTCGATACGGAAAATAAGTTAGGGTTTAAGTCACCTTAAACAAGAAAAGAGAAGTTGTTTACTAACCTAGATCGAGAAAAAAGAATAAGATTATTGAAGGGTCATGTTCAAAACATACGCGGTTGAGTTACTTATCATATACTCATTGCTACTATAAACACAGTATTTCCTTGTTATAACTTAATTTCTGGTATTTTATCTCAAACTGTCGTATAGCTGGAAATCCAATGAAATGGAATGACGGTCAACCCTTCAGTACATTTGACGAAGACAATGACGATACACAAAACTTCAATTGTGCCGTTGGACACAGTGGAGCCTGGTGGTACCAGTTTGTTGAGAACGATAAATATGACCGATGCTTTAAGTGGCCATCCGACAATGCTAACAGCTTCTGTAGTGATTCAAACCTAAACGGGGATTACGGACGAAATGGAATCCACGGTGTATTCTTATGGCATACTTATGGCAGACTTTGCGCTTGATTGTGACATTAAACAAACAAAAAATGCAAATACGCCCTTTCTAAGACATTTATATCTTATGATACTTAAAATGGTCATGTACTAAAATATGAATGTTTTAAAGAATATGAAAGTTCTATTTGGACCCAAAACACGATTGATTTCTAGTTGTCAGTTTTGTAATGTTGTAATGACGATTAATGAAGAATTAGGGTTACGTCTTGTTTATTCGCACCACAGTGTTACACGTTTCTCATCAATTTCTAATGGAGGATATTGGCATCATCTCAGAGAAAGTAGAAGATTTGAACTGTATAGTTCCATACGTGTCAAAACTGGGTAATTTGAGCAATATACGAAATACTTGTCCATTGCCTTTATTTATCAGAACGTTTTGACATCGAGTGGTCGAAATCTTCGGCAGTAGCGGCGTGTCCAAATATTTACAAGGGTAGCTGTTCAGAGAGAGGGACATTGTACTAAACCGTAAATGAACCTTTAATTTTACGCAAACAAAAAATTCAGATTGTTACATTTTTGATGTCATGTAAATATATTGATATTGTTAGCGCTTAAGCGTTGTAACACCTTTTCACAAGTTAAATAGGAAACGTGTGACAGCTTTATCATTTAAGTATTCGTTTTACATTCAAGGGGTGTTTAAGTGCAGGTTTTTAATTTTACAATTGTTTATATATTTTAGACTTTTCTGTTTATTGTATCTTTAGTACTTTTTGCAGATGATACCAACATATTCTCTACTGATAGTAATGATAACCTTGAAAATACCGTAAAATGGTGAAGTGAGTAAATTTATGCATGGTATGTTTCCAATACGTTGTCACTGAATGTTGATAAAACCAACTTCATGGTGTTTTCCGCTGGTACAATTACAAAAATTTTAATATAATTATGAAGGATGTACCCTTACAGAGAGTGAAGAGAGCAAAATTCTTGGGTGTGTACATTGATGACAAGCTTACGTGGAGGGATCATATTAGCTATGTAGCAACTCAAGTCTCGAAAGGTGTAGGCATTCTGGCGAAACGTAAATTTACCCTGCCCTTAAAGGCATTGAGATTAATATATTTAAGCCTTATTCTACCTCAGCTCTCATACTGCTGTAGCGTCTGGTCAGGTGCGAATAAATCTATACTTAAGTTGGTAATCCTTTATTAAAGGGCCGTCAGACATATGACTTGCTGTGCACCACGGGACCCAACCAGTAGTTTGTTTGCCTCATTGAATTTACTTAAATTACCTGACATCATTACTCTGAGCTTAGCAATTTTTACATATCGTTGTTTGAATAACTTACTACCAAGTTCTTTTTCTCCCTTCCACAAACTAAGTAGTCGTGTAAATTCCTATTACACCACACAATCTATTAACCCCCATCCTGTCCTAGTCGATCAAAATGATCATAAAAAGAGCCTCAAATATCGGTCAACTTTTGTTTTGGAATACGCTGCCCCAGAATTGTCGGTCAAAATCCTCTATAGTGTCTCTAAGAAGCAGCTTACTTTCATTTTTCTAAGTTCTTACTTATTGTCGTAGATGGGTGGGTAGTTGGTTTCTTTTGGATGGGTTAGGGAGGGGTTTTCGTTTTTTCTGCAATTTGTTTCTCTTTTTTTTTTTTGGTTTCCTTTTTAGGGAGTGTTTTTGTCTTTACGCCCACAAGGGTTTTTTTTTAAGAATACTTCCTTCCACAGCAACCATTAGCTTGTTTTTTTTTCTGTGCTGTTAATCATTTTTAAGTTTTGATGTGGAAAAACAAACAAATGAAATGAAATATATGAGGCGTCGCCCAGGGGTTTAAATGACCTCAGCGGGGCCATTGTAACCACGATTTACACAACACATGCAACTAAAAGCTAAACCCTGCAAATTGTTAATTTTCCACTCATTATTTCCAAACTACTACTGCCTTCTCCTAGCTTTGATCCTCTGTATTAACTTACAATTCGATAGGAAAAAATTAGCTCAGTATGAGAAAAACTATAAAGAAGAAAAAGGATGTTTTCGCTACATCTTATCTTATGAAAGAATAGATCATATGTAATCATTTAATATCTAACGCCTAATTTCAGTGAAATCTGGCTCAAAGCCGTATATCAGTGCAGTGAGATCAGAGTTGGGGTTATTGATTGACTTTATCTATTCCTTAATTTGAATCGCATTAATGATAAATACTGAAAATTGTCAAACAGCTTCCTTGGGTTGACTTTTGTATTTGAGATATGCAGTACAACTTCGCTTCTCAAAATGGGCTCGTTGAAGATTGTTTTTAACGCCAGTGGCATTTCTTGTCACTGGTATCCTGCGAAAGCTATGTGACGAAGGTTTTAAACTGCTGAAGGGTAGTTTTTAAATTGAAAGTGGTTGCGTTACGTTTAATTTAATGGTTTAGCTGTTTGGAATCTTACGAAATGCGTCCCCTTTAATGCAAATCAACAATTCTGTGCTTTTACAACTTGCTGCGTACCCCAAAAATTGGAACTTAGTGTACCCTCTACCAACTTCAAAGAGCAATTTCTTAAAATTACATTCTTTGAGTACACTCCTCGTCTGATAGGAGGAGTGTAAGAAACTTTAACAATTACTAAAACTTAACGTCGTGAGTAACAAATAACATGCTGTGAATAAGTGAATTTGCTATACGTGACATGTTACTCATCGGCTCTGAGTTGCTAAATCGATGGACGGACATCAGTAGTTGCCATACGCAGCTTTAAATTGAAATCTTGCTTGGAATACTTTACTTATATTCAGGTTTAAATTGAAATCGGATCAATAATATACTATTGTAGGTACACTGGACAGAGACATAGCCACCGGGGTGTCAGGGTTCATTCCTCATCCCCAATGGCTAAACTGCAAAAATTAATAGCGTCTAACATCCCGCCGACTAATCTGTAATCATTTATACAAATAAACAACCGAAGGCGAACCCCTGGATGTCACCCACATTTGAAAGATGCGGTTCGGCGGTGCCTCTGGCGTCATTATATAGGTGTGGCTTAAGCCCCTCCCTCCTACCTCTTCTCCGACAGGCCAAATTCTGGAAACGCGTCTGATATTGTCAAATATGACTTAATATATTCTATTTGTTAATGAAGTCCTAGCCAGAGGGGGCTGACGCGGCTCCACTCGTAAAAACTTTCGCCCCCTCAAAAAAGAATTAAAAATACCATTGCCTTAAATATATTTTAGTGTATCTAGCCCCCTGAAAAACATTTCGTTCCTGGAATCTTTCTCGCACCCCCCAATTCAGTACCTTGTCTGCCTAAGGACCTCTCGTAGATTCAGAACTCACCGGACTTCCCGTAATAGTTGTGATTACATGGCGCTTCCCCAGCCTAATCAGGCAAAGTTAGTTATTAGCAAAGTCTGCACTCTTTCAAATGCAACACATGTCATGGTAAAGCCAGCTTACTTAACTATCGGAAGATCATTAACAGAGGCATTCCCAAATCCTGCATGCATTGAGTTTCACCAACCGGAAATGGAAAGGCAGGTACATACCCTTTTAAAACAAATGATCCTAGCCTTTCGTTCCATGTAAAGGCCCGGAAAGAATTTAGTTTTTTCCATATGGTTTCGGACCTCCTGACAGTTGCCTTCACCACAGGCCCTACAGTTTCCATACCCCATTAAAGTCTCCAGAAAATTCGCACTGATTGGTGATATGAGGACAAAATTAATGCTATTGTCTTAACTTGTGCGGATTCGGCATCATTTTTTTTAATCGGCTTTTGTTGAAAGTAGATGATAAAAAAGTACTACACTTACGCACATTTACCTGGAACCAGTTTAAATATTGGATTATACATAGAATCAACCAGATCACTCTCATAAGTAACATCTAAGTTGGGAGCAAGATTCTTGCTTTTCAGTCATAGTGGAATCAGTCATCAAATTGCATTTAAATTGGTGGCAGTATACAGTATTCTACCAGTCAGAAATTTGGACAATCAACCGGAAGAACAGGCAGCCGGTCGGTAGAGGGCGAAAAGTAATAATTGTAGGAACAGTTACTTTCTTATGGCTGAGCCGGGTTATTACTGATGAAGAGTGAAAACTACACACGACGTTACCGAAAATGCCTCATCTAAAGTCATATTTCGAAAAAAATAGTTTTCATTTGTACAAAATCTTAGGAATTCAATTTTCCAAATTAGTTTAAACATTTTGGAGTGTCACAGAGTAGCCTATTTGAACATACACAGCAAAGGAAATACTTTTGCCCTTAGTTTAACAAAGCATAAAGCCAGGTGCTCACTGCACGACTTTCCACGATTTCAAAAGATTTCTTCACGACCTGAAAATCGCGAACATTCGCAGACGAAGCGTACGATTTTCTGCGATATGATGCGACTCACGACTTTTCACGATTTTACAGATATCTACATGATTCGACCTGTGCGAAAAACAAAATCCTGAGGAAGGGACCTTCTACTGATCAGACGACTGTATTCACAAGCGTCAGCTTACTTATTGATACGAAATATTTGGTTTACTAGTCTTCGTATACTGCCCAATTACTTAGACATTTTCAGCTGTGAATTATAGCACAGGAGTACTATTATCTATTACTTCAAAGTGCCATAGAATAGGTTGCAAAGGATTGGTATGTCGTCGTCATTTATAGTGTTTCATTGAAATATTTACTACCATTTAAGTAGCTAAGGGAGGTAAGTGAACGGGTTCACGTCAAACAAGGGTCAAATCTCTCATCCCAGACTGTTATAATTCTGCATACTAAATTTTTCATGTGCCTTCTTCCAAATTAAAGTAGTCAATGCTGAGTTTAAATTGCTCAATGTCATATTCTCTTGAGAACACTAGACTACTGACTGTGATTTCAATGTGAGTGTAAGCTGACCTGTCAATGCAATCGGCTACATTATATCAAAATTTGCCGATCTGCAAAAGTGATCATTGACAGTCAGAATGATGTTATTGTTTGAATTTGTGACAATCAAAGTGCAGTCACAGAATTATGAATAGAAAAACCTGATGTTCCTAAATACGTTTGGCGTAATGCAAATAAATAATAAATAATTGCGAGTTTGAAATATTGCATTTAAGTAGATTTAAAGAGATGACATATCTATTGCTATGACTCCGGCATCGTCAGAACCTTTGCCTGCACTACGGATCACTGTATTATATAACCAATCAACATTGATGTAACAAGGTGTAAATTAAACATTTTATAATGTCACTCAGATGATCTCCATATATCGTGATCCTTTTTTGCGCCATATGTTAAAGTTATATTCTGATTACCAAATGTGAAGTTTCCTAAAATAAAGTAAACTTTTCTGTATGAAGCAGTTAGAGCCCCATATTAATAGCATGTTCTATTTCGATGATACACATTTTTGAAGAAATGATATTTTTAGCTCTATCAATGCATGATGGAAAATCTATTATATTATCTTGAGTGTCAAATTGATTGGACATAGCTTTTCATTTCTTTATAATGTTGATAGAACTATATGGAATATTAAATATTTATTTTATTTGCTATAACATAGGTATAGACAATGGCGTATTTTGGGGGGCCATTGGGGCATGCCGCCCTCACTGATGCCAATTTTTTTTAGTTCCTAAATATACGTAATTCTTTAACACAAATTTCACTTGAAAAGGTAGCATATATGGCACCCGATTGCATGTAAGGACACCGAATTTTTCAACCTTTTTCACAGGGAAAGGAACACCTCATTGGGTCATGGTCCTCCTCACTGATGTCGACTTTTTCGTTTTATTTCCTAAAAATACTTCAATTTTTTAACACAAATTTTACTTCAAAAGGTAGCATATGTGGCACCAGATTGCATGTAAAGACACCTAATTTTTCAAAAATTTCCAAAGGTGAGGGGGACATCCCTCCCCTTAGACCCCTCCCCCAGGCCAGCGATCACACAATATACCGCATGCCCCCTATGAGAGAAATCCTGGCTATGCCACTAGGTATAGAACAGTCTTATACTAGATCTTAACAGAAAACTATCCAAACATTCCAACGGTGTCAAATTTCAAGGACAAACAAGGTATTAAATTATAAAGAATAACCGAAGAAATATGAGGCTATTAACTCACTTTGCATCACATTTTGTGATATTGAGGCAAGAGATATCGTGAATTAGGAATAAAGTTTTGGTTCGGGGTGTGGACGAAATATAATGAAACAATTATTTTTCATGCAAACCCATACAAAATGCCACCAGACAATGCCTTTAAGTCTGATAGAAGTGGTCGTTCTGTTTCTGAATATTTCTTTCCTTTTTGCGCGATTAGAAAGAAAAATCATGTCGAAAATCGGGTACTGAATGGCAGGAGCAACTACCCTCAAAGATGCTGAAGGGGACGATTTGGGAAGGGTACAAAAGTGTGAGGCGTGTTCAGCAGCTAAACCGCCGCCTTTTCCCAATTCTTCCGAACGAAGTTGCAAGTAGTTGCAAGTACGTCCCGTCATTTCTAGACCATTGGTGGCGCCAAGTGTAGCCAGGGGGTCATGCCCCCATTGGGGAAGACTATACTCCCCAGTCGGGGAAATTTCGAGTTTCGTCGAGAACCATAATGGGTACGATAAGTATGTAATCCACGAAGAAGACCAGTTGCCACGACAATTTTTCTGATTTTGTTCGTAGGAAAGCATATTCTTCAATAAAACGTAATCACAGGCTGGTAACCACCTACCGTTCTCACCAAGCGCGAAACCAGGTTTTTGTCTGGGAGAGGTTTACATCACTCTAACCCAGTGGTACCCAACGGGGCGATATCACACCCCAGGGTGCGTTTTCGAAACTTGGGGGGAAATAAGCGTCTAGGGGAGGCAGGGGGTGGTTGCAAACACTGAGGTACCTAATTTCAAAATGGGATTGGAACTTGTTAAAGTGGACATAAAGTCTAGCATTACAAGCATATGCATTTTAGAGGTTGGCAAATGAATTTCATTTTTCCAACTCCCGCTTTCATAGCTTACTCCGCTGCTGAGATATAAAATGCTGAAATTTATTCACTTTATTTGAAATAGTCGATTGCACAATAACTTGTGATGCCCTTCTTGTACAACTCACATTACCTGCTTTTGTTTTCTTTTAAAATTAAGATGTTTATGTGACCTTGAAATAGTTATCGTTCCCTTGCATAGTATGTTGTAGCGAGAGGGCTTATATACCCAAGTCACCCTATATCAGTAGGACAGTGATCCCATTTTGGCACAAGGTGCAGTGGCTTTCGAAAAATCAAAGGAAAACAAGGAGTGTAATTTGAGTAGTACTAGAAAGACATCACAAATTATTGCGCAATCTACCATTTTAAATTGAGTGAATAAGCTTCAACATTTTATATCTCAGCTTAGGAATGTCCTGTGAATATGGAAGTTGGACCATCTGGATGCATTTTTCAAACTTTGTAGCACATATTTTTGAAATATTTAAGTTAAGGTACACTTTAAAGGGATTTGCCAGTGACAAAAAACAGTACCTTTAAAAAATGCAGAAAATTTTTCTCTTCTAGGAAGTAAAAACCGCATCTCAATTGCTTGTAGCGTTTGGAAGATATACATTTTCAGGGAAATGTAATTTTTTTCTCAAGACGAAGTGCATTATGGGAAATCTGTGATGTCATCGTGGCACATTAATCTGACAAAGCATTGAATTTCTTTATGAAATTGACGCCACTGTAGGTAATATTTAACAACTTTGTTTGCTATGCCCTACATATGGTGTAGATTTATGCTAAATCTACATGGAGAGATATTCAAACATTCTGGCAGTATCATATTTCAAGGACAACACAACATTCAATAACAGGGAAAAACAAAAGAAATCTGAGGCATTGTGCCCACTTTACAAAACATTCTGTGACCTTGATGAGAAGTGGAGGTATTTTTCGACAAAAATAAGTAGTCTTTAACGTTAGATATCTCGAGTTAGGAAAAGAGTATTGCTACGGGGTTTGAAGGGCATGTGCTGAATTTTTTTTTGTCTTTCACATGGGATCCTAATGAAACGCCACTGGCAAATGCCTTTAAGATGTCATATAGTTTCCTCTGACTGTGCCCTTAAATAGGTATTCAGAAAATGGAGATAAAAAGAAGTCTGTAACTTGAACTTAGTCAAGTACACTACACCTTTGTGAATTATCTTATTTCCAGAATCCAGAAAATTGCATCTAATAGTGTTAATTTGAAAGTTTCTCAGGACGTCCCTCAGACCTCTATCAGCGGCAGCAGGAGAGGAACTATACGGGAGGGACAGGTCAAGGTTCGAAACTTTTCCCGCCACTTTTACCTCAAAATGCAGTTTTATCCTTACCATTTATAGACAACATATAGAAGGATTTCATGTGACATCACGCGCAATGGATTCCCAGGCACTGAAGGGCAAAACACACGAATTTACAGCTCACGCGCACGGCATAACCACACATACTACTGTGACACAATGGACGCGTGCCCGTCAAAACCAAAGAGACGCGCGATTTTGCCCTTCAAAACAAAAAAGACGCGCGATCTTGCCCTTCAATATTGCGTCTTGTTGGTTGAAGTCACGTGACTGAAATCCCTCTATACTCTCAAAAGTAACAATTGTGGATAATTAACATATAATAGACTAATTTGACCATGTAAAATGAAGTTAAATGTTATTAAAATGTTCCTAGAAATGTTATTTTTCTGTCAGCAAATTTTGCCTCTCTTACTCATTTTCACTACCTGAAAGAGAGCTTGAGTGGTTCAAGTTCTCACAGCCTCATTCGATGTCTGCTATCCTCCTTCCTCCCCAAGCACAGCACAAGTCGCCTCCTGCAGCATTAAAGGTACCGGCAATTTGTCACAACTGTAATACCAGTTGGTCGAAGGGCGAATTTTTGTAATCTGTATAGATAATTAGAAGAAAGTCAAATACTTCATTCTTGTTCAGACAAGTTCGTAAATATCCCAGAGCTTCCGAGGGCTTCGCCCTGGTCCCCCACCAGGATGTTGCCCCTAGACCCCATCAGGGGCCTTTAACCAGATTCCTACACTCCGTGCCCGTGTGGGAACGCATCTCACTTTCGCAGAGCCCCCGGCATCTGTTCCACGTCCCATAAACGTTTCGCCTCTTCTTACCCAGATCAAGGTTTGACTCCTTTAATCGCGGGTTTAGGTTTCACTACCACAAAAGCAAGACGCACACAGTTTTTGTACTATCTTTGGCCGGGTCCTCACGACGTATATCATTTTAATATTTAACTTGTCTTTGAGTAATACGTGGTAATATCATTGTTATAAAATGGGGGCGTTTACCCCACTCCATTCGGTGGAAGGGGGAGTTGAGTTGTCCAAGGGTTGGGAACCTCTGCTCTAACCCAATGACGCCGGTAACGTCATGCAGACGCGGGGTCCAGGGACACGCCTCCTATGATGAGCCTAAGGGGTAGCACCTGCCGATGAAGACCAGGGAACGTAGGTCAGAACTTCAGCATTTCACTATCTTCAAATGGCAAGATACATTGGAACTGAGCCCATCGTCCGAACGACTTGATGATGCAAAGGTTTGTCGGTGGGGACGATGGATAATCGTAGGGGTTGCATGGAACTTAGAACAATAACTGCATTTAAGCCGTCCAACAGGAAGTAACAATGACACAACTATTTGTTGTTGGTGCGCTCCCAGACATCCAAAAGAAATTGGCATAGTTAGAGACATTTTGGTAATGTTTCCCTTCGTTTTTCATTTCAAAAATTGTCTTCTTTATTCAAAGGGAGTCATATTGGTGTAACCAGAGTGTGGTGGTACTATGAAAGTGTACTACTTCAGTTGCAACAGAATTTATAAGCAAAGGGATTGCACAGGCCTAGATCATCAAGACAGGATTTAACATCCAAAGTCTGTGAAGGACTTCAAAAATACTTTTGCCAAGGAACTCTCAAGGAATATGACACAGGACTCAAAAAGATTAGATAACAGGATATTAAGGTGACTAAATGGTAAAACTGTATTAAACAGTAGGGCCAATTGTTCCTCAGACCCTCATAAATCAATATGTGGCATGAAAAAATGACAGTGGCACATTAACATATGATACTTTTGCAATAAAATATTCAATGCCAATCAAGGTTCAAACTAATACACCAGCATATGGTACTATGAACTTAGAACAACTGCAAGGGACTATGTCAGCACTCAGTTGTCGATTAGCTGAACCTGTAACTTAGATAACTTAGATTAACTTAAGGCGCCGTAATCACTTAATTGATATTACGAAAAAAATGTGCACAGTTGCCGGCCCGGATGCGCTTCAACTGTGGTACTTCAAGCTAGTTGGCTAATCTGGGTGGTGTCTCCTACAATAGCTCGGTGGACATCAAATTACCAGGTGGCAGGGCGAAACTATAGAACAGTACTTACAGTTTAGATCCGACACAAAAACACAAATGATGTAAACGGCAACGTCTCGTCCGGTGGATCCAACACAAAATATTGGGGCAGTTTAATTGGATGAAATGAATTAATTTGGCTTTTCAGAACAGGACACAGTCTAGGACTTCAGCTTTTAAGACTGATATAGACACAACCTGTCACAATTCAGGAACAGTTAAATTTCTAAAGGCACAGCTCGGCCTTCTTTATTCTTCAGACAGAAGACTTCTCTTTAAAATTTGATTCAGCTTGTCTGTCCTTTTTTGAATTTGCTCAGTGTACAGAAGCAAATGATTTAGACACTCAAATACAGTAAGTTCAGGATACTCTGGATAAACCAGACTTCAACTCAAATTAAAGAATCGGAATACTTGTAACTTTAAAACTATAATCTTGGACTTTGCAAAGGACTCTCGATGAAACAGATAAGTCTGTTAACTTTGCTATGACAATAAAGGCCTAATCGGTAAGAGTAGAGAGATAGTCTCAGAGAGAGAGAGAGAGAGAGTGGCTGAGAGTGTGGCTGAGAGTGTGGCTGAGAGTGGAGAGCGTGGTAGCACCTCCATGTCTTATACTTGCAATAATCACTGCAACACATGGTCTCAGCTATCCCACAATACTTCCTTGCACTTTTCTCATTGGTTTTACCCAACATACACAATTATTCACGGACTCTCTACATTGGTCACTTACTCCAAGTTGAATATTAATTAGCCAAAGTCCATAGTCACATGACCACTCTTTTAGCAGGAAAAGTTGCTAGAAACTTGGCAAACTTGCATTTTTGAGCTCAGACAACCTGGCTCCTCCAAAAAAAAAGAAGTACAAGTCTGTTTTGGCCATACTGTGGTCAAGAGAAACATTTACTAAAACAAAGGTATACATTAGCTGTGGTCTACAGAATACACAAGAGATAAACAACATCCTGTCCATTTGTCTTTTAAGTGTTAGCAGGTCCAACAGGGGGATCATTGAACTAGAAACCCTGTTGTATGTAACTGTCAACTAATCCTTCATCAACACAAAGGAAGAGTTTAGAAGAGGAATGTTTAATCTAGGGCTAATCTAAGTCAGTGACTTTGTTGGCATTCCAAGGTTACTTCTCTGAGCTGAGACTTGCTACAAGCATCAGCTATTGTACAGTATATTATTTACATTATATAGCACCATGGAGGGAACTGCTTAATATAGCAGAGCCCTAATTTAACCATGGGGCTACATCGGAATAATTTTCTATTTTGGCCACAGCCAATAGTTGAATCGTTGGTGGCTTGCACACTAGTATAGTAGGAGTAGGTTTTCACTTTCCGCCCCCCCCCCTTTTCGCAACTTCCCTCAACCCCTCCGACTGAGCACCAGAAGTGGGTGCAATTCCCTTCCAGTGGCATAGCCGGGGGGACGGGGGGCGAGTTGCCCCCTCTGGAAAAATCTTGGGGGAATTTTGAAAGTGAATATATGGTGAAATTTGCGCATGATCTGGTAAAATTTTAAATTTCTCAACCAGTACACTTTACTTATTTAAAAGTATATGCTACACTGGCACAACCAGTCCTATAAGGTTTTCAGAGATGGAATGATGACACCATGCTTATAGTTGTACTAGTTATGTTTTACTATCTGTTTTATACAGCACGGGATCTCTGAACCTCTGACAAGGGACTCTGTCCTTTTACTGTATACTTCCAATGTTTCTTGATAATTTAAGCAGCAGCATTGTGGTATATGCAGTTTGTTAGAATGGGTCAGTGGTCAAGTGCTATACTCTGCTACAAGGGCAGGTCCTCGTAAAATTTGGACTGATTGTGGTGAATGTGGTGAACTGATGAAAGGAAAGGTGTACCAGGGTTCACTTAATCACTGTACTTCACCCATTGTGATTCTGATCTACCAGTAGGACTCAAGAAAAATTCACCAAGACCTGAAGACAAGCATGATGAAAAAGCTTCCTAAAAAATAGGAATTCTTGGTGATGTATTCAGTTTACATTTAGCACCAAAATGTGTCACCATTTTGCAGATAGCCCACCTTATATGAGCAAAAATTTTCCAAAGGGGAGGGTCACCCCTCCCCTTAGACCCCTCCCCCAGGACGGCAATCAGTCACATCAGCCAGGTCAGAGGAAAGCACCCGGACAAAATTTGGACCTGCGGAGAACACTGATTATTAGGAAAGCAGATCACTAATTGGGGGGAATTTTGGTGCTCTTGCCCCCCGACAAAAAAAACCTGGCTACGCCACTGTTCCCTTCCCCTCCTATTTTGGGCATCTGGGAATCCACTGTGAAGGCTTTGTACTTGCAGGACCTTCCCATAAGAATCATCTGCAAGGTCTTTCGTAGTAATATACGCAGATGTTGCGTAATGTTAAATTAGCCTTCCGTTAGTAACTGGAATATGTTGGGCACATTCATCTCATTACCGGGTACTGTTTTAGGTTAGAGATTTACTAAATTGGCATATGTAAGACTCCCACTTTGTTCTTCAGCGGCGAACACAAGATATTCGGGGAAGGGGTGGGCTTTCCCGTAATCCAAAAAGTGTATGGGGTTAAGCCCAAAATTCGAGCAAAACGTTGTTAGAAATAATTATAAGTTCTTGGGGGATACATGCTCCTGACTCCCAGCGTTTTTTTTTTTTTCTGGGGAAAGTGAAATACCGTGCACACCTTACGCAAAGAGCAGTAAAAGAAATAATCACTTTTCACCAGTAGTTCTGATCGGAGAGTGTGGGCCGCTCCATATTGAAGAAGTATTTTACTAAATGTGAAGGTTCAAAATGTGTTAAGTGTAATTCAAGTTTTGGCACTTTTGCCCACAAAGAGTGAAATATGAGCTCAATTATTTCTAAAATTTCAACATCGTCAATAACTGGATATGCACTTGTCACCCAATTTGGATGACTAGTCACCCAGTTGAATCAGCCCCTGAAACCATACGTTAATAGATAAACACATACAGATATTTAAATGCAAGTTTTAGGATACATGAAGATTCAACGTGTTGTGTTACCTTTAGACCTACAGCCAGGCTGAAAGATGAGGTACGATAAAGACTTTTAGAACTACCCTCTCTTTGCAATACGGTCACCGGCATGAAGAACCTAATCTGTGGTGGGTTTCCTGCTAATAGTCCTGCCGAAAAGTTGACCCGTTGATGTGCTCTACCAGGGAGCTGTCCCTTACATCTCCCTGGCTCTACCTTCTTAACAGTGGCGTAGCCAGGGGAGGGCGTGGGGGACACCCCCCATGAAAGCTTGTCACCCCCCCACTGGCGATCTGGGCCCAAAAAGAAATTCACTCAACTCACTACTCAACTTGATAATGATATACAATATACCTATTTTTTTGTTCTGAAGAGGGCAATTTCTCTTATAAATGACCCAAAGTTTTCGGCGCGCTTCGCGCGCTGTGAATTACTCTTGTTTCTCCAATATATTGTAAGTTCCATTCCACATAGCTAGATAGCATAAGTCCTGTTCACTTACAAGTTACACGGTAGGTAGAATGCACAGTTTATATAGAGATGATAGTAAATATCATCCCAAGATCGCAAAGCCTATAGTTGCTGTTATCTTGTGTGTGTCATACGGTACGGTCGGTTGCTGAGCTACTCACGGATCAAAGTTTGGCTATTTCATCTGGTAGTCCAGGCATGGCCGTAAGGGCCGGGGGGCAGCCGCCCCCAAATGTCAGAAACCTGACTAAATCGGGCAGATATTTTGTCTCAGTCGGGCGGAAAATTGGACATTTAAATTCTATACTCCAGACTCTGAGGCAGGGGTGGCGCCAGGGTGGCTCCAAGAGTACAATTTCTTTAATCAGAACCCAAAATTTTTGGCGCGCTAGGCGCGCTTTAGATTCACTCCAGTTTCTTCAATAGTTCCATTCCACATAGCTAGATAGCATAAGTCCTGTCAACCTTACCAAGAAAAATGTAGGCACAGTACACAGGTTAAAGATGTCGTCAATTGCATCCAATATCGCAAAGCCTAGTTGCTGTTCTCTAGTGTGTGCCATGCGGTAGGGTCAGTTGGTGAGCGACTCACAGAGGAAAGTTTGGCTATTTCATTAGGTAGTCCAGGTGGTGTCGACACAATGTATTTTTTCTCCGATACGGTCTACAACCGCAACCGTTTTTATTTTTTTTTTTGTCTTTGTACTCAATGATTTTATATGGGTTTGTGTAAGCCTACCAAAAATTTTCACACGATTCGCGCGCTTTGCAGTGTCAAAATTCAGATTCAAAAGAACACTATCAGTGCACAACTCGGCTGTTAAAGTATTAAGTAATGTTATGCAAAATATGTCCTGCAATGGCGTTGGATAGTTCGGCTCTTTCATATCCCCTTCTCACCACCCCTCAATAAAGGGGCTGTCGGAACTTGGGGTCACTGGCATGACCCGGCCCCTGTGGGGAAAATTCTGTCGCTACCCATGGTCCATTTACTATTTTGGCTTTCAAAAGAATCGTTTCTGCAATAAAACCCAAATTTTCGGTACGCTCTGCACGCTCTTCCTCAGTTCCGTTACTTATAGCTAAATTTAGTACAAACCCTTTCCTCCTTTTCAGGAAACTTAATAAGTAGAATACATGGATTTATGTAAATGTCGGAAATTTCATCTCATTTCGCTAAACCTATAGTTAATGTTCTTTTGTGACTGTCGTGCGGTACGGCTAGTGATTCTAGAAGGGAAGTACAATATACGTTATGCAAGATAAGGCCCAACTGCTCGGACAATTGACCTATATAAGCTTTAAATAAGTAGGCCTACAGACTTTTCTAATGTAAGCTTACCCAAAAAATTTTCGAGCGCTTCGCGCGCTTTGCAATTTCAGAAGTTATCAGAAGTTATTCTGAAGTTATTCTGCTATTGCACATCGTTTGTTTTGTATTTCTGGGGAGTTCATATTTTCAAGCCCAGCAGGGTTTTTCGTGTACTTCCCTTCTCCCCATGTACATATGTCTCTATTACCCTTCATCATGTATTTTTGTATGTATGCGTGAAGTGATAAAACAAATAAACGAAACGAAACGAAAAGGGAAACGAAGTTAGATTCCGGGAGAAACATGAAATCAGTGCCTTTGCTTCTCTAGTATATACAAATTTTATGCAATATATCAGTATGGCATGGTATAGTACAGAGATTTTCTTCAAATCCCCCTCACCAACCCCTCAAAAAATCGGGGATGTCGTCACTTGGGGTCGCTGGCCCCGCGACGGGCAAATCCTAGCACCACCCCTGCTGTGAATTACAAAGAGACCAATGGTATGTGAACTTCACAATTTACGCCGAATGCAATGGTTATCATAGGCTATTAAAGTACCCACCATAGTCTAGGCCTAGGTGCGTGGCTTTGTCACTGACAGCGAGTATCAGTATGTGCAGGAACCTAGCCCACCGCTACATCGTTAGAATAAAATAAAATGAAACTTTACGTTTTTTCACCAAAATTGCACATCTTGATGGCTGCTATCAAGCCTGGCAAGTGCCATTTCCGACGATCTGTGATGTATTAAAATCTCAAATTTTCTTGGTACGCTCCGCGCCAACTCATGGTGGCGCTCCGCTTAGATAGTAACAAGGCGCCCTCCCATGAAATGGTCAAGCCCCCCCCAACGCCCCCCTACTAAAAAAATCCGGGCTACGCCACTGCTTCTTAATCCGTCAGGCCATAGCAAACTCGAAGCACTAAGGGCACGGTATTAAAAAATAACACGAGATTTTGAATCCTTGTAATGAGTTAGCTGATAGTTTTGCTTTTCCAGTAATCATATTTTACGTTCCATTAGCATACTTTCACCGATGGAATCTTTAAATGTGTTCCCTTAATAATGCGTTGATGCGGTGCTTGAAAGAGTTAAATTCATCTCGTTGAAGTACCGGGGGTTTTAATTTGCCAAATATGTGTTATTTGGCTGCAGATTCTTCAAAACACAAGGGTCATTATTGGCCTTTTTATGTCTTCCCTTTTATTCTTGAATTTTCTTTGCTTTATCATGTAAACCTTGACAACTCGGAAGAAGCAAAAATGTTTAGGTAGGCAAAGTAAGTCCTAAAAACTTGTTTGAAAATTAAAAGCTCATTCAAAATCTTTTAACTTTTCATAGTACATAAACTTTTAGAAGCACTACGTCAGTTTCAAGTTTGGATTCTCCTGTTCTCAATTTTGTTAGAATGTGGTGTATGGGAGAATTGCGTGGCGATTCATTTGTTCACCAATTTTTAGAGTTGACTGTACAGGACAATAGCAGTCCGACTCGCCCGTTCACCCAAAATTACAATTTGGTGAATGGGAGAATCGATAGAAAGCATGTACGGTTCCCCCAAACCACCGATTTTGTCGGCTTCAGTAGTTATCGGAATACTACCATAGACTAAACTTTACAAATCAAAAGTCACAGAGCGCCGCCTATAGGAAAATTCGTTTAGTTTTAAACCAGTCCCTCGTAATCAGTTTTTCCGTGCAATAGATTTGTTCGTCACGAGGCCGCAAACGTATGCTACCTATGAAGTTTGTTTCTTTATTTGCCTACTTTAGACATGCAGATATCGTTCCACGTATTCAAATAGTCACTCATGAGAAGGTAAGAAACATGCAGGGCCTACTTTAAGGGCATGTTGGGTATCATCTCGAACGAACTTCATTAGGTTTAGGCTGTGTCCAGGGGTGGGGAGGAAATATTCTTAAGATGGTTCTGGAAACAACCTAATCCATGCAGTCAGTTAGCAATGACCTTGGCAAAAAGTTCATAGCATTGTTAGCTGACCATATACGGGCAGTACTCAGCACACAGTTGTTGTTCTTGTGGTGACCTGAAAATATATACTTGGGTATTTGATTTTCTTCAAAATCCATCAAATATTGACCATTTTACAGGGTAGTTTCCATTTCACACTTGTTTCTTTAATAAAGAGTAGCTAAATACCAGTGTTGTAACGAGTCATGACTCGAGTGACTAATTTCATAAGGGAAGTGACTGGAGCAATTGTATCATCATTTTCCTAATAGAAATAATACAATAACTCGAGTCACTGACTCGACTCGAGTCACATTGCCAGTGGTAAGTGACTCGACTCGACTGCAAAATTGAGTGACTCGTTACAATACTGCTGAATACACAAATTTGAAACGTCGAAAGATGGACTTACCAAATATGGCTAATATTAGCCTATGTCTCTCCAACCTTCATTCCAAGAAACACTTTTAGCATTGGTATCTCCTTAGGGATTTTTTATGGAAGTTAAATTATGTTCTTGAAAAATATGGATATATTTCACAAAACGGTAAACCATACATAGTTTTGGTATACTCAGATTTGTCAAGACCAGGCTGTTATTGTTAGCATGATTACTCTTACCTTGAACACGAGCACATGAGCAAAAAGGATAGCTTAGGTTTGTTTTTGATAGTTCGCATGTTTTCATTACCTGATATCATAAGCGTAGGAAGCTTTGCGAGACTGGGGGCTGAACCTTGTTTTGGATCGCCGTCTTAGGGAAGGGGTCTAAGGCAAGGGGCGTCCCCTCCCCTTTGGAAAATTGTTGGGTATTTGAGGGTCCTCAGATGCAATTTGGTGCAACATTTTGGACAAACTTTAATTAGGGAAAATTACTGCATCCACCCCCCCCCCCCCCCACCCCCCCCCCCCCCCACCCCCCCCCCCCCCCACCCCCCCCCCCCCCCACCCCCCCCCCCCCCCACCCCCCCCCCCCCCCACCCCCCCCCCCCCCCACCCCCCCACAGAAGTAGGTACTTTCCAAACTTAGAACATTAGGTTTTACAAAACCTTCATGACTTACATGGAATGATTAACATAACTGGACATATTCTAAGCCACTAGCAGCGTTATCTCCCGACTATCAACAGAATTTATGTACAACTTTGTAAATATGAGATCATGATATTTTTATGGATACGTCATTGCGGGAAGCATTGTTGGAATCATTGACATTGATTGCAAAAAGTAAATAAGGAAGCGATGTTTGTTAAGAGGACAGAATTTGTACCTGACAAATAAACATAATTAAAAATGCCAATGGGTTAAAAAAGTGAAAATTCTTCTAACATCTGCCGTTTTTCCCGTAACTATGCCGTAAACTAATTCACCTTCTTACTCGTTCCAACGTCTTTTAGAACGCAATGATCTGCCATCATTTCGAAATGAATTGAAAAAATTTGCTGTAAAGCAAAGTTGATTACAGGTGCGTTTTAAGACTGCGTTAATCAATTTCTTCTCCAAAACTTGTCATGTAATTTCCAATCAACACTCGTGTATGACGGTTGGAAAGTTACTGAATCCCCAGTTGCTTATTCCAGACATTTAGATGTTTTCATGTAAGTTTTGTTTTCAGAATCTCCCAGACAAAGAAAAAGTCTGTGCCGAAATAGTAGTCCAGTAAAATTTAGCCAAATTAGGCGAACCTAATTGCAAATTGCAACAGAAGGTTTTTGGCCTTGTATCATTACATTGGCCCCACTGAACATTATATTCAAAATCAGACAAAATCTGACAACAGGAAATAGGGTAATTTGCATAAATTCAAGATGGCCGCAACTGACAACTTTAAAGCCCCATATATGTGAAACAGTTGTTATTATACCACCAAAATGTATCATGAGTGTATAGGAATATGGTAGCAGAGAATCAAACGAGCGTTAAAAATGCCTCATGACGTACTTATGACGTCACACGGCCAGTTTGACGTTGCATAACGTCACTGCACTTAAAATGGCGACATAACTAAAGGAAAATGTTTTTATCCTACATGTATTAATTGTGAGTAGACTACAGAAGTATAATAAAAAAGAAATCAGCTTCATTTAAAATGCAATATGACGTCATTTTGACATTAGGAATTGCATGGACGTCATTTATGTCATAAACAATTTATTTAGCTTTATTCGTAGATGACAATTCGACTTCTATAGTTGCAAAAGATTGGGTTTACCTTCGTGGAAGTAGGCCTACAGTGATAATAGGATTAAGACCATTCAAATATTTCGTCAGGGGTATCACCAGGGCAAGAGGCCATGACCTAGTCGAGGAATGATGCCACCAGAGACTTTTTACGGTTTCTGCTGGGAGCCGTAATAATTTATGTACAATGACGTATGTACTCCCTACGATGGCCAGTCGCCCCAAAGATTTATTTGACTTTTCTCTTAATCTAGAACAAATATTCAGCAAAACACCAAATATAACAATTTTCCTCACTAAAACCCAATTTTAAAATGTTTCTTTAATAAAAGCCCAAAATTTTAAAATATTCTTTGAAAGAAGTCCAATTTTTTGGAACGCGAAGCGGGCCAAAATTTTGCTTTCAACAACCTTGTCGGGGCTTTATGTTGCTTTCCCTCCCCAGTCGGAGAGTTGGTCCCTTGTAGAGCAAATTCTGGCTCCACCGCTGCATTGGGTAAGTTGCCAGTGGTCTTTTTGTGTCCACAAGTAAACACTCTGACAGTCTGGAATTACCCATAGCCGTCAAAGTCAACATTCTGGCACCCATAGGGTAATCATGCAGTCCCATGTGGCAAGGATATTGAGTCCTTACGCCTTCACACACTGAATTCATGATCACACATTTTAAGCCCCGGACTGTTTAAGTTACATTTTTGAATGATTCTTGAATCACCAGCATATCGTGGAAGTTTGTCATATTGTGTGACTCAGGGTAGTTATGAAAGTGTATGACGATGGAGAGTGAGGATGGTCAGGGTAAACCATAATGTCCATCAATGGACGTACCTCCTCAGGGAAGCAGAATCCCTTTTGTGGGTCAAATTTGTTTTTTTTTCCCTTTGCAACATGCTAGTGAAGGGACTTTTGAAAGGAAAAGTATTTTTTACCTACAGTCCTAATGAGTTACTTATCCTCAGACGAATAAAAAGTACGCCTAATGTTAAAACTAGTACTTTAACTTAGTACTTAATGTGAAATTTGATGTGTTATGTATGAGAATATTAATACATTATTATCACAAAATTCTCGTACGTACTTTTACATTCAATATTCCTTACTTGTAAAACACAAATCTTCTAGTACAGCTTTCAGCCTTTACCCTTCATAGCTCCTTTTCACTTGCAAACCCCCAACAAAATACGATAAAATCGTGAAACATTTATCGTCGCCTTAAAAAACCATGGAGTTGGCACCTCTCCATGATCAAACTGAATGAACCAATGATATTAGAAATTGAAAATTTTAAAGGCCATTTTAAGGCAAATAATGTACAGTAGAGCCTAAAACAAAGTTAAGGTTATTCAATGGTTCCAGATATTACACTATACTGGGGCAGCATTTGGATAGACTCCCTAAACGCAGCCGCACACGCCTTTGGTGCTCACAAATCAGTTGCCTACATATACCTATATACCTATATCGAGTTCGCTTCTGTCGCCTGTGTTGGATATAATGTGTTCACATGGAACATCAAAACACACGCTGCTTCAAATGTGTAGTTTCATCAATAGATGCAGACAAAGGGGTCCCCTCGAGTAGGCTAAGTATCCACCCTACATATTCAGTATGTTGATCTTGTCATACATTTCGATATACAAAAGTACATGGGGGTCGATATGGGGGGGGCAGAGGGACGTGTCCTCCACTTTTTTGAGAGGACGGGACGCTAACACATTTGTCTCACACTTTTTGTGACCTGAAACTAAAAAGTGATTTAACCAAGAATTCGATTTAGGCGAGTAGTGGTGGAGACATAGATATGCTCGGAAAGTATTCCACATGGCTCTTTATCAGGTCCGTAAGCAGAAAATTCTGTAACAATTCCTTCTACAACTTCAAAAATTTGTCGCTCGTTAAGCGCGTTTTCATCTTCAGTTCTATCTATCTATAACACACGCCATTTGAAACATATTGTATTTAATATACAAAGTTAAAAGTTCCACAAATATTGTAATCGTGATTCTAGAGAAACACGAAAATGCGACGTTGCGAAGTTCTAACCTCTTTTCCTCACCAAGTGTTCTGGTTTGCTCTTAAGAAGGGCAGATTCTTCATCAAAACCAAAACTTTTTCAACTTTTCTTCATGAAAACAAAAAAAAAATGAAATCTTTTTCACTCTGCCCCAATTTTTCGGCGCGATTTGCGCTCCTTATATGTTGGGTTGGCCATCATTTCGGTAACCCATTGCATCTATGAGAGCTTAGCCTAGCTGGCCCACAGTCAGGGCGCTTGGCACCTATATCCGCGAATCTATCCACCACCTCTGACTGAGCCTGCATGCAATTGTTTTCTTTGGGCAATGAAGCACACCCCCAATTTTCATAGTACCCCCAAATATTGAAACATTTGGCAACGTTTTGCATCCCCTCCTCTTAGACTCCTCACCAGGATAGGAGTTTTAGGCCAGATGTCCCCCACTTCCAAAATTAAATCCACTCCCCTGAACGTGTATACTGTGTGAAGCTACACAGATGATCCTTAATACATCTCTCACAGTAGTAAAGTGCTTGTCGGTACGTATCGATGACTGGAATCAAATTTTGTCCTCCCAATTTCAAACTTCAGCTCCGTCGCAGAATGCGGAGAGAATGACTTCTCAACAGAATTAAACTATCTTCATATTTTTATTTCATGGCAAAGTTATGGTGTGACGTGGTGTCATTCATATGCAAAAATGATCAGTACATTCACTGAAATATATTGATAGCAATAAAGTCATCAAATAGCTATGCTAACTGGAAAGAACCTCCATAAAATACAACCAGAAAGCCAAAAGGCTTCGTGATTCCTTGCCGACAGGGGGGTGCTTTGTTATACAGAGGTTCATCCATCAAATTTATACTTTTTCATTTTTTATGATGTGGTCACAATTTCACCCCTGCTCACATTAGCTCATGCCACATGACCTTTGAACCAAAACTTGAATAACCAAAAAATAAAGAAAAAAGAAACCAAAACAAAAAAAGGATTTTGGACTACGACCTCTGGTGACCTCGAATGACCTTTGACCGCTGCCAAAAACGATAGGGTTCTCACACTTGACATGACAAATCTACATACCAACTATGAAAAGTGTCAGTCATTCCTACTTCAAAATATCACGATTACAAAGTTTTTGGACTTTGACCTCAGGTGACCTGGAATGACCTTTGACCTCTGCCAAAAACAACAGGGTTCTTTCCCTTGACATGACAAATCCACACACCCAACTATGAAAACTGTCTGTCATTCCTATCTCAAGATATCACGATTGAAAGGATTTTGGACTTCGACCTCTGGTGACCTTGAATGACATTCGACCTCTGCCAAAACAATAAGGTTCTCCCCCTTGACATGATAAATCTACATACCAACTATGAAAAGTGCCGGCCATCATACCTTGAGATATCACGATTACAAGGTTTTGGATATTGACCACTGATGACCTCGAATGGCCTTTGACCTCTGCCAAAATCATCAGGGTTCTTTCTTTTGACATGACAAATGTATATACTAACTATGAAAAGTGTAGGCCATTCCTACATTGAGATATCGCGACTACAAAGTTTTTGGACTTTGACCTCTGACGACCTCGAATGACCTTTGACCTCTGCCAAAAACAAAAGGGTTCTTCCTCTCAACATGACAAACCTACATACCAACTATGAAAAGTATCGGTCATTCTTATCTTGAGATATAGCGATTACAATGAATGTCACAAACACACATACACACATAAACACACACACACGACTTTCTGTTGCAATTTATTCTAGGCTCATCTATATTTTTACTAACCTTCATAGTAGGAGTCGAATACCTCTTTGGCGTACATACTTTTTGGTATCACGAGTGCATCCAATATAGGTGCAGGAGTAATACACGTCAGCCGGGCGGGCAATACTTTTACTGGACTAGAAGGCATATTTTAAAGCTGCACCTTTACGATGCTGCAGTCACAATTTAATATGCCCAAAACAGAATGTATTTGGGTTTAAAAGTGTATGCTTAACAATAAAATCAAGCCAAAGATTCACCCTCGGGCAAACTTTTGCCTTCACGATTTTCGGTTTTTTGTACGACGAAAGATTTGGAATCGAAGGTGTGTCACAATACTATACGAAGACAGGTTAGATTATGATACCACCCAGTACTCTTTTAGGGGGCAACTGTGGTTCCATATTTCATATTTATAGTGGGGTGAGATTAAATATTTAAAATCAGAACTGATTAAATTCTTTTGGATCTTGTTGAAATGGTGTTGGGTGCGGTTAGCCCAGCGGGGTTCAAAAAGGTTTCGTTCAACAAGGCACACAAAAATGAAAGTTCACAGAAAGAGTTCACTGATTGCAATGATCAGTCGTTGATTTATTTCCTCAATTTTCTGGCAGATTTATGAGTATTTACAGATTGGTAAAGATACCGAATTGATGACGGAGAGCTACATGCTGGTATAACGTAACACGAAGTATATATTCTCGTCTAAGGTCCTTCTAGGTCTCGAGGCGAGTACGAGTCCACGAGTCTCGCAGGACCCACGCCTTGGAGTACATCTCAGGAAGTCTACAACTATGGGATATGGGTACTGATTGACCGAAAGTGAGACGCCGACAGTATTGACCAATCACGGAGGTGGGGGAAACTAGCTAGACTAAGTGTCGTGTGCACTCACTGCACTGTCTAACTTTTATGTAAATGAAGGTATTGCACCATAATTACCGTTGAAAAATGGACCGTTGAAAAAATGTGCCATCATAACATCACACGACAATAGGCTATGAACCTTTTGAAAAGGCAAAAATGGCCGTTTACTTAATGTTCAGTAATATGATAAGGCTATTGCCATTATCTCTGCACAATATACATGTTGCCTGCATTCAAAATATATTAAGTGGTAAATCTAAAAATGACATGTCAATAGATTACAACTCAAGTCTGTATTTGTCTTCTGTTTCGCAGTGTTCTTCTTTCTATAGTTTAGCTGTAGTTTAATGTTTGAGTGTCAGGAAGCCACTTGGCACATCGAGGACCCTATACCAGATAGGTCGTGGATGAACATTGCCTTTTCTTTCCGACTAGTGCTCAGAAGGTAACAACGCAGGGGTGTAATAATTGCTCCGAATCCTGCTCCCGGGACCGACGTACGTGGGTGTATCTCCAATCTCTCCCAAAGCTGGGAAGTGGAGTATCCTTAACCTGCACCACTACTCGACAGATGAACCAAACCAAGCGGAAAACTTCCTGGGCCGAACTACCCCTGAGACGGACAAACCCTGACACGAACAAGAAACAGAATTACCCGAACAAGCTAATTTCAGCCCAGAACATTTCCAAGTTTTCCAGTAGAATTTGATCAGGAGGCTTCTAGTATGCAAGGGAGCACATTCAAATCACCAAGCCAACTCCACCGTCCCCTGACTGACATTAGAGACTATGTCTAAAACACTATAAAAACAAGAAAAAATCTTACGCTAATAAGAGCAACGCTTTCCATCCTTTGCAGATTATAAAATGCAAGTGTTTCTCGAAGAGCTGTTAAGAAGGTACGGCAGGTGCCGTCAAATGGTTCTTGTTACACCTGAAATGTACCCAATGTTGATATTTTGTATTCCTCGCCGAAGGCGAAAGGAATCTACGCAGTCAGCTGGCTAGTGTTTGTAGGTGTGTGTGCTCATGTGGGTATGGCAGGCGTGAAGTCAGGAATTTGCCGGGGGGGGGGGGACAAGCCTGCAGGAAAACTATCTTATTGTAGCGTTACCCCAGGTTTACAGCAAAGCGCTGAGAACATTTGGCCAAAATATCTCCCAGATCGCTGGAAATGGCACTTCCCAGTCGTTGTAAGTTGCATCTAAACTTTTTTATTGTGATTTACTAGCAATATCATAAAAACCATTAAACAAATACAAAAAATATGCCCAAGGTGGAAGGCTGCTTCACTCTCGCTCCTTGGCCACGCGCCTGGTGTATGGGCATGTGTATGTTTGTATGTATGTGGCTTTGTGAGGTATAGCTAGTAAACACCATATTGCAAGATAAGGATGATGGATACTTTTCATTCTTGGTACGTAAATTAATCATATTGATAAAAAGATCCTTATCGCTTTTGTATGAGGTCAAGAGTTATTTAAGGTCACCAGAGGTCAAAACCTTAAACATTGAAAACACGATATCTCGAGGTACAGAGCATGAATACCTTCCATACTCAGAATTTGGATACGCAATGGTCACTCAATGAACCACATTGTTTTTGATAGAGGGCAAATGTTATTTGAGGTCACCGGAAGTAAAGCTACGAAAACTTACGAAATTTCTTGTACCCCAATATTGGAATGATGGATACTTTTCATACTTGACATATTGATTTGTCATATTAAGAGAAATAACCATATTGCTTTAAGGGAATTTCAGAGGTTATTTGAAGTCACGAGAAGCCAAAAACCGGATAGTTTGTCAACACGATATTCAAGATGGGAATAATGGACACTTTTAATACTTTTGTTACAGATATGTACTATTATGAGAAGGAACCGTACAACTATTTTTGGTAGATATCAAAGGGCATTTGAGTTTACCAGAGGTGTAGCTACGTAGGAATTGTCAACCACTTGAAAAAGCCTTATCTCAAGACAGCAATAATACATTTTTTCATAATCGGTATGCAGATTTCTAATATTGTGAGAAAGGTTTCTATTGTTTTACGACGGAGGTCAGAGGTCGTTCCATGTGACTAGAAGAAAACACAGGATATGCCAAGAAAGGAATGGTAGATACTTTCAGACTTGGTGTATACATGTGCGATATTAAGAGAAAGATCCATATTTGTTTTAGTCGAAGTCAAAGGGTATCTGTGGTCAACAGACGTGAAACTAGGGAAGCGTTTCATACTGCTTGTTAACACGATTTCCTAAGAATAGACAATAGACCGTACCTCCAAATTTTGTCGTTTCGTGGCCAACGAAACGGGAAGGATGAATGTTTTTACCATTGTAAGGATAAAAATGTAGAGAACAACATATACCTTTTCACACGCCAGACCTCGTAAATTCATAAGAAATTTCAGTTTCAATTATGAAATCATGGACTTGTATGGAGGATGCTGTAACCATATTATAATAAAAAACAGCTCAAAATTAAAGTGTTTGATGATAGGGTAGTCGAAAGTGCTCGGTTTCCCATTCTCACCAGTCACGGCGGGGTTTTGAATCCCATGGAAACACTTTTCCGCTTCTTTATTCAGTTTTTTCTGCTGTTAGTTATCATCCTTGGGATATAAAAATTTTTCAATATTGTAAGGAAGAATCATTGATTGCTGGAGGTCATATATCATTTGAGGTCGCCAGACGTCAAACACGAAACCCTCTGAAACACCATATCTCAAGTTCGGAATCATGAAAGGTTTTCTAACTTGGAAAGTTGATGCGTTATACCGTGTTGTTTTCAGTAGAGTTCAAAGCTCATCTGAGGTCACCGGCAGTGAAATATTTTCACTTTTGGCCGGGGGTAATGAAAAGGGTTTCGTCTAATCGAAAGTGTCATTTCAGTTACAGGAAGCCAGATGTTAAAATGTTAATGAAACAACTAAAAACCTTTAAGCCTGTGCATTTGTCAGCAGAGCGATTTCACTTCCATCACAGTTTCACTAGGGAAAAATGGTAGCAACATCTCGCGGAAAGTGCTAGGAGAGTTTCAAAGCTTTGAGATTTACCACACGGTAAATAGACAATATATGGTATCCTTTAATCCAGAAGATGCTCATTTTTGAGAAGACATAAACTTTTCCGCTCTGAAACGCGGGGTACATCCCCCATTCCCCTTGTCAGTGTAGAGGTTCAGAGGTAGAGCCCCAGCAGCTCTGTGAGAAATTAAAACAGAGATACTCTTAAGCTTTTAGCTGATCAAGTTAACATTGGGAGCAACACCTGCAGCTTACAAAAGACGGCATAATTTCTAACGAGACTTCAGACGAACAGCGACATACGAGGGGAAAATGAAAGCGGGTGAGTAGGTATAATCGCGAAATGAAAAATTAAACACCATGTTTTGTTTGAATATGTAATAAACAGTCAACTCATACTAGGATGGAGAATTCATGCATAGCATGCTACGAACGATATTAATTGCTTCATGATCCTGTCTTGATGCCCTTCTTCTACGTGTTTAGTAAACTAGGGTTGAGGTTTTCTCCTAGTTTTCAGGAAGGGATCTCGCCAGAATGATTCCGGTTTAAACGTGAATCCACCAGAAATATGATAATACCGTGTCTTATTTATTGTTATGATAATGATCATCAGGTATGGAACATTAAAAGTTTATAAGTGCTCGAGAATGCGCTGAAATATTGCATTAAGGGTACTTCTCCAGTATCCACACACAAATCGTGTACGGGCTCCATACTAGGACCGGGGCCTTAGCGTGGGCAGAATCACAAATGAGGAGGCGGGGCTAGGGGTGAGAGGGAGTAGTAAATGGCATCATCCAAGTGGAGACCCAGTGAAGTACCTAGGATATTTACAAAACCGGGCGAATCCTACCTTCGTCACCCAACATGACGTCACCCAAAATTTTTGGAGGAATCGATAGTCACTCGGTGGAGAATCTGCATGCAGCCTTGTCATAGAAATGATTTTCAATGCAAATTCGTCGCGCTTCACAACGGATGCCCAAATAACCGTATAAACACTCATCATGGTAAAAACTATTCCTAAAAACTAAACTTGAATAACCTCAGACTCGCCTTAGACCTCACCAGATAAAGATAAAGTTATCTGAATTTATCATCGCATTTCATAAAATATGAAGTGTTATAAAACTTGAGATGATTTTCTACGTTCTCAATATGTAATATTGTGAGAGCTTCCTGTGGCTTTACCACAACACACCCATCAGGGCCGCCTATTTGGAACCCGTCTGGGGTCCTTTCGCAGGCCCCCGGATCCCACGCGACAATGACATTCGTCTGCATCCTTTGATCCTTTAATGTTTCTTGTTTATAGGGATTGCTGGTTAATTGCTGGAGGAAAATCATATGTTCAGCATATTCAAGAAAGAATCTCTATTGTAAGTGGATGTGGCGTATTTGTTTGTACGAGCACTTGAAAAACTACCGAAGGACTCCCGGTTTTTCTAGTCAAACATTATCCCGTTAGCGACTATCTACATTAAAAATTGATATGTTAAAAACGTCCAATTACTGATTGTAATTTGGCTAATTATTGCTACCTGTACTTACGAATAGAATATAGCATTTTTGAGCCAAGCTTCGACAACAGATCATCTCTTGGCGTGACCCAACAATTATTGTGCTCTTTGAGAAGGCATTGTAATAGGCAAATTTTTAAAAAGTGTTTGTTCCTTCCTTTGCAGATGCTTGTGATACATTATGTTAGCACGCTTTCTCTTTTAAGGAGTTAACCACTTAATGCCGTTTTTTGTTACCTTTGAAAGCTATCAGGAGAGTTTGGTCACTCTTTTATAAATTCATTTGCAACGTATGGAAAACAGTGTAAATGGTTTTGCACAAAAGCCTCACATCTCTTAACTTCTCTTTTAAACCTTGATGAAAGAACTATTTCAAATTTAAAGCCAATATATTTTGGAGTTTTATTCTACATATATCAGCACGATTACAAAGAAGCATTTTCTACTCAAAAAAAAAAACACACTTTTTGTTGTTATTGACGTCTCTTTAGGAAAATAAGTGACACCATTAAAAGTTAGTAAAAAGTTCAGTTAGTAAGGTTTACATCTTACAACCAGAAGCATAAGTAAAGCAGGTTCTCAATAAGTGAACCCTTTGCTGTCATTGATATTTGCTTCAGAACCTTTTCCCAATATCAAAAAGTACCACTAATCTTTCCTCGTAATCGTTAAATATATGCCTTCCCATGTTACGACAAATCTGAAATAATACTGATGGCAATGCTTTTACCAAACATTGCAGTAGCCAGTGATCATCTTGGTTTAGTAGTGAGTGAAAGCGCAAAATCGATGAAACCGAAGAGATCTTCACACAATGCTGCGATCTTTAAACAGTTGTAACAGTGAAAATTTCGGTCGTTAATTGATATTTGAAACCATCTCAGAATAGCTAAAATGACTGTGTGATTGCTGATATTGACCTTCTTTGTTCTGAGTTTCGAACAAAGACATGTACTTTCATAATTGTGACTTATCCCTCCATCCAAATGCTTCTGAATCACAAGGAAATCAAAAGTAGTTATAACGACAAGCTCACGATGGATTCAAAGGGAAAACATCTTGTTATGGTTGTCATGTTGCTAGCTTTGTGCGATCTAACTCAAGCTAAAGGTAAGGACAGTAAACAAGTGACAAGAACATGATTTTCGTTTTCGGTTCTCATTTTAACTCCAACTTACCAAAAACGAAGACAGAAAGGTACAGTCCTCAAAACTCTATTGCAGTAATCATTTTTCCTTGCCACTCACAAAATAAATGATACAATATGGATTTGCTTTCATAAGTCGCTTGGAAGATTTAATATCTTCAAATCAAAGTTTGAAATTTTTCATGAACGAAATTACAGTCTTGTGCCATTTTATCTTTTATAACGTACAACTGATCATTTTCTTTTTTCCAGGTCTGTGCCAATTTGCAAAAATGTTTCCTTTACAAGCCGTAGAAAATTGTTTCCCATTAACAAAAGGTAAGAGAAAGAAAATCAATAAAGGAGAAAATTTACTTCATTAATTTCTGTTTTCTTTAAGGAAGAAGTGCTTGCTTAATGTGATTGCTGTCACCTTTAACGAAAGGCACTCTTCTTTCTAGAAGGAAAATAACGGTACACATGTTGATTGGCATTAAAAGTTTGCACTAAGGTCTTTACCGATAGCCATCAATTATCTAAAAAACCTTTAAATTTGCCGTCTTTCGTACATCTGTTTTTACTAAGATCCTTTGTAACTTTTATGTGTGTAATATGCGGAGAGCACAGTGCAATAGAAAAGAGGGTCCATAACCTTCATAACAGTCTGCTAGTAAGTACGCGTAACTCCCTGAAAATAACTGCTTGGTCCAAATTAAGTTGAAGTGCAGAGCTGATCCTGTCACAGATGTACATTGGTTTTATCTATGTGTATCAGGGTGATCGTGCTTAAGACATCTGAGGTGGTGACCGACAATCACGTTCCATTTTGATCTCAGAATATTGGGGGTATTTTTACCAAGTCTATTGGATATTGTGAATAGAAGTCCATGCAAACATAAAACTTAAAAGTGGCTACCAATGGATTCGTAGGTACATTGTTAAAGAGTCTGGTGAAGTATAATGATTTCCATTACTGGTAAACAGCCAAAGAAAATGGTGACATGAATGAGCTTCTATTATGTCTGTAGATAGTATAGATTTGGCCATAGACGTAAACGAACTTACAGGGATTTTGTTTCTGAGCTGCTGTATCGTTTGTTTGTTCAGTGTGGTCAGTCTTCCCAAAATGGTATTCATAATCTTTACCTAGTAGAACACCTACTAAATTTGGTCGCTGGAGATCCTAAAATCAGTTTATAACGATTAGTTAATACATGCATAGGAGAATTTAAGTATTCCAAAATTATGACCTCACAATTTACAGTGAGTAAGTAACTAGGTTAAATACGGCTCGGGGATGTTCGCAAAATCGCTTCCTTGTTACTTTCCACATCAGCACTGGATCCCGTGGTATCAATCCTATGTCCACCAGATATGTTGGTAATGAATTGCACCTGTCAGAGGACCTGCCAGGATCCAACAGGATTGCTTCATTGCCATAACAACTGCAAGAATGGCAAGACTTGCGTTTGTCCAGAAGGCTTTTACTTGCAAGGTAACGAATGCATGACACTGGAAAGGTGTGGATGCTACCTTGAAAACGAGGTATTCATTCAGGTTGGTCCTTACAATGCTAAATCATTTTTCATTGTATGGTTCGGTTATGTAAGTGTAGCTTGAGACTAAGATTTTTAACGTGTTGCTAGACAGATTGGAGCACCTAGAATATGTAGCACAGTGACCTTTTTGTCCACCCATGATGGTGATGCCGTCCCCAGGCGGGGCCTTAGTGAAAAAGTGTCCACTCCAGTGTGATGATATGTAATCAATTACGGTGTATAAAATTTAAGAATTTCCTATCCATGGGGAAACTTTAACCTGTTTAGATGTTAAAATATATCATTATGTACGGTGGTGAATGTTTCAAATTTTGGGATTTGCATATATAATGTTGAGGTAAAGACGATATTCTAAGAAGACGAAACCTTGTTATGAGGTCGCCGAGATGTAAAATGAGCCTTAAAGTGATTATTTTGTTTAGAAATCCTAATCCGATTATGATACTTTTCTTTCTCACTCCTAAAGGCTGGTCCCTGGGGTGGAACCCCAGCCCTAGCCCCAGCCCGCTTTTAGTTCGCCCTGGCATGATATGTTTTGTAACTTTCACGTCACTGCAATGCGAAATAAGATCAGTTTCAGATCTTATCTGATCAGGTGCACACTCCAAAATATATTGTAAAAAATGGACAATCAGTTTTGTAGCCTATTTCTTCATTTTTTAAATAGATCCTGGCCGGGAAATAGTATGAAAATTTCTGTCCTAATCTCTTTCTTTTGTTCAGTTGATACATGGACTATTTTAACTTTACCTAGGTTGGTTTAGATGTAAGTGATCTGACAATAAATATTTCAAATGGATTAACAAATGCACTTTGAATAAAGCTAAGGGAATCTTTGTTTTGAAATAATGAAAAGCTCCATAACTTTCATAAGCTAGTCGCCTAAAGAAACCCTCAGCGTAAGGGTTAAAAACTCTGTGCAATAAAGAAAAATTATTTACAACTCTTTCCTTTTGGCTGCTATTTATTGAAGCAATGAAAGGTTGCAAGTAAAAGCGAGTCTAAACAAGAGACATCATGTGAAGATGTCTTTATTGTAGCGAAAATACAGTGAGTGGTGTCTCATTAAGATAATTACTTAGTTCATTCTTTTCCTTTCAGGATGGTAGTAACACCTTCAACTGCACAGCAAGCTGTGTTTGTGTCAATGGAAAACTTTTGTGCCATGACTACTTTTGCGATAGCAATGCAAAATGTGAGGAAAAAAACAGTAGACTTCAGTGCTACTGTCTTGAGGGATATCACGGAAATGGTATTAACTGTACCAGGTCCACTAATTGTAAAAACTTATACGATGCGGGATTTATGGAAGACGGTGTTTACAAAGTATATCCTCTTCAATGGACTGGTTCACCATTTGATGTTTATTGCAGAGAAGGTTGGACAGTAAGGAACCGTTTTGAAACTGTTCACTGTATCCAAAGTACTATCAGATAAATTTCCTGAAAAATTATATAATTATAATATCTGCGACCTTATTTCCTCATACATTATTGTATATCAATTGAAAAGACAAGAATTAACCTCCTGGTGGAGGAGTAGATAATCCGTCAGATGAACAAAACATGTAACTTGTCCTCTTTTCTGCAAAAGGATCTTAATTTAAGCTAAACCGGTTAATGTAATTGAAGTTACTGTAAGTTTGAGCAACTTAAAAAAAGGTACGACGTAATAGCCTTGATATCGCATTGCATTAGTTTTGCATCTTAAGATAAAAATTGTAATCTACAGCAAAAGACCTGTAGCAACTAATATTCCTTTATGAAGGCAATAAAGAAACAAACGATTAGCATATACGTTGACATTCATGCTTAAATTCTAAGTATATTTTGTGTAGTTTAAAAGGAGTGTCTAAGCAAACAATATGGACAACTATCGCGCATCTGCTTAACTCGCTGTTATTGATTAACTTAAACAATTGAAACCCTACAGAAATTTTGATACTTTTGATAGGCTTTTGTCTCCCATTTTGAAACCATGGGTTATAATAATTTGTTTCACCTGGCATTTGATTGAATACTCCTTCTTTCCAGTGATAAAGCTTTCGATTCAATTCTGTTCGGAAGGTCTTTCTCAAAGGCAACGGGCAGAGTATGACGCGGGGTTGTCGTATTTTGCTAGTGCGTACAGACAGTGGGCTCTTCCTACCTCTCATGTGTAACATAGATTCTTTTATTTTCTTACTAATGATATAAGACAAGTCTTCATTTCATTTTTCGCAAAATGCCTTCCAATCAAGCACCCGTTTCTGAAAAATATTGTTCTTTTGGATATCAATCTTAAAGGTGTATTGCCTATTACGTAATTTTGGAGCAATATTGACACACGGACCCTGTGGGTGTTCACTCGTGCTTATGGAAGCAAATAATCTAGTCGGTATCTGCTGTGCTGTGTGTACCGTGACGGAGAGGACTTTCTGGGCGAGTCGGGGCAAAAATGTTCAATATGTTTAAGGTAAAATGTTAGGGACGAGCTAAACGCTGGTATTCTGATGAAATTTGCACTTAATTATTTTGTGTAGTTCTCTGAATGATAGGAAATAAGGCTTAATTATTTCAAGCTAAAGAGAACTTGAACAATTCGAGAGATTCCCCCTTGTGAAAGAAACAAGTTTTCCTCCCATAGGGAGAAAAAGTGGTCATGTAGTAGACTAAGTGAAGTCATGTACTTTATGACGTAAAATAATATTTTATAGAAACAAGCAATTTTTTTACATATTTATACATCCTGTAAATAGGTATTTCAGCGTCGTCAGGATGGGTCTGTTGACTTTTACCTTGAATGGACTAGTTACAAGGAGGGATTTGGCAACGTCGAAAATGAAATGTGGCTAGGTAATGAAAAACTGTTTTACCTCACTAGCCAATACCCCAACGAGCTGAGAATTAATGTGACTTTTGACGACAACTCGTCATACTGGCTTTCTTACGACGTTTTTGGCATCGGCGACGAACAGACTAATTTCATTTTGGATAATCTTGGCTCGTTCACCGGAAATACAGGTTTGTCTAAATACATCATTGAAATACTGGTTCCCATGTTTAACTGTTACTGATAACTCCACGCGTATCCTGAAAAAGTCATTCTCAAATTAGTAATACGGGTTATAATTTGACACATTTTAGACGGTATCGGAAGTATACAGTTTTACGACATAAGATGCATTATGACCCATCTTTCATGTTTACTATGGCAACTCTTTTTCATTGCTTGATCATTAATATTTTTGTTTAGGTTATGACTACATGGCGTTCCATAGGCATCAACAATTCACGACATTTGACAGAGACAACGACGCACACAACTCTCAAAATTGCGCAAAGCGGCACTTTGGTGCTTGGTGGTACAGAAATTGTTACGCGTCTAACCTTAACGGACTCTATGGTTATGACGTGGATACAGGTGTATGCCTTTACGACAGAGATGATTTACTACAAAACTGCAATATAAGATTTACCGAGATGAGCATAAGACCTGCTTAAAAGCAAACTTACCCTGAAGTTGTGGTCACCATGATTGGCAAGCAGCGCATGTGTAACAAGTGTGATTAGCTTTTATCAATAATTTTAACTAAAGTTTTCCAATAGGAGCACAGAATTTATGTATGTAAGTATTAGCTATTGTATTGTCGATCTGTGTCGGCAAAGATTACTTACATGATATGTATTTTGTTTGAAACTGTTACAAAATTTAACGGGTGAAGCGAGATAAGATTTACTCATCATTTTAATTATGTCCTTCACCATCTTACAAGGTTATGCAGGACCTTAATGATAAGGGTCTTGCTGCCTGAAATTATGAAATCGAGAATATAAAATTTGTTTGTTCCTGCAAATTTAGCGTTGCATCACATCATATCCTTCAGTTCCAACTACATTTAACTACTCTTTTCGCTTTGATCTGTGTCTGTCTATGAACGTGTCTTAAAGACGGTTATTTCGTAAAAAGAAATTACGACCTTGTTTTTCTTTTATCCGCTGTCGTGTTGGAATCAATGTATCCAGTTTACATGCTTGAAGTACCAATGTTCTTGTTAAGTAAAAGCTATAGAACTGAAGATAGCTATTAGAGAGAATAAGATGAGCTACAATCTTGGACAAAACTGTTGGGACGCTTTGTCATAATATTGTATTGTATTGTATTGTATTGAGAAAGATTTCCACAATAATATATACATACTTATCTTACAATATTTACATTAATACTAAATTGTGGGGGAGGTCTGAAAAAAGCTGAAAAGCTTGTACAAGCAGACCCCCTTTTAAGGGTACCATAAGGGTACATAAGAAAATACAAGCAGGAAAAAGAAGGATTACTTACAAAAAGAAGAGAAGAGGAAAATCAACAAAGTAACTCATACAACACTACTATGCATACAACACCATTTCATTGATTTCATTAGATTAATCCTTGTCTGCGTTTATCAGGTGATCCTTAAAGCACTTCGAAAATTTACTAATTGATGGGCAGGCTTTGAATGTATTTGGGAGACCGTTCCATAGAGTAGCACCAGTGAATAAAAGGGACTTACTAAAGCTTAAAGTGTTTGGTTTAGGAATATGAATAAAAGCATTGCTTCTGGTGGGATAGGGGTGGACATTAGAGTTAAGGGAAAAGCAATTACGAAATATGTCTGGGAGCAACTGATTGGAGAACTTGTACATGAAGCTACCAAGCTGATATTTAAAAATATCATGGAGTTTGAGAATCTGTAGCTTAGAGAAAAGTGGTAAAGTATGAGCTAAGAAATTGGAATTGGTGATAATGCGGACTGCTTTCTTTTGCATAACATACAACTTATCAATGCAATGTGAAGAGGCATTACCCCAGACAATGTTACAATATGAGAGCTGGGAGTAAATCAGTGAATAGTACAAAGTAATAAGGACTGACCTAGGAACAATATTTTTTATCTTATATAAAACTCCAACAGCTTTACCTACTCTTCCACAAATTACATTTACATGATGGTTCCAATTTAACCGGGAATCAAGATAGAGGCCTAAGAATTTTACAGATTGTTTCTGAACAATATTAACATTGTCAATAATGATGTCGATTGTTTTGTTACAACGGTATTGGTAAGGATGAAAGAATACAAAATGGGTCTTACTGGTGTTAAGAGATAATTTGTTTACATTAAACCAATCACAAACAATTTTCATATCTTTGTTGATAATTTATTCTTGAATCTCCGTTCCCAGGTTTACATGAAGCCCCCGCTCCCCCTTCCAAAGTTGCTCAGAGAGAATGACTGTATGCCGTGAAAATGGTCAACTTTGTGAAGGGGAGCGTGGTGTTCCAACGAGTTTTGTCCAAGACTGTCTGAGTTTTAAGTGAGCGATTTACGAGAACAAATTCAATAGAAAAATGGTTAATTTTCCGAGCAGCTGTATTCAGTACACTTTTTCGGAGGCTTATAGGCCTGAGGATTTTAGCCAAATGAAAGTATAATTTAAAATTGTTTTAATGTGTTGTTTTGTTTATTTGTTTATACTGATTTATTGTTAGTTGGCGAGATCATAATGGATAGACTGTTTCAGGTATTCGCAGGGGATGCCAGGCAGAAATGTTAACGAAAGTCCGTAACGACGTCTATGGCAGCCATATGCGTTGCATTTTTTAGCAAATTAAAATGAGGATGACAACTCTTCTTAAGTTGTAAGACGGAAAACAAAACTATTTTTTTCATGGACAGATCGAAGAGTGTCACTGCTATTGCAAACTAGTGGTAAGAAGGCAAGATTTTAACTGAAAGAGCGCCACGATCTACCATGAAATGTTAAAAGCAGAAATGCAAGCCAAGCTTTTTATTAAAACGATGGTAAATCGTTAATTAGGGCTGGTTTTAGACATATTTTGAAGCGAATTTGATGCCTATGGTAACGTTTTTTTCATGTTTTATGAAGATGATGACGTGCCTTCTTTTAGCCGACTCAATTTCTTTACATTTTGCTTTCAAATTTGCTCTCAAAACAAATGGTAGACCGTTTGGTTAACTTAGACTTCACCCCCGGTCTCGTCAAATTAGCATGTATGGCATATTTTCTGTATAGTTTCAGCTACTCAAATGAAAGTTACTACGTTTTAAAGGTGAAATGAATATACATTTAAGTACATTTTAACTTATTTCTGGTAAATTACTTTAATATAAAGTAATAGGCAGGATACAACACGTCCTTCTGCTGAATGTTCTTTTTTTTTTGGTACCTGTTCAGACAGTAAAGACACCTACCCTTTTGCGAATCAACGCAACGCAAAGAAACACTTTCTACCGTGGGCCGCGAGCAGTTCTTACTTCTCGAATTTCTCAGACAATCTTGGACAAAACTGTTGGGACCCTTCGTCATAATATTCTAGACTCTCCGTTCCCAGGTTTACATGAAGCCCCCGCTCTCCCTTCCAAAGTTGCGCAGAGAGAATGACTGTATGCCGTGAAAATGGTCAACTTTGTGAAGGGGAGCGTGGTATCCCAACGAGTTTTGTCCAAGATTGTCTGAGTTTTAAGTGAGCGATTTACGAGAACAAATTCAATAGAAAAATGGTTAATTTTCCGAGCAGCTGTATTCAGTACACTTTTTCGGAGGCTTATAGGCCTGAGGATTTTAGCCAAATGAAAGTATAATTTAAAATTGTTTTAATGTGTTGTTTTGTTTATTTGTTTATACTGATTTATTGTTAGTTGGCGAGATCATAATGGATAGACTGTTTCAGGTATTCGCAGGGGATGCCAGGCAGAAATGTTAACGAAAGTCCGTAACGACGTCTATGGCAGCCATATGCGTTGCATTTTTTTAGCAAATTAAAATGAGGATGACAACTCTTCTTAAGTTGTAAGACGGAAAACAAAACTATTTTTTTCATGGACAGATCGAAGAGTGTCACTGCTATTGCAAACTTGTGGTAAGAAGGCAAGATTTTAACTGAAAGAGCGCCACGATCTACCATGAAATGTTAAAAGCAGAAATGCAAGCCAAGCTTTTTATTATAACAATGGTAAATCGTTAATTAGGGCTGGTTTTAGACATATTTTGAAGCGAATTTGATGCCTATGATAACATTTTTTTCATGTTACATGAAGATGATGACGTGCCTTCTTTTAGCCGACTCAATTTCTTCACATTTTGCTTTCAAATTTGCTCTCAAAACAAATGGTAGACCGTTTGGTTAACTTAGACTTCACTCCCGGTCTCGTCAAATTCGCATGTATGGCATATTTTCTGTATAGTTTCAGCTACTCAAATGAAAGTTACTGCGCTATAAAGGTGAAATGAATATACATTTAAGTACTTTTTAACTTATATCTGGTAAATTACTTTAATATAAAGTAATAGGCAGGATACAACACGTTCTTCTGCTGAATGTTTTTTTTATTTTTTTTGGTACCTGGTCAGACAGTGAAGACACCTACCCTTTTGCGAATCAAGGCAACGCAAAGAAACACTTTCTCCCGTAGGGTGCGAGCAGTTCTTACTTCTCGAATTTCTCAGACAATCTTGGACAAAACTGTTGGGACGCTTTGTCATAACATTCTTGAATCTCCGTTCCCAGGTTTACATGAAGCCCCCGCTCTCCCTTCCAAAGTTGCGCAGAGAGAATGACTGTATGCCGTGAAAATGGTCAACTTTGTGAAGGGGAGCGTGGTATCCCAACGAGTTTTGTCCAAGATTGTCTGAGTTTTAAGTGAGCGATTTACGAGAACAAATTCAATAGAAAAATGGTTAATTTTCCGAGCAGCTGTATTCAGTACACTTTTTCGGAGGCTTATAGGCCTGAGGATTTTAGCCAAATGAAAGTATAATTTAAAATTGTTTTAATGTGCTGTTTTGTTTATTTGTTTATACTGATTTATTGTTAGTTGGCGAGATCATAATGGATAGACTGTTTCAGGTATTCGCAGGGGATGCCAGGCAGAAATGTTAACGAAAGTCCGTAACGACGTCTATGGCAGCCATATGCGTTGCATTTTTTTAGCAAATTAAAATGAGGATGACAACTCTTCTTAAGTTGTAAGACGGAAAACAAAACTATTTTTTTCATGGACAGATCGAAGAGTGTCACTGCTATTGCAAACTAGTGGTAAGAAGGCAAGATTTTAACTGAAAGAGCGCCACGATCTACCATGAAATGTTAAAAGCAGAAATGCAAGCCAAGCTTTTTATTATAACGATGGTAAATCGTTAATTAGGGCTGGTTTTAGACATATTTTGAAGCCAATTTGATGCCTATGATAACATTTTTTCATGTTACATGAAGCTGATGACGTATCTATTATACCTTCTTTTAGCCGACTCAATTTCTTTACATTTTGCTTTCAAATTTGCTCTCAAAACAAATGGTAGACCGTTTGGTTAACTTAGACTTCACCCCCGGTCTCGTCAAATTAGCATGTATATGGCATATTTTCTGTATAGTTTCAGCTACTGAAATGAAAGTTACTGGGTTTTAAAGGTGAAATGAATATACATTTAAGTACATTTTAAATTATTTCTGGTAAATTACTTTAATATAAAGTAATAGGCAGGATACAACACGTCCTTCTGCTGAATGTTCTTTTTATTTGGTACCTGTTCAAACAGTAAAGACACCTACCCTTTTGCGAATCAAGGCAACGCAAAGAAACACTTTGTACCGTGGGCCGCGAGCAGTTCTTACTTCTCGAATTTCTCAGACAATCTTGGACAAAACTGTTGGGACGCTTTGTCATAATATTCTTGAATCTCCGTTCCCAGGTTTACATGAAGCCCCCGCTCTCCCTTCCAAAGTTGCGCAGAGAGAATGATTGTATGGAGTTGACATTATTATTTTGTAACTCTTCGATAATAAAATAAAGTTAGTGTGTCATGAATTTTTCCTGACGTCTGCTTGCCTTTTCTTGGACCGGCATTGTTATAAGCCTTTGACAAATTATATTATTTTCTTCTCTAAACTTGCACACTGCTGTCAAATGTTATCGTCATGAACGCAAAGGGCATATTCTTTTCTTGTTTCTTCTAAAACGCCTTGAAAAGATAGTTTTCTTTGACAGTTAAATCAATGCAGACAGAGAAAACGATCATTGTAACAACATAATTGAACCCTTATTGAAAAAGAAAAATAATTGTAAATTAAAACGAGGATGCTTCGGGGGTATAACTTGCTATTTGGGCAAAACACCGCCCGTGCCGGACATTAATACTGTAATCCCGAATTAGGGATAATTGGTCACTGTGCTTATGAAATGAAAAATGAGATGTCTATCTTCGAAAAAATTATTTCATAGTCTACTTCTTCTCCCAAATCTGACTGTCCGTGATTCCGTATTGATAGGATATAATGCACAAGCTATAAGAGCTATTACATAGAAAATACTTTGTGATATGCTTGATACATACTTCGAAATTATTTTGTCATTGCAGGCTATATTAACACAACTCATTCCATGCTAAAAATAAATCAATATGAAAATATGTATTTTCTGAATAATACACGACTTGCTATTGTCCGGGCGTGTCAAAGGCAAACAAGACTAACCTGCACAAAATAAGCCGTGAGAAAGATGAATAGTCCAAGAACGCATTAGAAACAGATAACGTCGCTTATTGGCAGTGGGATAGTCTCTGTCTTAAAGGGCCAATTATTTTCTTATTCAAAATTATTACAGCGATTTTCATCTGGATATATCTGCCTAAATTAATACTGTCTTGCCATATAAAGGCAGATAAGACTTTGTAAAAGCTCATCCAAAGTGTAAAAATAAAGGTTTACACCGCCATATTAAGCCAGATGTAACTTTTATAAAGTCACCCTCAGATACACAAATCAAGTATCCTTGGAAATATCAATCCAGTTTTACCTTAATATAAGTGTAAGTTAGATATTCAAATGAAATTTCACAGGTCGTATCAAGATGGGTATAACATGATAGAAACTTCAGGCAATGCTACTCATTTATTTATGCTACTCATTTTTCATATGGCCATATCAAGCCAGGTAAAACTCGATAGTCCACTCAGGCCTGAAAGACAAATTAAGCTTTATATGGTCCCTGCCGACCGCGAGTTTGGTCTAGTGGTAGAGCATCCGCCTCTCACGCGGGAGGCTCGGGTTCGATTCCCAGGTCGAGCCATACCAAACACTTCAAAAATGGAACCTACTGCCGTTGTGCGTGATGCTCTGCATAAGCAATGGAGTAGGAAAAACAAGCCAGTGCCCCACAACTGAAAAAAAGCTGTGGGCGCCGCTCCATTAAACCAAGAGGCTATAAATTAAGGCGTAAAACCCTGTCTAACGTAACCTAACCTATATGGTCCATGCCATGTCTGATATAACTTCATAATAGTCCATACCAGATGTGCATTCATCTTTCAGATGACACTAAAAGTCAAATAATACCATATCAAATTTTATATGGCTACATGATACAAAGCTCATGTTCATCATGACATCATGCAATGAGTTCTTTAATCTTTTAGCCAATTTTCGTCTTTAAGTTGGTACCTGATTACATTTACTCCAGATAAAGACCCTTGTTGTATGCAGCAGTACACAAGTACATGTTCATAGTAGTTCTACATACTTTTCATTTGTCTTCTAAAACCGGACATGTAAATGATCTGCACAAAATACGCGGAGTCCGCGTTTAGCACTCCAATTTGTCTTACCCAAGACTGAAAAAGGTTTATATAAATTTTTATCAAGATGTAGGCCGTATGTGCAATCAAATATATACACCATAGTCTAAACAATGATCTTTAAATATATATATATATATATATATATATATATATATATATATATATATATATATATATATATATATATATATATATATTGACATAAAAGATTTTTAAAGGATTTCCCTTCAGTATTACAAACAAATGACCGCTTCTCTTACTTATCTGTAATGAGGGCGATCAGGACAGTATTGGGGGCACTTTAACAACTGGGCCTGGTTCAAATATTCTATGAAGACCCCATACCACCTGAAGGTCGAGAGGTCGTGTGTAGTATCTTTTCTTTTCAGCCAGTTGGGGATGTAGCTACCCATGGCAGACCAATGATGTAGGGGTCTGAAAGTCGTCGGTTCGTCACGTTAAGTTTATTGCCTTTATGGGATCGCAGCTCCTTTCGGAGCAAAACTTCGTTGGGAGACGTGTTTGGTTTCACCCTTCAGCTTTTCGCCAGAGATTCAAGGGGACTTTCATACAAATGTTGTGCTCCTCGGCTAAGATCATGTGAGCATCTGTTCTTTTCAGCCAATCTTGAAAGGGGCCACGCATGACAGATCCGTAATGTAGAGGTCTGAAGGTCAAGAAGCTGTCATGTTTAGTTAAAATTATCCCTTGGGGAGGTTGCTCCTTTGGGGAACAGAGCTCCTTCGGGAGTAGTTGGTTTTCGCCCTTCGGCTCTGCGTCAGAGAGCCAAGGGGACTTTGGGTTCTGATGTGGGTCGTATTTAGTCTCAATCTATTGAGATAAAACCAAATGAGGTCCATACATTTAGAGTATCTGGCCTAGATTAAGTCTGATTCAGATAAAGTAATATCTGGTCCATGTTTGCTGCGTATCTAGCCGGGAAAAGAATTATATATCTGGCCCATAACTGGTCAGTTCGAGGCCCTCTATACACAGAAAACATTTGGCTACTGCACGAAGCCATAGCAGACTGCAAGAAGTGTAAATTGCTCAAGATCTTATTTCTTGACAGCACTTCTTTGTCTAATTTGTCTTGTAAGCAGGGGCGTAGCTAGTATGAAATTTTAGGAGGGCCTAGGTAACAAATGGGGGGAGGTGGCACCGCTGAGGGTCAGGCTTGTCAAGACTATCTAAACGGAGCGCCACCTTCAGTTGGCGCCGAGCGTGCAAGAAAATTTTCGGCTCTACAAACCCTCCAGATGGCCGGAAATGGCAC